>CM050323.1:159358913-159691395 GCA_027475135.1 Bactrocera correcta
TCAGGAAAGCGTTCAATCTTTCTTCTACTCCTACCAGAAACGTGGCACAGTTTTTACAAAAATGTTGGGTGTTAAGAAAAATCACATTTTTGTTTCACCTTTGCAAACGCTCTTGCGGCTAAACTATTTGAACGAATTGGGTCAGATCAGAAGATTTAGATAATTTAAAGAGCTTTCAGAAAATCATTCAATCTTTCTTCTACTCCTACTAGAAACGTGGCAATAGTGTTCAGAAGAAGTATAGGGCTTTGATAAAAATTACATTTTTGTTTCACCTTTGCAAACGCTCTAGCGGCTAAACTATTTAAACGTGATGAGTTAAATAAAAAGCATTCGTTAGATAATCTAAAGTGCTTTCAGGAAAGTCTTCAATCTTTCTTCTACTCCTACCAGGGGCGTGGCAATAGTGTTCACAAGAAATGTAGGGTTTTGATAAAAAGCACATTTGTGTTTCACCTTTGCAAACGCTCTAGCGGCTAAACTATTTGAACGGGATGAGTTAAGTAATATGCATTCGTTAGATAATTTAAAGAGCTTTCAGAAAATCATTCAATCATTCTTTTACTCCTACCAGAAACGTGGCAATAGTGTTCAGAAGAAATATAGGGCTTTGATAAAAATCACATTTTTGTTTCACCTTTGCAAACGCTCCAGCGGGTAAACTATTTGAACGTGATGAGTTAAAAAAAAAGCATTGCTTAGATAATTTAAAGAGCTATCAGGCAAGTCTTCAATCTTTCTTCTACTCCTACCAGAAACGTGGCAATAGTGTTCAGAAGAAATATAGGGCTTTGATAAAAATTACATTTTTGTTTCACCTTTGCAAACGCTCTAGCGGCTAAACTATTTAAACGTGATGGGTTAAATAAAATGCATTCGTTAGATAATCTAAAGTGCTTTCAGGAAAGTCTTCAATCTTTCTTCTACTCCTACCAGGGGCGTGGCAATAGTGTTGACAAGATATGTAGGGTTTTGATAAAAATCACATTTTTGTTTCAACTTTTCAAACGCTCTAGCGGCTAAAGCATTTGAACGAATTGAGTCAAATAAGAAGATTTAGATAATTTAAAGAGCTTTCAGCAAAGCGTTCAATCTTTCTTCTACTCCTACCAGAAACGTGGCTACAGTGTTCAGAAAAATGTTGGGTTTTAAGAAAAATCACATTTTTGTTTCACCATTGCAAAAGCTCTTGTGGCTAAACTATTTGAACGGGATGAGTTAAGTAATATGCATTCGTTAGATAATTTAAAGAGCTATCAGGAAAGCATTCAATCTTTCTTCTCCTCCTACCAGGGGCGTGGCAATAGTGTTCACAAGAAATGTAGGGTTTTGATAAAAATCACATTTTTGTTTCAACTTTTCAAACGCTCTAGCTGCTAAACCATTTGAACGAATTGAGTCAGATCAGAAGATTTTAGATAATTTAAAGAGCTTTCAGAAAATCATTCAATCTTTCTTCTACTCCTACTAGAAACGTGGCAATAGTGTTCAGAAGAAATATAGGGCTTTGATAAAAATCACATTTTTGTTTCACCTTTGCAAACGCTCTAGCGCTTAAACTATTTGAACGGGATGAGTTATATAATATGCATTCGTTAGATAATTTAAAGAGCTTTCAGGAAAGTCTTCAATCTTTCTTCTGCTCCTACCAGGGGCGTGGCAATAGTGTTCACAAGAAATGTAGGGTTTTGATAAAAATCACATTTTTGTTTCAACTTTTCAAACGCTCTAGCTGCTAAACCATTTGAACGAATTGAGTCAGATCAGAAGATTTAGATAATTTAAAGAGCTTTCAGGAAAGCGTTCAATCAGAAAAATGTTGGGTTTTAAGAAAAATCACATTTTTGTTTTACCCTTGCAAACGCTCTTGCGGCTAAACTATTTGAACGGGATGAGTTAAGTAATATGCATTCGTTAGATAATTTAAAGAGCTATCAGGAAAGCATTCAATCTTTCTTCTCCTCCTACCAGGAACGTGGCAATAGTGTTCACAAAAGATATAGGGTTTTGATAAAACTCACATTTTTGTTTCACCTTTTTGTTGCAACTTTGCAAACGCTCTAGCGGCTAAACTATTTGAACGAGGTGAGTCAAATAATAAGCATTGGTTAGATAATTAAAAGAGCTGTCAGGAAAGTCTTCAATCTTTCTTCTACCCCTACCAGGAACGTGGCAAAAGTGTTCACTTGAAATTTAGGGGTTTGATAAAAATCACATTTTTGTTTTAACTTTGCAAACGCTTTAGCGGCTAAACTATTTGAACGAGGTGAGTCAAATAATAAGCATTGGTCAGATAATTAAAAGAGCTAACAGGAAAGTCTTTAATCTTTCTTCCACCCCTACCAGGAACGTGGCAATAGTGTTCACAAAAAATTTAGGGTTTTGAGAAAAATCACATTTTTGTTTCAAATTTGCAAACGCTCTAGCGGCTAAACTACTTGAACGAGGTGAGTCAAATAATAAGCATTGGTTAGACCATTTAAAGAGCTAACACGAAAGTCTTCAATCTTTCTTCTGCTCCTACCAGGGGCGTGGCAATAGTGTTCACAAGAAATGTGGAGTTTAAAAAATATCACATTTTTGTTTCAACATTGCAAACGCTCTAGCGGCTAAACTATTTGAACGAGGTGTCTCAAATCTTTCTTCTACTCCTTCCAGAAACGTGGCAACAGTGTTCACAAAAAATGTAGGGTTTTTAGAAAAATCACATTTTTGTTTCACATTTGCAAACGCTCTAGCGGCTAAACTATTTGAACGAATTGAGTCAGATAAAAAGCATTGTTTAGATAATTTAATGAGTTTTCAGGAAATCATTCAATCTTTCTCTATTCCTACCACAAACGTGGCAATAGTGTTCAGAAGAAATATAGGGCTTTGATAAAAATCACATTTTTGTTTCACCTATGCAAACGCTCTAGCGGCTAAACTATTTGAACGTGATGAGTTAACCAAAAAGCATTGCTTAGATAATTTAAAGAGCTTTCAGGCAAGTCTTCAATCTTTCTTCTACTCCTACCAGAAGCGTGGCAACAGTGTTCACAAAAAATGTTGGGTTTTGAGAAAAATCACATTTTTGTTTTAACTTTTCAAAGGCTCCAGCGGCTAAACTGTTTGAACGTGGTAAGTTAAACAAAAAGCATTGCTTAGACCATTTAAAGAGCTGACACCAAAGTCTTCAATCTTTCTTCTGCTCCTACCAGGGGCGTGGCAATAGTGTTCACAAGAAATGTGGAGTTTAACAAATAACACATTTTTGTTTCAACATTGCAAACGCTCTAGCGGCTAAACTATTTGAACGAGGTGACTCAAATCTTTCTTCTACTCCTTCCAGAAACGTGGCAACAGTGTTCACAAAAAATGTAGGGTTTTGAGAAAAATCACATTTTTGTTTCACATTTGCAAACGCTCTAGCGGCTAAACTATTTGAACGAATTGAGTCAGATAAAAAGCATTGTTTAGATAATTTAAAGAGCTTTCAGGCAAGTCTTCAATCTTTCTTCTACTCCTACCAGAAACGTGGCAATAGTGTTCAGAAGAAATATAGGGCTTTGATAAAAATCACATTTTTGTTTCACCTATGCAAACGATCTAGCGGCTAAACTATTTGAACGTGATGAGTTAACCAAAAAGCATTGCTTAGATAATTTAAAGAGCTTTCAGGCAGGTCTTTAGTATTTCTTCTACTCCTACCAGAAACGTGGCAACAGTGCTCACAAGAAATGCAGGGTTTTGATAAAAATCACATTTTTGTTTCAACTTTGCAAAGGCTCTACCGGCTAAACTATTTGAACGAGGTCAGTTAAACAAAAAGCATTGCTTAGATAATTTAAAGAGCTTTCAGGAAGGTCTTCAATCTTTCTTCTACTCCTACCAGGAACGTGTCAATAGTGTTCAAATAATGTAGGGTTTTGATAAAAAATCACATTTTTGTTTCAACTTTGCAAAGGCTCTAGCGGCTAAACTATTTGAACGAGGTCAGTTAAACAAAAAGCGTTGCTTAGATAATTTAAAGAGCTTTCAGGCAGGTCTTCAATCTTTCTTCTACTCCTACCAGGAACGTGGCAATAGTGTTCACAAAAGATGTAGGGTTTTGATAAAAAATCACATTTTTGTTTCATTTTTGCAAACGCTCTAGCGGCTAAACTCTTTGAACGAGGCGAGTTAAACAAAAAGCATTGCTTAGATAATTTAAAGAGCTTTCAGGAGAGCCTTCAATCTTTCGTCTTCTTATACCAGAAACGTGGCAACAGTGTTCACAAAAAATGTTGGGTTTTGAGAAAAATCACATTTTTGTTTCAACTTTTCAAACGCTCTAGCGCTTAAACTATTTGAACCGGATGAGTTAAATAATATGCATTCGTTAGATAATTTAAAGAGCTTTCAGGAAAGTCTTCAATCTTTCTTCTGCTCCTACCAGGGGCGTGGCAATATTGGTCACAAGAAATGTAGAGTTTTGATAAAAATGATATTTTTGTTTCATTTTTGCAAACGCTCTAGCGGCTAAACTATTTGCACGAGGCGAGTTAAACAAAAAGCATTGCTTAGATAATTTAAAAAGCTTTCAGGAGAGCCTTCAATCTTTCGTCTTCTCCTACCAGAAACGTGGCAATAGTGTTCACAAAAAATGTAGGGTTTTGAGAAAAATCACATTTTTGTTTCAAATTTGCAAACGCTTTAGCGGCTAAACTATTTGAACGGGATGTGTCAAATGATATGCATTCTTTAGATAATTCAAAGAGTTTTCAGGAAAGTCTTCAATCTTTCTTCTACTCCTACCTGGAGCGTGACAATAGTGTTCACCAGAAATGTAGGGTTTTGATAAAAATTACATTTTTGTTGCAACTTTGCAAACGCTCTAGTGGCTAAACTATTTGAACGGGATGAATCAAATAATATGCATTCGTTAGATAATTTAAAGGCTTTCAGGAAAGCATTAGCATAGTATTAGTTAGATAATTCGAAGAGTTTTCGGGAAAGCATTCAGTCTTTCTTCTACTCCTACCAGGAACGTGGCAACAGTGTTCACAAAAAATGTAGGGTTTTGAGAAAAATCACATTTTTGTTTCAAATTTGCAAAGGCTCTATCGGCGAAACTATTTGAAAGAGGTGAGTTAAACAAAAAGCATTGCCTAGATAATTTAAAGAGCTTTCAGGCAAGTCTTCAATCTTTCTTCTACTCCTACCAGAAGCGTGGCAACAGTGTTCACAAAAAATGTAGGGTTTTGAGAAAAATCACATTTTTGTTTCAACTTTTCAAAGGCTCTAGCGGTCAAACTGTTTGAACGAGGTGAGTTAAACAAAAAGCATTGCTTAGACCATTTAAAGAGCTAACACGAAAGTCTTCAATCTTTCTTCTGCTCCTACCAGGGGCGTGGCAATAGTGTTCACAAGAAATGTGGAGTTTAAGAAATATCACATTTTTGTTTCAACATTGCAAACGCTCTAGCGGCTAAACTATTTGAACGAGGTGACTCAAATCTTTCTTCTACTCCTTCCAGAAACGTGGCAACAGTGTTCACAAAAAATGTAGGGTTTTGAGAAAAATCACATTTTTGTTTCAAATTTGCAAACGCTCTAGCGGCTAAACTATTTCTTCTATTCCTACCACAAACGTGGCAATAGTGTTCAGAAGAAATATAGGGCTTGATAAAAATCACATTTTTGTTTCACCTATGCAAACGCTCTAGCGGCTAAACTATTTGAACGTGATGAGTTAAACAAAAAGCATTGCTTAGATAATTTAAAGAGCTTTCAGGCAAGTCTTCAATCTTTCTTCTACTCCTACCAGAAACGTGGCAACAGTGCTCACAAGAAATATAGGGTTTTGATAAAAATCACATTTTTGTTTCAACTTTGCAAAGGCTCTAGCGGCTAAACTATTTGAAAGAGGTGAGTTAAACAAAAAGCATTGCATAGATAATTTAAAGAGCTTTCAGGCAAGTCTTCAATCTTTCTTCTACTCCTACCAGAAGCGTGGCAACAGTGTTCACAAAAAATGTTGGGTTTTGAGAAAAATCACATTTTTGTTTCAACTTTTCAAAGGCTCTAGCGGCTAAACTGTTTGAACGTGGTAAGTTAAACAAAAAGCATTGCTTAGACCATTTAAAGAGCTAACTCGAAAGTCTTCAATCTTTCTTCTGCTCCTACCAGGGGCGTGGCAATAGTGTTCACAAGAAATGTGGAGTTTAAGAAATATCACATTTTTATTTCAACATTGCAAACGCTCTAGCAATTATAAGCATTGGTTAGATAATTTAAATAGCTTTCAGAAAAAGTCTTCAATCTTTCTCTTACTCCTACCAGTAACGTGGCAATAGTGTTCACAAGAAATGTAGGGTTTTGATAAAAATCACATTTTTGTTTCACATTTTGTTGCAACTTTGCAAACGCTCTAGCGGCTAAACTACTAGAACGAGGTGAGTCAAATAATAAGCATTGGTTAGATAATTTAAAGAGATTTCAGGAAAATCTTCAATCTTTCTTCTACTCCTACCAGAAACGTGGCTAGTGTTCATACAAAATGTAGGGTTTTGAGAAAAATCATATTTTTGTTTCAACTTTGCAAAGGCTCTAGCGGCTAAACTATTTGAACGAGGTGAGTTAAATAATAAGCATTGGTTAGATAATTTAAAGAGCTATCAGGCAAGTATTCAATCTTTCTTCTACTCCTACCAGAAACGTGGCAATAGTGTTCACAAAAAATGTTGGGTTTTGATAAAAATCACATTTTTGTTTCATCTTTGCAAACGCTCTTGCGGCTAAACTATTTGAACGGGATGAGTAAAGTAATATGCATTCGTTAGACAATTTAAAGAGCTTTCAAGAAAGTCTTCAGTCTTTCTTCTGCTCCTACCAGGGGCGTGGCAATTGTGTTCACAAGAAATGTAGGGTTTTGATAAAAATCACATTTTTGTTTCAACTTTTCAAACGCTCTAGCTGCTAAACCATTTGAACGAATTGAGTCAGATCAGAAGATTTAGATAATTTAAAGAGCTTTCAGGAAATCATTCAATCTTTCTTCTACTCCTACCAGAAACGTGGCAATAGTGTTCAGAAGAAATATAGGGCTTTGATAAAAATTACATTTTTGTTTCACCTTTGCAAACGCTCTAGCGGCTAAACTATTTAAACGTGATGAGTTAAATAAAATGTATTCGTTGGATAATCTAAAGTGCTTTCAGGAAAGTCTTCAATCTTTCTTCTACTCCTACCAGGGGCGCGACAATAGTGTTCACCAGAAATGTAGGGTTTTGATAAAAATCACATTTTTGTTTCAACTTTTCAAACGCTCTAGCGGCTAAAGCATTTGAACGAATTGAGTCAAATAAGAAGATTTAGATAATTTAAAGAGCTTTCAGGAAAGCGTTCAATCTTTCTTCTACTCCTACCAGAAACGTGGCTACAGTGTTCAGAAAAATGTTGGGTTTTAAGAAAAATCACATTTTTGTTTCACCATTGCAAACGCTCTTGTGGCTAAACTATTTGAACGGGATGAGTTAAGTAATATGCATTCGTTAGATAATTTAAAGAGCTTTCAGGAAAGTCTTCAATATTTCTTCTGCTCCTACCAGGGGCGTTCCAATAGTGTTCACAAGAAATGTAGGGTTTTGATAAAAATCACATTTTTGTTTCAGCTTTTCAAACGCTCTAGCTGCTAAACCATTTGAACGAATTGAGTCAGATCAGAAGATTTAGATAATTTAAAGGGCTTTCAGGAAAGCGTTCAATCAGAAAAATGTTGGGTTTTAAGAAAAATCACATTTTTGTTTCACCATTGCAAACGCTCTTGCGGCTAAACTATTTGAACGGGTTGAGTTAAGTAATATGCATTCGTTAGATAATTTAAAGAGCTTTCAGGAAAGCCTTCAATCTTTCTTCTGCTCCTACCAGGGGCGTGGCAATAGTGTTCACAAGAAATGTAGGGTTTTGAGAAAAATCACATTTTTGTTTCAAATTTGCAAACGCTCTAGCGGCTAAACTATTTGAACGAGGTGAGTCAAATAATAAGCATTGGTTAGACCATTTAAAGAGCTAACACGAAAGTCTTCAATCTTTCTTCCACCCCTACCAGGAACGTGGCAATAGTGTTCACAAAAAATCTAGGGGTTTATAAAAATCACATTTTTGTTTCAAATTTGCAAACGCTCTTGTGGCTAAACTATTTGAACGAGGTGAGTCAAATAATAAGCATTGGTTAGATAATTAAAAGAGCTGTCAGGAAAGTCTTCAATCTTTCTTCTACCCCTACCAGGAACGTGGCAAAAGTGTTCACTTGAAATTTAGGGGTTTGATAAAAATCACATTTTTGTTTAAACTTTGCAAACGCTCTAGCGGCTAAACTATTTGAACGAGGTGAGTTAAACAAAAAGCATTGCTTAGATAATTTAAAGAGCTTTCAGGAGAGCCTTCAATCTTTCGTCTTCTTATACCGGAAACGTGGCAACAGTGTTCACAAAAAATGTTGGGTTTTGAGAAAAATCACATTTTTGTTTCAACTTTTCAAACGCTCTAGCGCTTAAACTATTTGAACCGGATGAGTTAAATAATATGCATTCGTTAGATAATTTAAAGAGCTTTCGGGAAAGTCTTCAATCTTTCTTCTGCTCCTACCAGGGGCGTGGCAATATTGGTCACAAGAAATGTAGAGTTTTGATAAAAATGATATTTTTGTTTCATTTTTGCAAACGCTCTAGCGGCTAAACTATTTGCACGAGGCGAGTTAAACAAAAAGCATTGCTTAGATAATTTAAAAAGCTTTCAGGAGAGCCTTCAATCTTTCGTCTTCTCCTACCAGAAACGTGGCAATAGTGTTCACAAAAAATGTAGGGTTTTGAGAAAAATCACATTTTTGTTTCAAATTTGCAAACGCTTTAGCGGCTAAACTATTTGAACGGGATGTGTCAAATGATATGCATTCTTTAGATAATTCAAAGAGTTTTCAGGAAAGTCTTCAATCTTTCTTCTACTCCTACCTGGAGCGTGACAATAGTGTTCACCAGAAATGTAGGGTTTTGATAAAAATTACATTTTTGTTGCAACTTTGCAAACGCTCTAGTGGCTAAACTATTTGAACGGGATGAATCAAATAATATGCATTCGTTAGATAATTTAAAGGCTTTCATGAAAGCATTAGCATAGTATTAGTTAGATAATTCGAAGAGTTTTCGGGAAAGCATTCAGTCTTTCTTCTACTCCTACCAGGAACGTGGCAACAGTGTTCACAAAAAATGTAGGGTTTTGAGAAAAATCACATTTTTGTTTCAAATTTGCAAAGGCTCTATCGGCGAAACTATTTGAAAGAGGTGAGTTAAACAAAAAGCATTGCCTAGATAATTTAAAGAGCTTTCAGGCAAGTCTTCAATCTTTCTTCTACTCCTACCAGAAGCGTGGCAACAGTGTTCACAAAAAATGTAGGGTTTTGAGAAAAATCACATTTTTGTTTCAACTTTGCAAAGGCTCTAGCGGCTAAACTATTTGAAAGAGGTGAGTTAAACAAAAAGCATTGCATAGATAATTTAAAGAGCTTTCAGGCAAGTCTTCAATCTTTCTTCTACTGCTACCAGAAGCGTGGCAACAGTGTTCACAAAAAATGTTGGGTTTTGAGAAAAATCACATTTTTGTTTCAACTTTTCAAAGGCTCTAGCGGCTAAACTGTTTGAACGTGGTAAGTTAAACAAAAAGCATTGCTTAGACCATTTAAAGAGCTAACTCGAAAGTCTTCAATCTTTCTTCTGCTCCTACCAGGGGCGTGGCAATAGTGTTCACAAGAAATGTGGAGTTTAAGAAATATCACATTTTTATTTCAACATTGCAAACGCTCTAGCAATTACAAGCATTGGTTAGATAATTTAAATAGCTTTCAAAAAAAGTCTTCAATCTTTCTCTTACTCCTACCAGTAACGTGGCAATAGTGTTCACAAGAAATGTAGGGTTTTGATAAAAATCACATTTTTGTTTCACATTTTGTTGCAACTTTGCAAACGCTCTAGCGGCTAAACTACTAGAACGAGGTGAGTCAAATAATAAGCATTGGTTAGATAATTTAAAGAGATTTCAGGAAAATCTTCAATCTTTCTTCTACTCCTACCAGAAACGTGGCTAGTGTTCATACAAAATGTAGGGTTTTGAGAAAAATCATATTTTTGTTTCAACTTTGCAAAGGCTCTAGCGGCTAAACTATTTGAACGAGGTGAGTTAAATAATAAGCATTGGTTAGATAATTTAAAGAGCTATCAGGCAAGTATTCAATCTTTCTTCTACTCCTACCAGAAACGTGGCAATAGTGTTCACAAAAAATGTTGGGTTTTGATAAAAATCACATTTTTGTTTCACCTTTGCAAACGCTCTTGCGGCTAAACTATTTGAACGGGATGAGTAAAGTAATATGCATTCGTTAGACAATTTAAAGAGCTTTCAAGAAAGTCTTCAATCTTTCTTCTGCTCCTACCAGGGGCGTGGCAATTGTGTTCACAAGAAATGTAGGGTTTTGATAAAAATCACATTTTTGTTTCACATTTGCAAACGCTCTAGCGGCTAAACTATTTGAACGAATTGAGTCAGATAAAAAGCATCGTTTAGATAATTTAATGAGTTTTCAGGAAAGTCTTCAATCTTTCTTCTACTCCTACCAGGGGCGCGACAATCGTGTTCACAAGAAATGTAGGGTTTTGATAAAAATCACATTTTTGTTTCAACTTTTCAAACGCTCTAGCGGCTAAAGCATTTGAACGAATTGAGTCAAATAAGAAGATTTAGATAATTTAAAGAGCTTTCAGGAAAGCGTTCAATCTTTCTTCTACTCCTACCAGAAACGTGGCTACAGTGTTCAGAAAAATGTTGGGTTTTAAGAAAAATCACATTTTTGTTTCACCATTGCAAACGCTCTTGTGGCTAAACTATTTGAACGGGATGAGTTAAGTAATATGCATTCGTTAGATAATTTAAAGAGCTTTCAGGAAAGTCTTCAATCTTTCTTCTGCTTCTACCAGGGGCGTGGCAATAGTGTTCACAAGAAATGTAGGGTTTTGATAAAAATCACATTTTTGTTTCAACTTTTCAAACGCTCTAGCTGCTAAACCATTTGAACGAATTGAGTCAGATCAGAAGATTTAGATAATTTAAAGGGCTTTCAGGAAAGCGTTCAATCAGAAAAATGTTGGGTTTTAAGAAAAATCACATTTTTGTTTCACCATTGCAAACGCTCTTGCGGCTAAACTATTTGAACGGGATGAGTTAAGTAATATGCATTCGTTAGATAATTTAAAGAGCTTTCAGGAAAGTCTTCAATCTTTCTTCTGCTCCTACCAGGGGCGTGGCAATAGTGTTCACAAGAAATGTAGGGTTTTGAGAAAAATCACATTTTTGTTTCAAATTTGCAAACGCTCTAGCGGCTAAACTATTTGAACGAGGTGAGTCAAATAATAAGCATTGGTTAGACCATTTAAAGAGCTAACACGAAAGTCTTCAATCTTTCTTTTGCTCCTACCAGGGGCGTGGCAATAGTGTTCACAAGAAATGTGGAGTTTAAGAAATATCACATTTTTGTTTCAACATTGCAAACGCTCTAGCGGCTAAACTATTTGAACGAGGTGTCTCAAATCTTTCTTCTACTCCTTCCAGAAACGTGGCAACAGTGTTCACAAAAAATGTAGGGTTTTTAGAAAAATCACATTTTTGTTTCACATTTGCAAACGCTCTAGCGGCTAAACTATTTGAACGAATTGAGTCAGATAAAAAGCATCGTTTAGATAATTTAATGAGTTTTCAGGAGAGCATTCAATCTTTCTTCTATTCCTACCACAAACGTGGCAATAGTGTTCAGAAGAAATATAGGGCTTTGATAAAAATTACATTTTTGTTTCACCTTTGCAAACGCTCTAGCGGCTAAACTATTTAAAAGTGATGAGTTAAATAAAATGCATTCGTTAGATAATCTAAAGTGCTTTCCGGAAAGTCTTCAATCTTTCTTCTACTCCTACCAGGGGCGTGGCAATAGTGTTCACAAGAAATGTAGGGTTTTGATAAAAATCACATTTTTGTTTCAACTTTTCAAACGCTCTAGCGGCTAAAGCATTTGAACGAATTGAGTCAAATAAGAAGATTTAGATAATTTAAAGAGCTTTCAGGAAAGCGTTCAATCTTTCTTCTACTCCTACCAGAAACGTGGCAACAGTGTTCAGAAAAATGTTGGGTTTTAAGAAAAACCACATTTTGGTTTCACCATTGCAAACGCTCTTGTGGCTAAACTATTTGAACGGTATGAGTTAAGTAATATGCATTCGTTAGATAACTTAAAGAGCTTTCAGGAAAGTCTTCAATCTTTCTTCTGCTCCTACCAGGGGCGTGGCAATAGTGTTCACAAGAAATGTAGGGTTTTGAGAAAAATCACATTTTTGTTTCAAATTTGCAAACGCTCTAGCGGCTAAACTATTTGAACGAGGTGAGTCAAATAATAAGCATTGGTTAGACCATTTAAAGAGCTAACACGAAAGTCTTCAATCTTTCTTCTGCTCCTACCAGGGGCGTGGTAATAGTGTTCACAAGAAATGTGGAGTTTAAGAAATATCACATTTTTGTTTCACCATTGCAAACGCTCTAGCGGCTAAACTATTTGAACGAGGTGAGTCAAATAATAAGCATTGGTCAGATAATTAAAAGAGCTAACAGGAAAGTCTTCAATCTTTCTTCCACCCCTACCAGGAACGTGGCAATAGTGTTCACAAAAAATCTAGGGGTTTGATAAAAATCACATTTTTGTTTCAAATTTGCAAACGCTCTTGTGGCTAAACTATTTGAAAGAGGTGAGTCAAATAATAAGCATTGGTTAGATAATTAAAAGAGCTGTCAGGAAAGTCTTCAATCTTTCTTCTACCCCTACCAGGAACGTGGCAAAAGTGTTCACTTGAAATTTAGGGGTTTGATAAAAATCACATTTTTGTTTAAACTTTGCAAACGCTCTAGCGGCTAAACTATTTGAACGAGGTGAGTCAAATAATAAGCTTTGGTCAGATAATTAAAAGAGCTAACAGGAAAGTCTTCAATCTTTCTTCCACCCCTACCAGGAACGTGGCAATAGTGTTCACAAAAAATTTAGGGTTTTGATAAAAAATCACATTTTTGTTTCAACTTTGCAAAGGCTCTAGCGGCTAAACTAATTGAACGAATTGAGTCAGATCAGAAGATTTAGATAATTTAAAGAGCTTTCAGGAAATCATTCAATCTTTCTTCTACTCCTACCAGAAACGTGGCAATAGTGCTCAGAAGAAATATAGGGCTTTGATAAAAATTACATTTTTGTTTCACCTTTGCAAACGCTCTAGCGGCTAAACTATTTAAACGTGATGAGTTAAATAAAATGCATTCGTTAGATAATCTAAAGTGCTTTCAGGAAAGTCTTCAATCTTTCTTCTACTCCTACCAGGGGCGTGGCAATAGTGTTCACAAGAAATGTAGGATTTTGATAAAAATCACATTTTTGTTTCAACTTTTAAAACGACCTAGCGGCTAAAGCATTTGAACGAATTGAGTCAAATAAGAAGATTTAGATAATTTAAAGAGCTTTCAGGAAAGCGTTCAATCTTTCTTCTACTCCTACCAGAAACGTGGCTACAGTGTTCAGAAAAATGTTGGGTTTTAAGAAAAATCACATTTTTATTTTACCATTGCAAACGCTCTTGCGGCTAATCTATTTGAACGGGATGAGTTAAGTAATATGCATTCGTTAGATAATTTAAAGAGCTTTCAGGAAAGTCTTCAATCTTTCTTCTGCACCTACCAGGGGCGTGGCAATAGTGTTCACAAGAAATGTAGGGTTTTGATAAAAATCACATTTTTGTTTCAACTTTTCAAACGCTCTAGCTGCTAAACCATTTGAACGAATTGAGTCAGATCAGAAGATTTAGATAATTTAAAGAGCTTTCAGGAAAGCGTTCAATCAGAAAAATGTTGGGTTTTAAGAAAAATCACATTTTTGTTTTACCATTGCAAATGCTCTTGCGGCTAAACTATTTGAACGGGATGAGTTAAGTAATATGCATTCGTTAGATAATTTAAAGAGCTTTCAGGAAAGTCTTCAATCTTTCTTCTGCTCCTACCAGGGGCGTGGCAATAGTGTTCACAAAAAATGTAGGGTTTTGATAAAAATCACATTTTTGTTTCAACTTTTCAAACGCTCTAGCTGCTAAACCATTTGAACGAGGTGAGTTAAATAATAAGCATTGGTTAGATAATTTAAAGAGCTTTCAGGAAAGTCTTCAATCTTTCTTCTGCTCCTAACAGGGGCGTGGCAATAGTGATCACAAGAAATGTAGGGTTTTGATAAAAATCACATTTTTGTTTCAACATTGCAAACGCTCTAGCGGCTAAACTATTTGAACGAGGTGACTCAAATCTTTCTTCTACTCCTTCCAGAAACGTGGCAACAGTGTTCACAAAAAATGTAGGGTTTTGAGAAAAATCACATTTTTGTTTCACATTTGCAAACGCTCTAGCGACTAAACTATTTGAACGAATTGAGTCAGATACAAAGCATCGTTTAGGTAATTTAATGAGTTTTCAGGAAAGCATTTAATCTTTCTTCTATTCCTACCACAAACGTGGCAATAGTGTTCAGAAGAAATATAGGGCTTTGATAAAAATCACATTTTTGTTTCACCTATGCAAACGCTCTAGCGGCTAAACTATTTGAACCTGATGAGTTAAACAAAAAGCATTGCTTAGATAATTTAAAGAGCTTTCAGGCAAGTCTTCAGTATTTCTTCTACTCCTACCAGGGGCGTGGCAATAGTGTTCAAATAATGTAGGGTTTTGATAAAAATCACATTTTTGTTTCAACTTTGCAAAGGCTCTAGCGGCTAAACTATTTGAACATGATGAGTTAAACAAAAAGCATTGCTTAGATAATTTAAAGAGCTTTCAGGCAAGTCTTCAATCTTTCTTCTGCTCCTACCAGAAACGTGGCAACAGTGTTCACACGAAATGTTGGGTTTTGATAAAAATCACATTTTTGTTTCAACTTTGCAAAGGCTCTAGCGGCTAAACTATTTGAACGAGGTCAGTTAAACAAAAAGCATTGCTTAGATAATTTAAAGAGCTTTCAGGCAGGTCTTCAATCTTTCTTCTACTCCTACCAGGAACGTGTCAATAGTGTTCAAATAATGTAGGGTTTTGATAAAAAATCACATTTTTGTTTCAACTTTGCAAAGGCTCTAGCGGCTAAACTATTTGAACGAGGTCAGTTAAACAAAAAGCATTGCTTAGATAATTTAAGGAGCTTTCAGGCAGGTCTTCAATCTTTCTTCTACTCCTACCAGGAACGTGTCAATAGTGTTCAAATTATGTAGGGTTTTGATAAAAAATCACATTTTTGTTTCAACTTTGCAAAGGCTCTAGCGGCTAAACTAATTGAACGAATTGAGTCAGATCAGAAGATTTAGATAATTTAAAGAGCTTTCAGGAAATCATTCAATCTTTCTTCTACTCCTACCAGAAACGTGGCAATAGTGTTCAGAAGAAATATAGGGCTTTGATAAAAATTACATTTTTGTTTCACCTTTGCAATCGCTCTAGCGGCTAAGCTATTTAAACGTGATGAGTTAAATAAAATGCATTCGTTAGATAATCTAAAGTGCTTTCAGGAAAGTCTTCAATCTTTCTTCTACTCCTACCAGGGGCGTGGCAATAGTGTTCACAAGAAATGTAGGATTTTGATAAAAATCACATTTTTGTTTCAACTTTTAAAACGACCTAGCGGCTAAAGCATTTGAACGAATTGAGTCAAATAAGAAGATTTAGATAATTTAAAGAGCTTTCAGGAAAGCGTTCAATCTTTCTTCTACTCCTACCAGAAACGTGGCTACAGTGTTCAGAAAAATGTTGGGTTTTAAGAAAAATCACATTTTTGTTTTACCATTGCAAACGCTCTTGCGGCTAAACTATTTGAACGGGATGAGTTAAGTAATATGCATTCGTTAGATAATTTAAAGAGCTTTCAGGAAAGTCTTCAATCTTTCTTCTGCACCTACCAGGGGCGTGGCAATAGTGTTCACAAGAAATGTAGGGTTTTGCTAAAAATCACATTTTTGTTTCAACTTTTCAAACGCTCTAGCTGCTAAACCATTTGAACGAATTGAGTCAGATCAGAAGATTTAGATAATTTAAAGAGCTTTCAGGAAAGCGTTCAATCAGAAAAATGTTGGGTTTTAAGAAAAATCACATTTTTGTTTTACCATTGCAAACGCTCTTGCGGCTAAACTATTTGAACGGGATGAGTTAAGTAATATGCATTCGTTAGATAATTTAAAGAGCTATCAGGAAAGCATTCAATCTTTCTTCTACTCCTACCAGGAACGTGGCAATAGTGTTCACAAAAGATATAGGGTTTTGATAAAACTCACATTTTTGTTTCACATTTTTGTTGCAACTTTGCAAACGCTCTAGCGGCTAAACTATTTGAACGAGGTGAGTCAAATAATAAGCATTGGTTAGATAATTAAAAGAGCTGTCAGGAAAGTCTTCAATCTTTCTTCTACCCCTACCAGGAACGTGGCAAAAGTGTTCACTTGAAATTTAGGGGTTTGATAAAAATCACATTTTTGTTTCAACTTTGCAAACGCTCTAGCGGCTAAACTATTTGAACGAGGTGAGTCAAATAATAAGCATTGGTCAGATAATTAAAAGAGCTAACACGAAAGTCTTCAATCTTTCTTCTGCTCCTACCAGGGGCGTGGCAATAGTGTTCACAAGAAATGTGGAGTTTAAGAAATATCACATTTTTGTTTCAACATTGCAAACGCTCTAGCGGCTAATCTATTTGAACGAGGTGTCTCAAATCTTTCTTCTACTCCTTCCAGAAACGTGGCAACAGTGTTCACAAAAAATGTAGGGTTTTGAGAAAAATCACATTTTTGTTTCACATTTGCAAATGCTCTAGCGGCTAAACTATTTGAACGACTTGAGTCAGATAAAAAGCATCGTTTAGATAATTTAATGAGTTTTCAGGAAAGCATTCTATCTTTCTCTATTCCTACGACAAACTTGGCAACAGTGTTCAGAAGAAATATAGGGCTTTGATAAAAATCACATTTTTGTTTCACCTATGCAAACGCTCTAGCGGCTAAACTATTTGAACGTGATGAGTTAAACAAAAAGCATTGCTTAGATAATTTAAAGAGCTTTCAGGCAAGTCTTCAATCTTTCTTCTACTTCTACCAGAAGCGTGGCAACAGTGTTCACAAAAAATGTTGGGCTTTGAGAAAAATCACATTTTTGTTTCAACTTTTCAAAGGCCCTAGCGGCTAAACTGTTTGAACGTGGTAAGTTAAACAAAAAGCATTGCTTAAACCATTTAAAGAGCTAACACGAAAGTCTTCAATCTTTCTTCTGCTCCTACCAGGAGCGTGGCAATAGTGTTCACAAGAAATGTGGAGTTTAAGAAATATCACATTTTTGTTTCAACATTGCAAACGCTCTAGCGGCTAAACTATTTGAACGAGGTGACTCAAATCTTTCTTCTACTCCTTCCAGAAACGTGGCAATAGTGTTCACAAAAAATGTAGGGTTTTGAGAAAAATCACATTTTTGTTTCACATTTGCAAACGCTCTAGCGGCAAAACTATTTGAACGAATTGAGTCAGATAAAAAGCGTCGTTTAGATAATTTAATGAGTTTTCAGGAAAGCATTTAATCTTTCTTCTATTCCTACCACAAACGTGGCAATAGTGTTCAGAAGAAATATAGGGCTTGATAAAAATCACATTTTTTTTTCACCTATGCAAACGCTCTAGCGGCTAAACTATTTGAACGTGATGAGTTAAACAAAAAGCATTGCTTAGATAATTCAAAGAGCTTTCAGGCAAGTCTTCGGTATTTCTTCTACTCCTGCCAGGGGCGTGGCAATGGTGTTCACAAGAATTGTAGGGTTTTGATAAAAATCACATTTTTGTTTCAACTTTGCAAAGGCTCTAGCGGCTAAACTATTTGAACGTGATGAGTTAGACAAAAAGCATTGCTTAGATAATTTAAAGAGCTTTCAGGCAAGTCTTCAGTGTTTCTTCTACTCCTACCAGAAACGTGGCAACAGTGCTCACAAGAAATGTTGGGTTTTGATAAAAATCACATTTTTGTTTCAACTTTGCAAAGGCTCTAGCGGCTAAACTATTTGAACGAGGTCAGTTAAACAAAAGCATTGCTTAGATAATTTAAAGAGCTTTCAGGCAGGTCTTCAATCTTTCTTCTACTCCTACCAGGAACGTGTCAATAGTGTTCAAATAATGTAGGGTTTTGATAAAAAATCACATTTTTGTTTCAACTTTGCAAAGGCTCTAGCGGCTAAACTATTTGAACGAGGTCAGTTAAACAAAAAGCATTGCATAGCTAATTTAAAGAGCTTTCAGGCAGGTCTTCAATCTTTTTTCTACTCCTACCAGGAACGTGGCAATAGTGTTCACAAAAGATGTAGGGTTTTGATAAAAAATCACATTTTTGTTTCAACTTTGCAAAGGCTCTAGCGGCTAAACTATTTGAACGAATTGAGTCAGATCAGAAGATTTAGATAATTTAAAGAGCTTTCAGGAAATCATTCAATCTTTCTTCTACTCCTACCAGAAACGTGGCAATAGTGTTCAGAAGAAATATAGGGCTTTGATAAAAATTACATTTTTGTTTCACCATTGCAAACGCTCTAGCGGCTAAACTATTTAAACGTAATGAGTTAACTAAAATGCAAATCGTTGGATAATCTAAAGTGCTTTCAGGAAAGTCTTCAATCTTTCTTCTACTCCTACCAGGGGCATGGCAATAGTGTTCACAAGAAATGTAGGGTTTTGATAAAAATCACATTTCTGTTTCAACTTTTCAAACGCTCTAGCGGCTAAAGCATTTGAACGAATTGAGTCAGATCAGAAGATTTAGATAATTTAAAGAGCTTTCAGGAAAACGTTCAATCTTTCTTCTACTCCTACCAGAAACGTGGCAACAGTGTTCAGAAAAATGTTGGGTTTTAAGAAAAATCACATTTTTGTTTCACCACTGCAAACGCTCTTGTGGCTAAACTATTTGAACGGGATGAGTTAAGTAATATGCATTTGTTAGATAATTTAAAGAGCTTTCAGGAAAGTCTTCAATCTTTCTTCTGCACCTACCAGGGGCGTGGCAATAGTGTTCACAAGAAATGTAGGGTTTGGTAAAAATCACATTTTTGTTTCAACTTTTCAAACGCTCTAGCTGCTAAACCATTTGAACGAATTGAGTCAGATCAGAAGATTTAGATAATTTAAAGAGCTTTCAGGAAAGCGTTCAATCAGAAAAATGTTGGGTTATAAGAAAAATCACATTTTTGTTTTACCATTGCAAACGCTCTTTCGGCTAAACTACTTGAACGGGATGAGTTAATAATATGCATTCGTTAGATAATTTAAAGAGCTATCAGGAAAGCATTCAATCTTTCTTCTACTCCTACCAGGAACGTGGCAATAGTGTTCACAAAAGATATAGGGTTTTGATAAAATCACATTTTTGTTTCACAACTTTGCAAACGCTCTAGCGGCTAAACTATTTGAACGAGGTGAGTCAAATAATAAGCATTGGTTAGATAATTAAAAGAGCTGTCAGGAAAGTCTTCAATCTTTCTTCTGCTCCTACCAGGGGCGTGGCAATAGTGTTCACAAGAAATGTGGAGTTTAAGAAATATCACATTTTTGTTTCAACATTGCAAACGCTCTAGCGGCTAAACTATTTGAACGAGGTGTCTCAAATCTTTCTTCTACTCCTTCCAGAAACGTGGCAACAGTGTTCACAAAAAATGTAGGGTTTTGAGAAAAATCACATTTTTGTTTCACATTTGCAAACGCTCTAGCGGCTAAACTATTTGAACGAATTGAGTCAGATAAAAAGCATCGTTTAGATAATTTAATGAGTTTTCAGGAAAGCATTCTATCTTTCTCTATTCCTACCACAAACGTGGCAATAGTGTTCAGAAGAAATATAGGGCTTTGATAAAAATCACATTTTTGTTTCACCTATGCAAACGCTCTAGCGGCTAAACTATTTGAACGTAATGAGTTAAACAAAAAGCATTGCTTAGATAATTTAAAGGGCTTTCAGGCAAGTCTTCAATCTTTCTTCTACTCCTACCAGAAGCGTGGCAACAGTGTTCACAAAAAATGTTGGGTTTTGAGTAAAATCACATTTTTGTTTCAACATTTCAAAGGCTCTAGCGGCTAAACTATTTGAACGTGGTAAGTTAAACAAAAAGCATTGCTTAGACCATTTAAAGAGCTAACACGAAAGTCTTCAATCTTTCTTCTGCTCCTACCAGGAGCGTGGCAATAGTGTTCACAAGAAATGTGGAGTTTAAGAAATATCACATTTTTGTTTCAACATTGCAAACGCTCTAGCGGCTAAACTATTTGAACGAGGTGACTCAAATCTTTCTTCTACTCCTTCCAGAAACGTGGCAACAGTGTTCACAAAAAATGTAGGGTTTTGAGAAAAATCACATTTTTGTTTCACATTTGCAAACGCTCTAGCGGCTAAACTATTTGAACGAATTGAGTCAGATAAAAAGCATCGTTTAGATAATTTAATGTGTTTTCAGGAAAGCATTCAATCTTTCATCTATTCCTACCACAAACGTGGCAATAGTGTTCAGAAGAAATATAGGGCTTTGATAAAAATCACATTTTTGTTTCACCTATGCAAACGCTCTAGCGGCTAAACTATTTGAACGTGATGAGTTAAACAAAAAGCATTGCTTAGATAATTTAAAGAGCTTTTAGGAAAGTCTTCAGTGTTTCTTCTACTCCTACCAGAAACGTGGCAACAGTGCTCACAAGAAATGTAGGGTTTTGCTAAAAATCACATTTTTGTTTCATCTTTGCAAAGGCTCTAGCGGCTAAACTATTTGAACGAGGTCAGTTAAACAAAAAGCATTGCTTAGATAATTTAAAGAGCTTTCAGGCAGGTCTTCAATCTTTCTTCTACTCCTACCATGAACGTGTCAATAGTGTTCAAATAATGTAGGGTTTTGAGAAAAATCACATTTTTGTTTCACATTTGCAAACGCTCTAGCGGCTAAACTATTTGAACGAATTGAGTCAGATAAAAAGCATCGTTTAGATAATCTAATGAGTTTTCAGGAAAGCATTCAGTCTTTCTTCTATTCCTACCACAAACGTGGCAATAGTGTTCAGAAGAAATATGGGGCTTTGATAAAAATCACATTTTTGTTTCACCTATGCAAACGCTCTAGCGGCTAAACTATTTGAACGTGATGAGTTAAACAAAAAGCATTGCTTAGATAATTTAAAGAGCTTTCAGGCAAGTCTTCGGTATTTCTTCTACTCCTGCCAGGGGCGTGGCAATAGTGTTCACAAGAATTGTAGGGTTTTGATAAAAATCACATTTTTGTTTCAACTTTGCAAACGCTCTAGCGGCTAAACTATTTGAACGTGATGAGTTAAAAAAACAAAAAGCAAATTGCTTAGATTTTTTAATTTAAAAGAAAGCTTTCAGGCAAGTCTTCAATCTTTCTTCTACTCCTACCAGAAACGTGGCAACAGTGTTCACAAAAAATGTTGGGTTTTGCGAAAAAAACACATTTTTGTTTCAACTTTTCAAACGCTCTAGCGCTTAAACTATTTGAACGGGATGAGTTAAATAATATGCATTCGTTAGATAATTTAAAGAGCTTTCAGGAAAGTCTTCAGTGTTTCTTCTACTCCTACCAGGGGCGTGGCAATAGTGTTCACAAGAATTGTAGGGTTTCGACAAAAATCACATTTTTGTTTCATTTTTGCAAACGCTCTAGCGGCTAAACTATTTGAACGAGGCGAGTTAAAAAAAAATCATTGCTTAGATAATTTAAAGAGCTCTCAGGGGAGCCTTCAATCTTTCGTCTTCTCCTACCAGAAACGTGGCAACAGTGTTCACAAAAAATGTTGGGTTTTGAGAAAAATCACATTTTTGTTTCAACTATTAAACTATTTGAAAGAGGTGAGTTAAACAAAAAGCATTGCTTATATAATTTAAAGAGCTTTCAGGCAAGTCTTCAATCTTTCTTCTACTCCTACCAGGAACGTGGCAAAAGTGTTCACATGAAATGTAGGGTTTTGATAAAAATCACATTTTTGTTTCAACTTTGCAAAGGCTCTAGCGGCTAAACTACTGGAACGAGATGAGTCAAATAATAAGCATTGGTTAGATAATTTAAAGAGATTTCAGGAAAATCTTCAATCTTTTTTCTACTCCTACCAGAAACGTGGCTAGTGTTCACACAAAATGTAGGGTTTTGAGAAAAATCACATTTTTGTTTCAACTTTGCAAAGGCTCTAGCGGCTAAACTATTAGAACGAGGTGAGTCAAATAATAAGCATTGGTCAGATAATTAAAAGAGCTATCAGAAAAGTCTTCAATCTTTCTTAGGGTTTTTGAGAAAAATCACATTTTTGTTTCAACATTGCAAACGCTCTAGCGGAAAACTATTTGAACGAATTGAGTCAGATAAAAAGCATTGTTTAGATAACTTAAGGTCTTTTCAGGAAAGCATTTAATCTTTCTTCTATTCACATCACAAACGTGGCAATAGTGTTTAAAAGAAAATATAGGGCTTTGATAAAAATCACATTTTTGTTTCACCTATGCAAACGCTCTAGCGCTTAAACTATTTGAACGGGATGAGTTAAATAATATGCATTCGTTAGATAATTTAAAGAGCTTTCAGGAAAGTCTTCAGTGTTTCTTCTACTCTTACTAGGGGCGTGGCAATAGTGTTCACAAGAATTGTAGGGTTTCGACCAAAATCACATTTTTGTTTCAACTTTTCAAACGCTCTAGCGGCTAAACTATTTGAACGAGGTCAGTTAAACAAAAAGCATTGCTTAGATAATTTAAAGAGCTTTCAGGAAATCATTCAATCTTTCTTCTACTCCTACCAGAAACGTGGCAATAGTGTTCACAAGAAATGTAGGGTTTTGATAAAAATCACATTTTTGTTTCAACTTTTCAAACGCTCTAGCGGCTAAAGCATTTGAACGAATTGAGTCAAATAAGAAGATTTAGATAATTTAAAGAGCTTTCAGGAAAGCGTTCAATCTTTCTTCTACCCCTACCAGGAACGTGGCAAAAGTGTTCACTTGCAATTTAGGGGTTTGATAAAAATCACATTTTTGTTTCAACTTTGCAAACGCTCTAGTGGCTAAACTATTTGAACGAGGTGAGTCAAATAATAAGCATTGGTCAGATAATTAAAAGAGCTAACAGGAAAGTCTTCAATCTTTCTTCCACCCCTACCAGGAACGTGGCAATAGTGTTCACAAAAAATTTAGGGTTTTGAGAAAAATCACATTTTTGTTTTAACTTTTCAAAGGCTCTAGCGGCTAAACTGTTTGAACGTGGTAAGTTAAACAAAAAGCATTGCTTAGACCATTTAAAGAGCTAACACGAAAGTCTTCAATCTTTCTTCTGCTCCTACCAGGGGCGTGGCAATAGTGTTCACAAGAAATGTGGGTTTTGAGAAAAATCACATATTTGTTTCAACATTGCAAACGCTATAGCGGTTAAACTGTTTGAACGAGGTGAGTTAAACAAAAAGCATTCCCTAGATAATTTAAAGAGCTTTCAGGCAAGTCTTCAATCTTTCTTCTACTCCTACCAGGGGCGTGGCAACAGTGTTCACAAAAAATGTAGGGTTTTGAGAAAAATCACATTTTTGTTTCAACTTTTCAAAGGCTCTAGCGGTTAAACTGTTTGAACGAGGTGAGTTGAACAAAAAGCATTGCTTAGACCATTTAAAGAGCTAACACGAAAGTCTTCAATCTTTCTTCTGCTCCTACCAGGGACGTGGCAATAGTGTTCACAAGAAATGTGGAGTTTAAGAAATATCACATTTTTGTTTCAACATTGCAAGCGCTCTAGCGGCTAAACTATTTGAACGAGGTGACTCAAATCTTTCTTCTACTCCTTCCAGAAACGTGGCAACAGTGTTCACAAAAAATGTAGGGTTTTGAGAAAAATCACATTTTTGTTTCAAATTGGCAAACGCTCTAGCGGCTAAACTATTTGAACGAATTGAGTCAGATAAAAAGCATCGTTTAGATAATTTAATGGGTTTTCAGGAAAGAATTCAATCTTTCTTCTATTCCTACCACAAACGTGGCAATAGTGTTCAGAAGAAATATAAGGGGTTTGATAAAAATCACATTTTTGTTTCACCTATGCAAACGCTCTAGCGGCTAAACTATTCGAACGTGATGAGTTAAACAAAAAGCATTGCTTAGATAATTTAAAGAGCTTTCAGGCAAGTCTTCAATCTTTCTTCTACTCCTACCAGAAACGTGGCAACAGTGCTCACAAGAAATGTAGGGTTTTGATAAAAATCACATTTTTGTTTCACCTTTGCAAACGCTCTAGCGGCTAAACTATTTGAACGTGATGAGTTAAACAAAAAGCATTGCTTAGATAATTTAAAGAGCTTTCAGGCAAGTCTTCAATCTTTCTTCTACTCCTACCAGAAACGTGGCAACAGTGCTCACAAGAAATGTAGGGTTTTGATAAAAATCACATTTTTGTTTCAACTTTGCAAAGGCTCTAGCGGCTAAACTATTTGAAAGAGGTGATTCAAACAAAAAGCATTGCTTAGATAATTTAAAGAGCTTTCAGGCAAGTCTTCAATCTTTCTTCTACTCCTACCAGAAACGTGGCAACAGTGCTCACAAGAAATGTAGGGTTTTGAGAAAAAACACATTTTTGTTTCAAATTGGCAAACGCTCTAGCGGCTAAACTATTTGAACAAATTGAGTCAGATATAAAGCATCGTTTAGATAATTTAATGATTTTTCAGGAAAGCATTCAATCTTTCTTCTATTCCTACCACAAACGTGGCAATAGCGTTCAGAAGAAATATAGAGATTTGATAAAAATCACATTTTTGTTTCACCTATGCAAACGCTCTAGCGGCTAAACTATTTGAACGTGATGAGTTAAACAAAAAGCATTGCTTAGATAATTTAAAGAGCTTTCAGGCAAGTCTTCAACCTTTCTTCTACTCCTACCAGAAACGTGGCAACAGTGCTCACAAGAAATGCAGGGTTTTGATAAAAATCACATTTTTGTTTCAACTTTTCAAACGCTCTAGCTGCTAAACCATTTGAACGAATTGAGTCAGATCAGAAGATTCAGATAATTTAAAGAGCTTTCAGGAAAGCGTTCAATCAGAAAAATGTTGGGTTTTAAGAAAAATCACATTTTTGTTTCACCATTGCAAACGCTCTTGTGGCTAAACTATTTGAACGGGATGAGTTAAGTAATATGCATTCGTTAGATAATTTAAAGAGCTTTCAGGAAAGTCTTCAATCTTTCTTCTGCTCCTACCAGGGGCGTGGCAATGGTGTTCACAAGAAATGTAGGGTTTTGATAAAAATCACATTTTTGTTTCAACTTTTCAAACGCTCTAGCTGCTAAACCATTTGAACGAATTGAGTCAGATCAGAAGATTTAGATAATTTAAAGAGCTTTCAGGAAAGCGTTCAATCAGAAAAATGTTGGGTTTTAAGAAAAATCACATTTTTGTTTTACCATTGCAAACGCTCTTGCGGCTAAACTATTTGAACGGGATGAGTTAAGTAATATGCATTCGTTAGATAATTTAAAGAGCTATCAGGAAAGCATTTAATCTTTCTTCTACTCCTACCAGGAACGTGGCAATAGTGTTCACAAAAGATATAGGGTATTGATAAAACTCACATTTTTGTTTCACATTTTTGTTGCAACCTTGCAAACGCTCTAGCGGCTAAACTATTTAAACGTGATGAGTTAAATAAAATGCATTCGTTAGATAATCTAAAGTGCTTTCAGGAAAGTCTTCAATCTTTCTTCTACTCCTACCAGGGGCGTGGCAATAGTGTTCACAAGAAATGTAGGGTTTTGATAAAAATCACATTTTTGTTTCAACTTTGCAAAGGCTCTAGCGGCTAAACTATTTGAACGAATTGAGTCAGATCAGAAGATTTGAATAATTTAAAGTGCTTTCAGGAAATCATTCAATCTTTCTTCTACTCCTACCAGAAAAATACGAAATTGGTTGTTTCAACTTTCAAACGCTCTAGCTGCTAAACCATTTAACGAATGAGTAATAAAGATTCAGATAATTAAAGGCTTTCAGGAAAGCGTTCAATCAGAAAAATGTGGGTTTTAAAAAATCACATTTTTGTTTCACCTTTGCAAACGCTCTAGCGGCTAAACTATTTAAACGTGATGAGTTAAATAAAATGCATTCGTTAGATAATCTAAAGTGCTTTCAGGAAAGTCTTCAATCTTTCTTCTACTCCTACCAGGGGCGTGGCAATAGTGTTCACAAGAAATGTAGGGTTTTGATAAAAATCACATTTTTGTTTCAACTTTTCAAACACTCTAGCGGCTAAAGCATTTGAACGAATTGAGTCAAATAAGAAGATTTAGATAATTTAAAGAGATTTCAGGAAAGCGTTCAATCTTTCTTCTACTCCTACCAGAAACGTGGCAACAGTGTTCAGAAAAATGTTGGGTTTTAAGAAAAATCACATTTTTGTTTCACCATTGCAAACGCTCTTGTGGCTAAACTATTTGAACGGGATGAGTTAAGTAATATGCATTCGTTAGACAATTTAAAGAGCTTTCAGGAAAGTCTTCAATCTTTCTTCTGCTCCTACCAGGAGCGTGGCAATAGTGTTCACAAGAAATGTAGGGTTTTGATAAAAATCACATTTTTGTTTCAACTTTTCAAACGCTCTAGCTGCTAAACCATTTGAACGAATTGAGTCAGATCAGAAGATTTAGATAATTTAAAGAGCTTTCAGGAAAGCGTTCAATCCGAAAAAATGTTGCGTTATAAGAAAAATCACATTTTTGTTTTACCATTGCAAACGCTCTTGCGGCTAAACTATTTGAACGGGATGAGTTAAGTAATATGCATTCGTTAGATAATTTAAAGAGCTATCAGGAAAGCATTAAATCTTTCTTCTACTCCTACCAGGAACGTGGCAATAGTGTTCACAAAAGATATAGGGTTTTGATAAAACTCACATTTTTGTTTCACATTTTTGTTGCAACTTTGCAAACGCTCTAGCGGCTAAACTATTTAAACGAGGTGAGTCAAATAATAAGCATTGGTTAGATAATTAAAAGAGCTGTCAGGAAAGTCTTCAATCTTTCTTCTACCCCTACCAGGAACGTGGCAAAAGTGTTCACTTGAAATTTAGGGGTTTGATAAAAATCACATTTTTGTTTCAACTTTGCAAACGCTCTAGCGGCTAAACTATTTGAACGAGGTGAGTCAAATAATAAGCATTGGTCAGATAATTAAAAGAGCTAACAGGAAAGTCTTCAATCTTTCTTCCACCCCTACCAGGGACGTGGCAATAGTGTTCACAAAAAATTTAGGGTTTTGAGAAAAATCACATTTTTGTTTCAAATTTGCAAACGCTCTAGCGGCTAAACTATTTGAACGAGGTGAGTCAAATAATAAGCATTGGTTAGACCATTTAAAGAGCTAAACGAAAGTCTTCAATCTTTCTTCTGCTCCTACCAGGGGCGTGGCAATAGTGTTCACAAGAAATGTGGAGTTCAAGAAATATCACATTTTTGTTTCAACATTGCAAACGCTCTAGCGGCTAAACTATTTGAACGATGTGACTCAAATCTTTCTTCTACTCCTTCCAGAAACGTGGCAACAGTGTTCACAAAAAATGTAGGGTTTTGAGAAAAATCACATTTTTGTTTCATATTTGCAAACACTCTAGCGGCTAAACTATTTGAACGAATTGAGTCAGATAAATAGCATCGTTTAATAATTTAATGCGTTTTCAGGAAAGCATTCAATCTTTCTTCTATTCCGACCACAAACGTGGTAATAGTGTTCAGAAGAAATATAGGGCTTTGATAAAAATCACATTTTTGTTTCACCTATGCAAACGCTCTAGCGGCTAAACTATTTGAACGTGATGAGTTAAACAAAAAGCATTGCTTAGATAATTTAAAGAGCTTTCAGGCAAGTCTTCAGTATTTTGTTCTACTCCTACCAGGGGCGTGGCAATAGTGTTCACAAGAATTGTAGGGTTTTGATAAAAATCACATTTTTGTTTCAACCTTGCAAAGGCTCTAGCGGCTAAACTATTTGAACGTGATGAGTTAAACAAAAAGCATTGCTTAGATAATTTAAAGAGCTTTCAGGCAAGTCTTCAGTGTTTCTTCTACTCCTACCAGAAACGTGGCAACAGTGCTCACAAGAAATGTAGGGTTTTGATAAAAATCAAATTTTTGTTTCAACTTTGCAAAGGCTCTAGCGGCTAAACTATTTGAACGAGGTCAGCTAAACAAAAAGCATTGCTTAGATAATTTAAAGAGCTTTCAGGCAGGTCTTCAATCTTTCTTCTACTCCTACCAGGAACGTGGCAACACTGTTCACAAAAAATGTAGGGCTTTGATAAAAAATCACATTTTTGTTTCAACTTTGCAAAGGCTCTAGCGGCTAAACTATTTGAACGAATTGAGTCAGATCAGAAGATTTAAATAATTTAAAGAGCTTTCAGGAAATCATTCAATCTTTCTTCTACTCCTACCAGAAACGTGGCAATAGTGTTCAGAAGAAATATAGGGCTTCGATAAAAATTACATTTTTGTTTCACCTTTGCAAACGCTCTAGCGGCTAAACTATTTAAACGTGATGACTTAAATAAAATGCATTCGTTAGATAATCTAAAGAGCTTTCAGGAAAGTCTTCAATCTTTCTTCTACTCCTACCAGAGGCGTGGCAATAGTGTTCACAAGAAATGTAGGGTTTTGATAAAAATCACATTTTTGTTTCAACTTTTCAAACGCTCTAGCGGCTAAAGCATTTGAACGAATTGAGTCAAATAAGAAGATTTAGATAATTTAAAGAGCTTTCAGGAAAGTGTTCAATCTTTCTTCTACTCCTACCAGAAACGTGGCAACAGTGTTCAGAAAAATGTTGGGTTTTAAGAAAAATCACATTTTTGTTTCACCATTGCAAACGCTCTTGTGGCTAAACTATTTGAACGGGATGAGTTAAGTAATATGCATTCGTTAGATAATTTAAAGAGCTTTCAGGAAAGTCTTCAATCTTTCTTCTGCTCCTACCAGGGGCGTGGCAATAGTGTTCACAAGAAATGTAAGGTTTTGATAAAAATCACATTTTTGTTTCAACTTTTCAAACGCTCTAGCTGCTAAACCATTTGAACGAATTGAGTCAGATCAGAAGATTTAGATAATTTAAAGAGCTTTCAGGAAAGCGTTCAATCAGAAAAATGTTGCGTTATAAGAAAAATCACATTTTTGTTTTACCATTGCAAACGCTCTTGCGGCTAAACTATTTGAACGGGATGAGTTAAGTAATATGCATTCGTTAGATAATTTAAAGAGCTATCAGGAAAGCATTAAATCTTTCTTCTACTCCTACCAGGAACGTGGCAATAGTGTTCACAAAAGATATAGGGTTTTGATAAAACTCACATTTTTGTTTCACATTTTTGTTGCAACTTTGCAAACGCTCTAGCGGCTAAACTATTTGAACGAGGTGAGTCAAATAATAAGCATTGGTTAGATAATTAAAAGAGCTGTCAGGAAAGTCTTCAATCTTTCTTCTACTCCTACCAGGGACGTGGCAATAGTGTTTACAAAAAATTTAGGGTTTTGAGAAAAATCATATTTTTGTTTCAAATTTGCAAACGCTCTAGCGGCTAAACTATTTGAACGAGGTGAGTCAAAAAATAAGCATTGGTTAGACCATTTAAAGAGCTAACACGAAAGTCTTCAATCTTTCTTCTGCTCCTACCAGGGGCGTGGCAATAGTGTTCACAAGAAATGTGGAGTTCAAGAAATATCACATTTTTGTTTCAACATTGCAAACGCTCTAGCGGCTAAACTATTTGAACGATGTGACTCAAATCTTTCTTCTACTCCTTCCAGAAACGTGGCAACAGTGTTCACAAAAAATGTAGGGTTTTGAGAAAAATCACATTTTTGTTTCATATTTGCAAACACTCTAGCGGCTAAACTATTTGAACGAATTGAGTCATATAAATAGCATCGTTTAGATAATTTAATGAGTTTTCAGGAAAGCATTCAATCTTTCTTCTATTCCTACCACAAACGTGGCAATAGTGTTCAGAAGATATATAGGACTTTGATAAAAATCGCATTTTTGTTTTACCTATGCAAACGCTCTAGCGGCTAAACTATTTGAACGTGATGAGTTAAACAAAAAGCGTTGCTTAGATAATTTAAAGAGCTTTCAGGCAAGTCTTCAATCTTTCTTCTACTCCTACCAGAAGCGTGGCAACAGTGTTCACAAAAAATGTTGGGTTTTGATAAAAATCACATTTTTGTTTCAACTTTTCAAAGGCTCTAGCGGCTAAACTGTTTGAACGTGGTAGTTAAACAAAAAGCATTGCTTAGATAATTTAAAGAGCTTTCACGAAAGTCTTCAATCTTTCTTCTACTCCTACCAGGACGTGGCAATAGTGTTCACAAAAAATGTGGGTTTGAGAAAATCACATTTTTGTTTCAACTTTGCAAACGCTCTAGCGGCTAAACTATTTGAACGGTGAGTTAAAAAAGCATTGTTGATATTTGAGCTTTCAGGAAAGTCTTCATTTTCTTCTACTCCTACCAGGAGCGTGGCAATAGTGTTCACAAAAAATGTAGGGTTTTGAGAAAAATCACATTTTTGTTTCACATTTGCAAACGCTCTAGCGGCTAAACTATTTGAACGAGGATGAGTCAAATAAATAGCATTGTTAGATAATTTAAAGAGCTTTCAGGAAAGCTTCAATCTTTCTTCTATCTCCTACCAGAAACGTGGCAATAGTGTTCAGAAGAAATATAGGGTTTTGATAAAAATCACATTTTTGTTTCAACTTTGCAAACGCTCTAGCGGCTAAACTATTTGAACGTGATGAGTTAAACAAAAGCATTGCTTAGATAATTTAAAGAGCTTTCAGGAAGTCTTCAATCTTTCTTCTACTCCTACCAGAAACGTGGCAATAGTGTTCACAAGAAATGTAGGGTTTTGATAAAAATCACATTTTTGTTTCAACTTTGCAAACGCTCTAGCGGCTAAACTATTTGAACGAGGTCAGTTAAACAAAAGCATTGCTTAGATAATTTAAAGAGCTTTCAGGAAAGTCTTCAATCTTTCTTCTACTCCTACCAGGAACGTGGCAATAGTGTTCACAAAAAATGTAGGGTTTTGAGAAAAATCACATTTTTGTTTCAACTTTTCAAACGCTCTAGCGGCTAAACTATTTGAACGGGATGAGTCAAATAATAAGCATTGTTAGATAATTTAAAGAGCTTTCAGGAAAGTCTTCAATCTTTCTTCTACTCCTACCAGGGGCGTGGCAATAGTGTTCACAAAATTGTAGGGTTTGAAAAAATCACATTTTTGTTTCACTTTGCAAACGCTCTAGGGCTAAACTATTTGAACGAGGTGAGTCAAACAAAAGCATTGGTTAGATAATTTAAAGAGCTTTCAGGAAAGCTTCAATCTTTCTTCTACTCCTACCAGGAACGTGGCAATAGTGTTCACAAAAAATGTGGGTTTTGAGAAAAATCACATTTTTGTTTCAACTTTGCAAACGCTCTAGCGGCTAAACTATTTGAACGGGATGAGTCAAATAATATGCATTCGCTTAGAATAATTTAAAGAGCTTTCTGGAAAGTATTCAATCTTTCTTCTACTCCTACCAGGGAAACGTGGCAATAGTGTTCAAAGAAATGTAGGTTTTGATAAAAATCATATTTTTGTTTCATTTTTGCAAACGCTCTAGCGGCTAAACTATTTGAACGAGGTGAGTTAAACAAAAAGCATTGCTTAGATAATTTAAAGAGCTTTCAGGAAAGCTTTCAATCTTTCTTCTACTCCTACCAGAAACGTGGCAATAGTGTTCACAAAAAATTAGGGTTTTGAGAAAAATCACATTCTTGTTTCAATTTGCAAACGCTCTAGCGGCTAAACTATTTGAACGGGATGAGTCAAATAATAAGCATTGTTAGATAATTTAAAGAGCTTTCAGGAAAGTCTTCAATCTTTCTTCTACTCCTACCAGGGGCGTGGCAATAGTGTTCACAAGAAATGTAGGATTTTGATAAAAATCACATTTTTGTTTCACATTTTCATTTGCAAACGCTCTAGCGGCTAAACTATTTGAACGAGGTGATCAAATAATATGCATTCGTTAGATAATTTAAAGAGCTATCAGGAAAGTCTTCAATCTTTCTTCTACCCCTACCAGGAACGTGGCAATAGTGTTCAAAAAAATGATAGGGTTTTGAGAAAAATCACATTCTTTGTTTCAACTTTGCAAACGCTCTAGCGGCTAAACTATTTGAACGGATGAGTCAAATAAAAGCATTGCTTAGATAATTTAAAGAGCTTTCTGGAAAGTATTCAATCTTTCTCTACTCCTACCAGAAACGTGGCAATAGTGTTCACAAAAATTAGGGTTTTGAGAAAAATCACATTTTTGTTTCAACATTGCAAACGCTCTTGCGGCTAAACTATTTGAACAGGTGGTCAAATAATAAGCATTGGTTAGATAATTTAAAGAGCTTTCAGGAAAGCTTCAATCTTTCTTCTACTCCTACCAGAAACGTGGCAATAGTGTTCACAAAAAATATAGGGACTTTTGAGATAAAATCACATTCTTGTTTCAACTTTCAAACGCTTCAGCGGCTCAAACTTTTGAACGGGGATGAGTCAAATGTAAAAGATTGCTTAGTATTTGAAAGAGCTTTCAGGAAAGTCTTCAATCTTTCTTCTAGCTCCTACCAGGTGCGTGCAATAGCTTGTTCAGAAGAATAGGGCTTTGATAAAAATCACATGTTTTGTTTCACATTTTTGTTCAACTTTGCAAACGCTCTAGCGGCTAAACTATTTGAACGAGGTGAGTCAAATAATAGCATTGGTTAGATAATTTAAAGAGCTTTCAGGAAAGCTTCAATCTTTCTTCTACTCCTACCAGGTGCGTGGCAATAGTGTTCAGAAGAAATGTAGGGTTTTGATAAAAATCACATTTTGTTTCACATTTTTGTTGCAACTTTGCAAACGCTCTAGCGGCTAAACTATTTGAACGGATGATCAAACGTAAAATGCATTGTTAGATAATTTGAAGGCTTTCTGGAAAGATTCAATCTTTCTTCTACTCCTACCAGAAACGTGGCGATGTGTTCACAAAAAATGTAGGGTTTTGAGAAAAATCCATTTTTTTTCAACTTGCAAAGTTTGCGCTAAATGTATTTGAACCAGGTGAGTCAAATAATAAGCATTGGTTAGATAATTTAAAGAGCTATCAGGAAAGTCTTCAATCTTTCTTCTACTCCTACCAGGAACGTGAAAATAGTGTTCACAAAAGATATAGGATTTTGAGAAAAATCGCATCTTTGTTTCAACTTTTCAAACGCTCTAGCGGCTAAACTGTTTGAACGGGATGAGTCGAATAAAAAGATTTGCTTAGGTAATTTAAAGAGCTTTCAGGAAAGTCTTCAATCTTTCTTCTACTTCTACCTGAAACGTGGCAATAGGGCTTTGATAAAAATCACATTTTTGTTTCACCTTTGCAAAGGCTCTAGTGGCTAAACTCTTTAAACGAGGTGAGTCAAACAAATAGTATTGGTTAGATAATTCGAAAAGATTTCGGGAAAGCATTCAGTCTTTCTTCTACTCCTACCAGGAACGTGGTAATAGTGTTCACAAGAAAGGTGGGGTTTGAGAAATATCACATTTTTGTTTCAACAATGCAAACTCTCTAGCGGCTAAACTATTTGAACGAGGTGACTCAAAACTTTCGTCTACTCCTGCCAGAAACGTGGCAATAGTGTTCACAAGAAATGTTGGGTTTTGAGAAAAATCACATATTTGTTTCAACTTTGCAAACGCTCTAGCGGCTAAACTGTTTAAGCGAGGTGGGTCAAATAAAAAGAATTGCTTAGGTAATTTAAAGAACTTTCAGGAAAATCTTCAATCTTTTTCTACTCCTACCAGGGGCGTGGCAACAGAGTTCACAAGAAATGTAGTGTTTTGAGAAAAATCACATTTTTGTTTCACCTTTGCAAACGCTCTAGCGGCTAAACTATTTGAACGTGGTGAGTTAAACAAAAAGCATTGCTGAGACCATTTAAAGAGCTTTCAGGAAAGTCTTCAATCTATCTTCGACTTTTACCAGAAACGTGGCAACAGTGTTCACAAAAAATGTTGCTCAACTTTTCAAACGCTCTAGCGGCTAAACTATTTGAACTGGATGAGTCAAATAATATGCATTCGTTAGATAATTTAAACAGCTTTCAGGAAAGTCTTCAATCTTTTTTCTACTCCTACCAGGGGCGTGGCGATCGTGTTCACAAGAAATGTAGGATTTTGATTAAAATCACATTTTTGTTTCACATTTTTGTTGCAACTTTGCAAACGCTCTAGCGGCTCAACTATTCGAACGGGATGAATCAAATAATATGCATTCGTTAGATAATTTAAAGGGCTTTCAGGAAAGCATTCAATCTTTCTTCTACTCCTACCAGAAACGTGGCAATGTGTTCACAAAAAATGTAGGGTTTTGAGAAAAATGCTTTAGCGGCTAAGCTATTTGAACGAGGTGAGTCAAATAATAAGCATTGGTTAGATAATTTAAAGAGCTAACACGAAAGTCTTCAATCTTTCTTCTGCTCCTACCAGGGGCGTGGCAATATTGTTCACAATAAATGTAGAGTTTTGATAAAAATCATATTTTTGTTTCATTTTTGCAAACGCTGTAGCGGCTAAACTATTTGAACGAGGTGAGTTAAACAAAAAGTGTTCACAAAAAATGTAGGATTTTGAGAAAAATCACAGTTTTGGTTCAACATTGCAAACGCTCTTGCGGCTAAACTATTTGAACGAGGTGAGTCAAATAATAAGCATTGGTTAGATAATTTAAAGAGCTGTAAGGAAAGTCTTCAATCTTTCTTCTACCCCTACCAGGAACGTGGCAATAGTGTTCACAAAAGATATAGGGTTTTGAAAAAAATCGCATCTTTGTTTCAACTTTGCAAACGCTCTAGCGGCTAAACTATTTGAACGGGATGAGTCAAATAAAAAGAATTGCTTGAAGAGCTTTCTGGAAAGTATTCAATCTTTCTTCTACTCCTACCACAAACGTGGCAATAGTGTTCAGAAAAAAATATAGGGTTTTGAGAAAAATCAAATTTTTTTTTAACATTGCAAACGCTCTTGCGGCTAAACTATTTGAAGGAGGTGAGTCAAATAATAAGCATTGGTTAGATAATTTAAAGAGCTTTCAGGAAAGCATTCAATCTTTCTTCTACTCCTACCAGAAACGTGGCAATAGTGTTCAGAAAAAATATAGGGCTTTGATAAAAATCACATTCTTGTTGCACCTTTGCAAACGCTCCAGCGGCCAAACTATTTGAACAAAAAGCATTGCTTAGATATTATAAAGAGCTTTCAGGAAAGTCTTCAATCTTTCTTCTACTCATACCAGAAACGTGGCAACAGTGTTCACAAAAAATGTTGCTCAACATTTCAAACGCTCTAGCGGCTAAACTATTTGAACGGGATGAGTCAAATAATATGCGTTTGTTAGATAATTCAAAGAGCTTTCAGGAAAGTCTTCAATCTTTTTTCTACTCCTACCAGGGGCGTGGCGATAGTGTTCACAAGAAATGTAGGATTTTGATAAAAATCACATTTTTGTTTCACATTTTTGTTGCGACTTTGCAAACGCTCTAGCGGCTCAACTATTCGAACGAGGTGACTTAAATCTTTCTTCTACTCCTACCAGAAACGTGGCAATAGTGTGCAGAAGAAATATAGGGCTTTGATAAAAATTACATTTTTGTTTCACCTTTGCAAACGCTCTAACGGCTTATCTATTTGAACAAGGTGAGTTATATAATAAGCATTGATTAGATAATTTAAAGAGCTTTCAGGAGAGCCTTCAATTTTTCTTCTACTCCTACCAGAAACGTGGCAATGGTGTTCACAAAAAATTTAGGGTTTTGAGAAAAACGCTCTAGCGGCTAAGCTATTTGAATGAGGTGAGTCAAATAATAAGCATTGGTTAGATAATTTAAAGAGCTAACACGAAAGTCTTCAATCTTTCTTCTGCTCCTACCAGGGGTGTGGCAATATTGTTCACAAAAAATGCAGGTTTTTTAAAAATCATATTTTTGTTTCATTTTGCAAACGCTTTAGCGGCTAAACTATTTGAACGAGGTGAGTCAAATAATAAGCATTGCTTAGATAATTTAAAGAGGCTTTCAGGGAGCCTTCAATCTTTCGTCTTCTCCTACCAGAAACGTGGCAATAGTGTTCACAAAAAAATGTAGGATTTTGAGAAAAATCACATTTTTGTTTCAACATTTTCAAACGCTCTAGCGGCTAAACTATTTGAACGAGGTGAGTCAAATAATAAGCATTGGGTTTGATAATTTAAAGAGCTTTCAGGAAAGCATTCAATCTTTCTTCTACTCCTACCGAAACGTGGCAATAGTGTTCAGAAAAAATATAGGGCTTTGATAAAAATCACATTTTTGTTTCACTTTTGCAAACGCTCCAACGGCCAAACTATTTGAACGAGGTGAGTTAAACAAAAAGCATTGCTTTTTCTTCCTTTAACCCTCCTACCAGAAACGTGGCAATAGTGCTCTCAAAAAATTTGGATTTGAGAAAAATCACATTTTTGTTTCAAATTTACAAACGCTCTAGCGGCTAAACTATTTGAACGGGATGAGTCAAATAATATGCATTCGTTAGATAATTTAAAATGCTTTCAGAAAAGTCTTCAATCTTTCTTCTACTCCTACCATGTGCGTGGCAATAGTGTTCAGAAGAAATGTAGGGTTTTGATAAAAATCACATTTTTGTTTCACATTTTTGCTGCAACTTTGCAAACGCTCTAGCGGCTAAACTATTTGAACGGGATGAATCAAATAATATGCATTCGTTAGATAATTTAAAGGGCTTTCAGGAAAGCATTCAATCTTTCTTCTACTCCTACCAGAAACGTGGCAATTGTTTTTTTTCAAACAAAAAATGTAGGGTTTTGAGCAAAATCACATTTTTTTTCAGCATTGCAAACGCTCTAGCGGCTAAACTATTTGAACGAGGTGAGTCAAATAATAAGCATTGGTTAGATAATTTAAAGAGCTAACACGGGAAAACCTTCAATCTTTCTTCTGCCCTACCAGGGGACGTGGCAATAGGGTTCACAACAAATGAGAGTTTTGAGAAAAATCGCATTTTTGTTTCAACTTTTTCAAACGCTCTAGCGGCTAAACTGTTTAAACGGGATGAGTTAAAAAGAATTGCTTAGGGAATTTAAAGAGCTTTCTGGGAAATATTCAATCATTCTTCTACTCCTACCAGAAACGTGGCACTAGTGTTCACAAAAAATGTAGGATTTTGAGAAAAATCACATTTTTGTTTCAACATTGCAAACGCTCTTGCGGCTAAACTATTTGAACCAGGTGAGTCAAATAATAAGCATTGGTTAGATAATTTAAAGAGCTATCAGGAAAATCTTCAATCTTTCTTCTACCCCTACCAGGAACGTAGGGAATAGTGTTCACAAAAGATAAAGGGTTTTGAAAAAAATCGCATCTTTGATTCAACTTTGCAAACGCTCTAGCGGCTAAACTATTTGAACGGGATTTAGTCAAATAAAAAGAATTGCTTAGGTAATGAAAGAGCTTTCTGGAAAGTATTCAATCTTTCTTCTACTCCTACCACAAACGTGGCAATAGTGTTCAGAAGAAATATAGGGTTTTGAGAAAATTCAAATTTTTTTTTAACATTGCAAACGCTCTTGCGGCTAAACTATTTGAAGGAGGTGAGTCAAATAATAAGCATTGGTTAGATAATTTAAAGGGCTATCAGGAAAGTCTTCAATCTTTCTTCTACCCCTACCAGGAACGTGGCAATAGTGTTCAGAAAAAATTTTAGGGCTTTGATAAAACTCACATTCTTGTTTCACCTTTGCAAACGCTCCAACGGCCAAACTATTTGAACGTGATGAGTTAAACAAAAAGCATTGCTTAGGGTATTTAAGGAGCTTTCAGGAAAGCCTTCAATCTTTCTTCTCCTACCAGAAACGTGGCAACAGTGTTCAAAAAAAATTTGATTTGGCCTCAACATTGCAAACGCTCTAGCGGCTAAACTATTTGAACGGGTGAGTCAAATAATAAGCATTGGTTAGATAATTTAAAGAGCTATTTAGGAAAGTCTTCAATCTTTCTTCTACCCCTACCAGGAGCGTGGCAATAGTGTTCAGAAAAAATATAGGGCTTTTTATAAAAATCACATTTTTGTTTCACCCTTTTCAAACGCTCTACCGGCTAAACTATTTCGGGGGAACGAGGTTTGACCCTTTTTCAATCTTTCTTCTACTCCTACCACAAACGTGGCAATAGTGTTCAGAAGAAATATAGGGTTTGATAAGAAATTAATCACAAAATTTTTTTGTTTTTTTAACTTTTCAAACGCTCTAGCGGCTAAACTATTTGAACGGGTGAGTGAAAAATATGCATTGTTAGATTTTAAGGAGCTTTCAGGAAAGTCTTCAATCTTTCTTCTACTCCTACCAGGGAACGTGGCAATAGTGTTCACAAGAAATGTAGGGTTTTGATAAAAATCACATTTTTGTTGCAACTTTGCAAACGCTCTAGCGGCTAAACTATTTGAAAGTGGTGAGTTAAACAAAAAGCATTGCTTAGACCATTTAAAGAGGGTTTCAGGAAAGTCTTCAATCTTTCTTCTACTCCTACCAGTAACGTGGCAATAGTGTTCACAAAAAATTTAGGGTTTTGAGAAAAATCACATTTTTGTTTCAAATTTAAAAACGCTCTAGCGGCTAAACTATTTGAACGAGGTGAGTCAAATAATAAGCATTGGTTAGATAATTTAAAGAGCTTTCAGCAAAGAAACTCTTCCAAATATTTCGGGGTCTTTTCTTTTCTCCTACCAGAAACGTGGCAATAGTGTGCAGAAGAAATATAGGGCTTTGATAAAAATCACATGTTTGTTTCAACCCTTTTCAAACGCTCTAGCGGCTAAACTATTTAAACGAGGTGAGTCAAACAAATAAATGTTGGTTAGATAATTTGAAGAGATTTCAGGGGAAAACATTCAATCTTTCTTCTACTCCTACCAGAAACGTGGCAATAGTGTTCACAAGAAATGTGGGGTTTGAGAAAAATCACATTTTTGTTTCAACTTTTGCAAACGCTCTAGCGGCTAAACTATTTGAACGAGGTGACTCAAATCTTTCGTCTACTCCTACCAGAAACGTGGCAATAGTGTGCAGAAAAATATAGGGCTTTTTAGAAAAATCACATTTTTGTTTCAAATTTGCAAACGCTCTAGCGGCTAAACTATTTGAACGAGGTGAGTCAAATAATAAGCATTGGTTAGATAATTTAAAGAGCTTTCAGGAAAGTCTTCAATCTTTCTCCTACTCCTACCAGTAACGTGGCAATAGTGTTCACAAGAAATGTTTGGGTTTTGAGAAAAATCACATTTTTGTTTCAAATTTACAAACGCTCTAGCGGCTAAACTATTTGAACGAGGTGAGTCAAATAATAAGCATTGGTTAGTTAATTTAAAGAGCTTTCAGGAGAGCCTTCAATTTTTCTTCTACTCCTACCAGAAACGTGGCAATAGTGTTCACAAAAAATTTAGGGTTTTGAGAAAAATCACATTTTTTTTCAAATTTGCAAACGCTCTAGCGGCTAAGCTATTTGAACGAGGTGAGACAAATAATAAGCATTGGTTAGATAATTTAAAGAGCTAACACGAAAGTCTTCAACCTTTCTTCTGCTCCTACCAGGGGCGTGGCAATATTGTTCACAATAAATGTAGAGTTTTGATAAAAATCATATTTTTGTTTCATTTTGCGAACGCTCTAGCGGCTAAACTATTTGAACGAGGTGAGTTAAACAAAAAGCATTGCTTAGATAATTTAAAGAGCTTTCAGGAGAGCCTTCAATCTTTCGTCTTCTCCTACCAGAAACGTGGCAATAGTGTTCACAAAAAATGTAGGATTTTGAGAAAAATCACATTTTTGTTTCAACATTGCAAACGGTCTTGCGGCTAAACTATTTGAACGAGGTGAGTCAAATAATAAGCATTGGTCAGATAATTTAAAGAGCTATCAGGAAAGTCTTCAATCATTCTTCTACCCCTACCAGCAACGTGGCAATAGTGTTCACAAAAGATATAGGGTTTTGAAAAAAATCGCATCTTTACTTCAACTTTGCAAACGCTCTAGCGGCTAAACTATTTGAACGGGATGAGTCAAATAAAAAGAATTGCTTAGGTAATTTAAAGAGCCTTCTGGAAAGTATTCAATCTTTCTTCTACTCCTACCACAAACGTGGCAATAGTGTTCAGAAGAAATATGGGGTTTTGAATAAAATCAAATTTTTGTTTCAACATTGCAAACGGTCTTGCGGCTAAACTATTTGAACGAGGTGAGTCAAATAATAAGCATTGGTTAGATAATTTATGGAGCTATCAGGAAAGTCTTCAATCTTTCTTCTACCCCTACCAGGAACGTGGCACTAGTGTTCAGAAAAAATATAGGGCTTTGATAAAACTCACATTCTTGTTTCACCTTTGCAAACGCTCCAACGGACAAACTATTTGAACGTGATGAGTTAAACAAAAAGCATTGCTTAGATATTTGAAAGAGCTTTCAGGAAAGTCTTCAATCTTTCTTCTACTCCTACCAGAAACGTGGCAACAGTGTCCACAAAAAATAATGCTAAACTTTTCAAACGCTCTAGGGGCTAAACTATTTCAACGGGATGAGTCAATTAATATGCATTCGTTAGATAATTTAAAAAGCTTTCAGGAAAGTCTTCAATCTTTCTTCTACTCCTACCAGGTGCGTGGCATAGTGTTCAGAAGAAATGTAGGGTTTTGATAAAAATCACATGTTTGTTTCACATTTTTGTTGCATTCAGTCTTTCTTCTACTCCTGCCAGGAACGTGGTAATAGTGTTCACAAGAAAGGTGGGGGTTGAGAAATATCACATTTTTGTTTCAACAATTCAAACTCTCTAGCGGCTAAACTATTTGAACGAGGTGACTCAAAACTTTCGTCTACTCCTACCAGAAACGTGGCAAGAAATATAGGGCTTCGATAAAAATCACATTTTTGTTTCCCCTTTGCAAACGCTCTAGCGGCTAAACTATTTGAACGTGGTGAGTTAAAGAAAAAGCATTGCTGAGACCATTTAAAGAGCTTTCAGGAAAGTCTTCAATTTTCTTCTACTTTTACCAGAAACGTGGCAACAGTGTTCACAAAAAGTGTTGGGTTCTGAGAAAAAGCACATTTTTGTTTCAACTTTTCAAACGCTCTAGCGGCTAAAATATTTGAACGGGATGAGTCGAATAATATGCATTCGTTAGATAATTTAAGGAGCTTTCAGGAAAGTCTTCAATCGTTCTTCTACTCCTACCAGAGGCGTGGCAAATGTGTTCACAAAAAATGTTGGGTTTTGATAAAAATCACATTGTTGTTGCAACTTTGCAAACGCTCTAGCGGCTAAACTATTTGAAAGTGGTGAGTTAAACAAAAAGCATTGCTTAGACCATTTAAAGAGCTTTCAGGAAAGTCTTCAATCTTTCTTCTACTCCTACCAGAAACGTGGCAACAGTGTTCACAAAAAGTGTTGGGTTTTGAGAAAAAGCACATTTTTGTTTCAACTTTTCAAACGCTCTAGCGGCTTCAATCTTTTACCTACTCCTACCAGTAACGTGGCAATAGTGTTCACAAAAATTTTAGGGTTTTGAGAAAAATCACATTTTTGTTTCAAATTTTCAAACGCTCTAGCGGCTAAACTATTTGAACGAGGTGAGTCAAATAATAAGCATTGGTTAGATAATTTTAGGAGCTTTCAGGAAAGTCTTCAATCTTTCTTCTACTCCTACCAGAGGCGTGGCAATAGTGTTCACAAGAAATGTAGGGTTTTGATAAAAATCACATTTTTGTTGCAACTTTGCAAACGCTCTAGCGGCTAAACTATTTGAAAGTGGTGAGTTAAACAAAAAGCATTGCTTAGACCATTTAAAGAGCTTTCAGGAAAGTCTTCAATCTTTCTTCTACTCCTACCAGAAACGTGGCAATAGTATTCACAAAAAATGTAGGGTTTTGAGAAAAATCACATTTTTGTTTCAAATTTGCAAACGCTTTAGCGGCTAAACTATTTGAACGGGATGAGTCAAGTAATATGCATTCGTTAGATAATTTAAAGAGCTTTCAGGAAAGTCTTCAATCTTTCTTCTACTCCTACCAGGAGCGTGACAATAGTGTTCACCATAAATGTAGGGTTTTGATAAAAATTACATTTTTGTTGCAACTTTGCAAACGCTCTAGTGGCTAAACTCTTTAAACGAGGTGAGTCAAACAAATAGTGTTGGTTAGATAATTCGAAGTGATTTCGGGAAAGCATTCAGTCTTTCTTCTACTCCTACCAGGAACGTGGTAATAGTGTTCACAAGAAATGTGGGGTTTGAGAAATATCACATTTTTGTTTCAACATTGCAAACTCTCTAGCGGCTAAACTATTTGAACGAGGTGACTTAAATCTTTCTTCTACTCCTACCAGAAACGTGGCAATAGTGTGCAGAAGAAATATAGGGCTTTGATAAAAATCACATGTTTGTTTCACCTTTGCAAACGCTCTAGTGGCTAAACTCTTTAAACGAGGTGAGTCAAACAAATAGTGTTGGTTAGATAATTCCAAGTGATTTCGGGAAAGCATTCAGTCTTTCTTCTACTCCTACCAGGAACGTGGTAATGGTGTTCACAAGAAATGTGGGGTTTGAGAAATATCACATTTTTGTTTCAACATTGCAAACTCTCTAGCGGCTAAACTATTTGAACGAGGTGAGTCAAATAATAAGCATTGGTTAGATAATTTAAAGAGCTTTCAGGAAAGTCTTCAATCTTTCTCCTACTTCTACCAGTAACGTGGCAATAGTGTTCACAAAAAATGTAGGGTTTTGAGAAAAATCACATTTTTGTTTTAAATTTACAAACGCTCTAGCGGCTAAACTATTTGAACGAGGTGAGTCAAATAATAAGCATTGGTTAGATAATTTAAAGAGCTTTCAGGAGAGCCTTCAGTTTTTCTTCTACTCCTACCAGAAACGTGGCAATAGTGTTCACAAAAAATGTAGGGTTTTGAGAAAAATCACATTTTTGTTTCAAATTTGCAAACGCTCTAGCGGCTAAGCTATTTGAACGAGGTGAGTCAAATAATAAGCATTGGTTAGATAATTTAAAAAGCTAACACGAAAGTCTTCAATCTTTCTTTTGCTCCTACCAGGAACGTGGCAATAGTGTTCAAAAAAGATATCGGGTTTTAAAAAAAATCGCATCTTTGTTTCAACTTTGCAAACGCTCTAGCGGCTAAACTATTTGAACGGGATGAGTCAAATAAAGAGAATTGCTTAGGTAATTTAAAGAGCTTTCTGGAAAGTATTCAATCTTTCTTCTACTCCTACCACAAACGTGGCAATAGTGTTCAGAAGAAATATAGGGTTTTGAGAAAAATTAAATTTTTGTTTTAACATTGCAAACGCTCTTGCGGCTAAACTATTAGAAGGAGGTGAGTCAAATAATAAGCATTGGTTAGATAATTTAAAGAGCTTTCAGGAAAGCATTCAATCTTTCTTCTACTCCTAGCAGAAACGTGGTAATAGTGTTCAGAAAAAATATAGGGCTTTCATAAAACTCACATTCTTGTTTCACCTTTGCAAACGCTCCAACGGCCAAACTATTTGAACGTGATGAGTTAAACGAAAAGCATTGCTTAGATATTTGAAAGAGCTTTCAGGAAAGTCTTTAATCTTTCTTCTAGTCCTACCAGGTGCGTGGCAATAGCGTTCAGAAGAAATGCAGGGTTTTGATAAAAATCACATGTTTGTTTCACATTTTTGTTGCAACTTTGCAAACGCTCTAGCGGCTAAACTATTTGAACGATATGAATCAAATAATATGCATTCGTTAGATAATTTAAAGGGCTTTCAGGAAAGCATTCAATCTTTCTTCTACTCCTACCAGAAACGTGGCAATGTGTTCTTCTACCCCTTCCAGAAACGTGGCAATAGTGTTCACAAAAAATGTAGGGTTTTGCGCAAAATCACATTTTTGTTTCAACATTGCAAACGCTCTTGCGGCTAAACTCTTTGAACGAGGTGAGTCAAATAATAAGCATTGGTTAGATAATTTAAAGAGCTTTCAGGAGAGCCTTCAATCTTTCCTCTACCCCTAGCAGGAACGTGGCAATAGTGTTCACAAAAGATATAGGGTTTTGAGAAAAATCGCATCTTTGTTTCAACTTTGCAAACGCTCTAGCGGCTAAACTGTTTAAACGGGATGAGTCGAATAAAAAGAATTGCTTAGGTAATTTAAAGAGCTTTCAGGAAAGTCTTCAATATTTCTTCTACTCCTACCAGAAACGTGGCAATAGGGCTTTGATAAAAATCACATTTTTGTTTCACCTTTGCAAAGGCTCTAGTGGCTAAACTCTTTAAACGAAGTGAGTCAAACAAATAGTATTGGTTAGATAATTCGAAAAGATTTCGGGAAAGCATTCAGTCTTTCTTCTACTCCTACCAGGAACGTGGTAATAGTGTTCACAAGAAAGGTGGGGTTTGAGAAATATCACATTTTTGTTTCAACAATGCAAACTCTCTAGCGGCTAAACTATTTGAACCAGGTGAGTCAAATAATAAGCATTGGCTAGATAATTTAAGGGGCTGTCAGAAAAGTCTTCAATCTTTCTTCTACACCTACCAGGAACGTGGCAATAGTGTTCACAAAAGATATAGGATTTTGAGATAAATCGCATCTTTGTTTCGACTTTTCAAACGCTCTAGCGGCTAAACTATTTGAACGTGATGAGTTAAACAAAAAGCATTGCTTAGACCATTTAAAGAGCTATCAGGCAAGTCTTCAATCTTTCTTCTACTCTTACCAGAAACGTGGCAACAGTGTTCACAAAAAATGTTGGGTTTTGATAAAAATCACATTTTTGTTTCAACTTTGCAAACGCTCTAGCGGCTAAACTATTAGAACGGGATGAGGCAAATAAAAAGAATTGCTTAGGTAATTTAAAGGGCTTTCTGGAAAGTATTCATTCTTTCTTCTACTCCTACACGGAGCTGGGCAATAGTGCTCACAAGAAATGTAGGGTTTTGATAAAAATCACATTTTTGTTTCAACTTTGCAAAGACTCTAGCGGCTAAACTATTTGCACGAGGTGAGTTAAATAATAAGCATTGGTTAGATAATTTAAAGAGCTATCAGGAAAGTCTTCAATCTTTCTTCTACCCCTACCAGGAACGTTGCAAAGTGTTCACATGAAATGTAGGGTTTTGAGAAAAATCAGTTTCAACATTGCAAACGCTGTAGCGGAAAACTATTTGAACGAATTGAATCAGATAAAAAGCATTGTTTAGATAACTTAAGGTCTTTTCAGGAAAGCATTTAATCTTTCTTCTATTCACACCACAAACGTTGCAATAGTGTTTAAAAAAAAATATAGGGCTTTGATAAAAATCACATTTTTGTTTCACCTTTGCAAACGCTCTAGCGGCTAAACTATTTGAACGTAATGAGTTAAACAAAAAGCATTGCTTAGATAATTTAAAGAGCTTTCAGGCAAGTCTTCAATAATTCTTCTACTCCTACCAGAAACGTGGCAACAGTGTTCACAAAAAATGTAGGGTTTTGAGAAAAATCACATTTTTGTTTCACATTTGCAAACGCTCTAGCGCTTAAACTATTTGAACGGCATGAGTTAAATAATATGCATTCGTTAGATAATTTAAAGAGCTTTCAGGAAAGTCTTCAGTGTTTCTTCTGCTCCTACCAGGGGCGTGGCAATAGTGTTCACACGAATTGTAGGGTTTCGACAAAAATCACATTTTTGTTTCATTTTTGCAAAAGCTCTAGCGGCTAAACTATTTGAACGAGGCGAGTTAAACAAAAAGCATTGCTTAGATAATTTAATTTATTTAAATTTAATTCACAAAAAATGTTGCTCAACTTTTCAAACGCTCTAGCGGCTAAACTATTTGAACTGGATGAGTCAAATAATATGCATTCGTTAGATAATTTAAAGAGCTTTCAGGAAAGTCTTCAATCTTTTTTCTACTCCCACCAGGGGCGTGGCGATAGTGTTCACAAGAAATGTAGGATTTTGATTAAAATCACATTTTTGTTTCACATTTTTGTTGCAACTTTGCAAACGCTCTAGCGGCTAAACTATTTGAACGGGATGAATCAAATAATATGCATTCGTTAGATAATTTAAAGGGCTTTCAGGAAAGCATTCAATCTTTCTTCTACTCCTACCAGAAATGTGGCAATCTGTTCACAAAAAATGTAGGGTTTTGAGAAAAATGCTTTAGCGGCTAAGCTATTTGAACGAGGTGAGTCAAATAATAAGCATTGGTTAGATAATTTAAAGAGCTTTCAGGAAAGTCTTCAATCTTTCTCCTACTCCTACCAGTAACGTGGCAATAGTGTTCTCAAAAAATGTAGGATTTTGAGAAAAATCACATTTTTGTTTCAAATTTACAAACGCTCTGGCGGCTAAACTATTTGAACGAGGTGTGTCATATAATAAGCATTGGTTAGATAATTTAAAGAGCTTTCAGGAGAGCCTTCAATTTTTCTTCTACTCCTACCAGAAACGTGGCAATGGTGTTCACAAAAAATGTAGGGTTTTGAGAAAAACGCTCTAGCGGCTAAGCTATTTGAACGAGGTGAGTCAAATAATAAGCATTGGTTAGATAATTTAAAGAGCTTTCAGGAAAGTCTTCAATCTTTCTTCTGCTCCTACCAGGGGCGTGGCAATATTGTTCACAATAAATGTATAGTTTTTATAAAAATCATATTTTTGTTTCATTTTTGCAAACGCTCTAGCGGCTAAACTCTTTGAACGAGGTGAGTTAAACAAAAAGCATTGCTTAGATAATTTAAAGGGCTTTCAGGGAGCCTTCAATCTTTCGTCTTCTCCTACCAGAAACGTGGCAATAGTGTTCACAAAAAATGTAGGATTTTGAGAAAAATCACATTTTTGTTTCAACATTGCAAACGCTCTTGCGGCTAAACTATTTGAACGAGGTGAGTCAAATACTAAGCATTGGTTAGATAATTTAAAGAGCTTTTAGGAAAGTCTTCAATCTTTCTTCTACTCCTACCAGAAACGTGGCAATAGTGTTCAGAAAAAATATAGGGCTTTGGTAAAAATCACATTTTTGGTTCACTTGTGCAAACGCTCCAACGGCCAAACTATTTGAACGTGATGAGTTAAACAAAAAGCATTGCTTCTTCTAGTCCTACCAGAAACGTGGCAACAGTGTTCCCAAAAAATGTTGCTCAACTTTTCAAACGCTCTAGCGGCTAAACTATTTGAACGGGATGAGTCAAATAATATGCATTCGTTAGATAATTTAAAATGCTTTCAGAAAAGTCTTCAATCTTTCTTCTACTCCTACCAGGTGCGTGGCAATAGTGTTCAGAAGAAATGTAGGGTTTTGATAAAAATCACATTTTTGTTTCACATTTTTGTTGCAACTTTGCAAACGCTTTAGCGGCTAAACTATTTGAACGGGATGAGTCAAATAATAAGCATTGGTTAGATAATTTAAAGGGCTTTCAGGAAAGCATTCAATCTTTCTTCTACTCCTACCAGAAATGTGGCAATGTGTTCACAAAAAATGTAGGGTTTTGAGAAAAATGCTTTAGCGGCTAAGCTATTTGAACGAGGTGAGTCAAATAATAAGCATTGGTTAGATAATTTAAAGAGCTAACACGAAAGTCTTCAATCTTTCTTCTGCTCCTACCAGGGGCGTGGCAATATTGTTCACAATAAATGTAGAGTTTTGATAAAAATCATATTTTTGTTTCATTTTTGCAAACGCTCTAGCGGCTAAACTATTTGAACGAGGTGAGTTAAACAAAAAGTGTTCACAAAAAATGTAGGATTTTGAGAAAAATCACAGTTTTGGTTCAACATTGCAAACACTCTTGCGGCTAAACTATTTGAACGAGGTGAGTCAAATAATAAGCATTGGTTAGATAATTTAAAGAGCTAACACGAAAGTCTTCAATCTTTCTTCTGCTCCTACCAGGGGTGTGGCAATATTGTTCACAATAAATGCAGAGTTTTTATAAAAATCATATTTTTGTTTCATTTTTGCAAACGCTTTAGCGGCTAAACTATTTGAACGAGGTGAGTTAAACAAAAAGCATTGCTTAGATAATTTAAAGGGCTTTCAGGGAGCCTTCAATCTTTCGTCTTCTCCTACCAGAAACGTGGCAATAGTGTTCACAAAAAATGTAGGATTTTGAGAAAAATCACATTTTTGTTTCAACATTGCAAACGCTCTTGCGGCTAAACTATTTGGACGAGGTGAGTCAAATAATAAGCATTGGTTAGATAATTTAAAGAGCTTTCAGGAAAGCATTCAATCTTTCTTCTACTCCTACAAGAAACGTGGCAATAGTGTTCAGAAAAAATATAGGGCTTTGATAAAAATCACATTTTTGTTTCACTTTTGCAAACGCTCCAACGGCCAAACTATTTGAACGAGGTGAGTTAAACAAAAAGCATTGCTTAGATAATTTAAAGGGCTTTCAGGGAGCCTTCAATCTTTCCTCTTCTCCTACCAGAAACGTGGCAATAGTGTTCTCAAAAAATGTAGGATTTTGAGAAAAATCACATTTTTGTTTCAAATTTACAAACGCTCTTGCGGCTAAACTATTTGAACGGGATGAGTCAAATAATATGCATTCGTTAGACAATTTAAAATGCTTTCAGAAAAGTCTTCAATCTTTCTTCTACTCCTACCAGGTGCGTGGCAATAGTGTTCAGAAAAAATGTAGGGTTTTGATAAAAATCACATTTTTGTTTCACATTTTTGCTGCGACTTTGCAAATGCTCTAGCGGCTAAACTATTTGAACGGGATGAATCAAATAATATGCATTCGTTAGATAATTTAAAGGGCTTTCAGGAAAGCATTCAGTCTTTCTTCTACTCCTACCAGGAACGTGGCAATAGGGTTCACAACAGATATGGGGTTTTGAGAAAAATCGCATCTTTGTTTCAACTTTGCAAACGCTCTAGCGGCTAAACTGTTTAAACGGGATGAGTCGAATAAAAAGAATTGCTTAGGTAATTTAAAGAGCTTTCTGGGAAGTATTCAATCATTCTTCTACTCCTACCAGAAACGTGGCACTAGTGTTCACAAAAAATGTAGGGTTTTGAGAAAAATCACATTTTTGTTTCAACATTGCAAACGCTCTTGCGGCTAAACTATTTGAACCAGGTGAGTCAAATAATAAGCATTGGTTAGATAATTTATGGAGCTATCAGGAAAATCTTCAATCTTTCTTCTACCCCTACCAGGAACGTAGCAATAGTGTTCACAAAAGATATAGGGTTTTGAGAAAAATCGCATCTTTGATTCAACTGTGCAAACGATCTAGCGGCTAAACTATTTGAACGGGTTGAGTCAAATAAAAAGAATTGCTTAGGTAATCGAAAGAGCTTTCTGGAAAGTATTCAATCTTTCTTCTACTCCTACCACAAACGTGGCAATAGTGTTCAGAAGAAATATAGGGTTTTGAGAAAAATCAAATTTTTTTTTAACATTGCAAACGCTCTTGCGGCTAAACTATTTGAAGGAGGTGAGTCAAATAATAAGCATTGGTTAGATAATTTAAAGGGCTATCAGGAAAGTCTTCAATCTTTCTTCTACCCCTACCAAGAACGTGGCAATAGTGTTCAGAAAAATTATAGGGCTTTGATAAAACTCACATTCTTGTTTCATCTTTGCAAACGCTCCAACGGCCAAACTATTTGAACGTGATGAGTTAAATAAAAAGAATTGCTTAGGTAATTTAAAGAGCCTTCTGGAAAGTATTCAATCTTTCTTCTACTCCTACCACAAACGTGGCAATAGTGTTCAGAAGAAATATAGGGTTTTGGGAAGAATCAAATTTTTGTTTTAATATTGCAAACGCTCACAAAAAGTGTTTGGTTTTGAGAAAAAGCACATTTTTGTTTCAACTTTTCAAACGCTCTAGCGGCTAAAATATTTGAACGGGATGAGTCGAAAAATATGCATTCGTTAGATAATTTAAGGAGCTTTCAGGAAAGTCTTCAATCTTTCTTCTACTCCTACCGGAGGCGTGGCAATAGTGTTCACAAGAAATGTGGGGTTTTGATAAAAATCACATTTTTGTTGCAACTTTGCAAACGGTCTAGCGGCTAAACTATTTGAAAGTGGTGAGTTAAACAAAAAGCATTGCTTAGACCATTTAAAGAGCTTTCAGGAAAGTCTTCAATCTTTCTTCTACTCCTACCAGGAACGTGGTAATAGTGTTCACAAGAAATGTGGGGTTTGAGAAATATCACATTTTTGTTTCAACATTGCAAACTCTCTAGCGACTAAACTATTTGAACGAGGTGACTCAAATCTTTCGTCTACTCCTACCAGAAACGTGGCGATAGTGTGCAGAAGAAATATAGGGCTTTGATAAAAATCACATTTTTGTTTCAGCATTGCAAACGGTCTTGCGGCTAAACTCTTTGAACGAGGTGAGTCAAATAATAAGCGTTGCTTAGATAATTTAAGGAGCTTTCAGGAGAGCCTTCAATCGTTCGTCTTCTCCTACCAGAAACGTGGAAATAGTGTTCAAAAAAAATGTAGGATTTTGAGAAAAATCACATTTTTGTTTCAACATTGCAAGCGCTCTTGCGGCTAAACTATTTGAACGAGGTAAGTCAAATAATAAGCATTGGTTAGATAATTTAAAGAGCTATCAGGAAAGTCTTCAATCTTTCTTCTACCCCTACCAGAAACGTGGCAATAGTGTTCAGAAAAAATATAGGGCTTTGATGAAAATCACATTTTTGTTTCACCCTTGCAAACGCTCTACCGACTAAACTATTTGAACGGGATGAGTCAAATAAAAAGAATTGCTTAGGCAATTTAAAGAGCCTTCTGGAAAGTATTCAATCTTTCTTCTACTCCTACCACAAACGTGGCAATAGTGTTCAGAAGAAATATAGGGTTTTGGGAAGAATCAAATTTTTGTTTTAATATTGCAAACGCTCACAAAAAGTGTTTGGTTTTGAGAAAAAGCACATTTTTGTTTCAACTTTTCAAACGCTCTAGCGGCTAAAATATTTGAACGGGATGAGTCGAAAAATATGCATTCGTTAGATAATTTAAGGAGCTTTCAGGAAAGTCTTCAATCTTTCTTCTACTCCTACCGGAGGCGTGGCAATAGTGTTCACAAGAAATGTGGGGTTTTGATAAAAATCACATTTTTGTTGCAACTTTGCAAACGCTCTAGCGGCTAAACTATTTGAAAGTGGTGAGTTAAACAAAAAGCATTGCTTAGACCATTTAAAGAGCTTTCAGGAAAGTCTTCAATCTTTCTTCTACTCCTACCAGGAACGTGGTAATAGTGTTCACAAGAAATGTGGGCTTTGAGAAATATCACATTTTTGTTTCAACATTGCAAACTCTCTAGCGACTAAACTATTTGAACGAGGTGAATTAAACAAAAAGCATTGCTTAGACCATTTAAAGAGCTTTCAGGAAAGTATTCAATCTTTCTTCTACTCCTACCAGAGGCGTGGCAATAGTGTTCACTAGAAATGTAGGGTTTTGATAAAAATCACATTTTTTTTGCAACTTTGCAAACGCTCTAGCGGCTAAACTATTTGAAAGTGGTGAGTTAAACAAAAAGCATTGCTTAGACCATTTAAAGAGCTTTCAGGAAAGTCTTCAATCTTCCTTCTACTCCTACCAGAAACGTGGCAATAGTATTCACAAAAAATGTAGGGTTTTGAGAAAAATCACATTTTTGTTTCAAATTTGCAAACGCTCTAGTGGCTACACTCTTTAAACGAGGTGAGTCAAACAAATAGTGTTGGTTAGATAATTCGAAGTGATTTCGGGAAAGCATTCAGTCTTTCTTCTACTCCTACCAGGAACGTGGTAATAGTGTTCACAAGAAATGTGGGGTTTGAGAAATATCACATTTTTGTTTCAACATTGCAAACTCTCTAGCGGCTAAACTATTTGAACGAGGTGACTCAAATCTTTCTTCTACTCCTACCAGAAACGTGGCAATAGTGTGCAGAAGAAATATAGGGCTTTGATAAAAATCACATGTTTGTTTCAACTTTGCAAACGCTCTAGTGGCTAAACTCTTTAAACGAGGTGAGTCAAACAAATAGTGTTGGTTAGATAATTCGAAGTGATTTCGGGAAAGCATTCAGTCTTTCTTCTACTCCTACCAGTAACGTGGCAATAGTGTTCACAAAAAATTTAGGGTTTTGAGAAAAATCACATTTTTGTTTTAAATTTACAAACGCTCTAGCGGCTAAACTATTTGAACGAGGTGAGTCAAATAATAAGCATTGGTTAGATAATTTAAAGAGCTTTCAAGAGAGCCTTCAGTTTTTCTTCTACTCCTACCAGAAACGTGGCAATAGTGTTCACAAAAAATGTAGGGTTTTGAGAAAAATCACATTTTTGTTTCAAATTTGCAAACGCTCCAGCGGCTAAGCTATTTGAACGAGGTGAGTCAAATAATAAGCATTGGTTAGATAATTTAAAGAGCTAACACGAAAGTCTTCAATCTTTCTTTTGCTCCTACGAGGAACGTGGCAATAGTGTTCAAAAAAGATATAGGGTTTTAAAAAAAATCGCATCTTTGTTTCAACTTTGCAAACGCTCTAGCGGCTAAACTATTTGAACGGGATGAGTCAAATAAAGAGAATTGCTTAGGTAATTTAAATTCAATCTTTCTTCTACTCCTACCACAAACGTGGCAATAGTGTTCAGAAGAAATATAGGGTTTTGAGAAAAATCAAATTTTTGTTTTAACATTGCAAACGCTCTTGCGGCTAAACTATTAGAAGGAGGTGAGTCAAATAATAAGCATTGGTTAGATAATTTAAAGAGCTTTCAGGAAAGTATTCAATCTTTCTTCTACTCCTAGCAGAAACGTGGTAATAGTATTCAGAAAAAATATAGGGCTTTGATAAAACTCACATTCTTGTTTCACCTTTGCAAACGCTCCAACGGCCAAACTATTTGAACGTGATGAGTTAAACGAAAAGCATTGCTTAGATATTTGAAAGAGCTTTCAGGAAAGTCTTTAATCTTTCTTCTAGTACTACCAGGTGCGTGGCAATAGTGTTCAAAAAAAATGCAGGGTTTTGATAAAAATCACATGTTTGTTTCACATTTTTGTTGCAACTTTGCAAACGCTCTAGCGGCTAAACTATTTGAACGGGATGAATCAAATAATATGCATTCGTTAGATAATTTAAAGGGCTTTCAGGAAAGCATTCAATCTTTCTTCTACTCCTACCAGAAACGTGGCAATGTGTTCTTCTACCCCTACCAGGAACGTGGCAATAGTGTTCACAAAAAATATAGGGCTTTGATAAAAATCCAAAAATTAGATAATTAGATAATTTAAAGAGCTTTCAGGAAAGTCTTCAATCTTTCTTCTACTCCTACCAGAAACGTGGCAATAGTGTGCAGAAAAAATATAGGGCTTTGATAAAAATCACATTTTTGTTTCACCTTTGCTAATGCTCCAACGGCCAAACTATTTGAACGTGATGAGTTAAACAAAAGGCATTGCTTAGACCATTTAAAGAGCTATCAGGCAAGTCTTCAATCTTTCTTCTACTCCTACCAGAAACGTGGCAACAGTGTTCACAAAAAATGTTGGGTTTTGATAAAAATCACATATTTGTTTCAACTTTGCAAACGCTCTAGCGGCTAAACTATTAGAACGGGATGAGTCAAATAAAAAGAATTGCTTAGGTAATTTAAAGGGCTTTCTGGAAAGTATTCATTCTTTCTTCTACTCCTACACGGTGCTGGGCAATAGTGCTCACAAGAAATGTAGGGTTTTGATAAAAATCACATTTTTGTTTCAACTTTGCAAAGGCTCTAGCGGCTAAACTATTTGCACGAGGTGAGTTAAATAATAAGCATTGGTTAGATAATTTAAAGAGCTATCAGGAAAGTCTTCAATCTTTCTTCTACCCCTACCAGGAACGTGGCAAAGTGTTCACATGAAATGTAGGGTTTTGAGAAAAATCAGTTTCAACATTGCAAACGCTGTGGCGGAAAACTATTTGAACGAATTGAATCAGATAAAAAGCATTGTTTAGATAACTTAAGGTCTTTTCAGGAAAGCATTTAATCTTTCTTCTATTCACACCACAAACGTTGCAATAGTGTTTAAAAAAAAATATAGGGCTTTGATAAAAATCACATTTTTGTTTCACCTGTGCAAACGCTCTAGCGGCTAAACTATTTGAACGTAATGAGTTAAACAAAAAGCATTGCTTAGATAATTTAAAGAGCTTTCAGGCAAGTCTTCAATAATTCTTCTACTCCTACCAGAAACGTGGCAACAGTGTTCACAAAAAATGTAGGGTTTTGAGAAAAATCACATTTTTGTTTCACATTTGCAAACGCTCTAGGGCTTAAACTATTTGAACGGCATGAGTTAAATAATATGCATTCGTTAGATAATTTAAAGAGCTTTCAGGAAAATCTTCAGTGTTTCTTCTGCTCCTACCAGGGGCGTGGCAATAGTGTTCACCAGAAATGTAGGGTTTTGATAAAAATTACATATTTGTTGCAACTTTGCAAACGCTCTAGTGGCTAAACTATTTGAACGAGGCGAGTTAAACAAAAAGCATTGCTTAGATAATTTAAAGAGCTTTCAGGAGAGCCTTCAATCTTTCGTCTTCTCCTACCAGAAACGTGGCAATAGTGTTCAGAAAAAATGTAGGGTTTTGAGAAAAATCACATTTTTGTTTCAAATTTGCAAACGCTCTAGCGCTTAAACTATTTGAACGGGATGAGTTAAATAATATGCATTCGTTAGATAATTTAAAGAGCTTTCAGGAAAGTCTTCAGTGTTTCTTCTACTCCTACCAGGGGCGTGGCAATAGTGTTCACAGGAATTGTAGGGTTTCGACAAAAATCACATTTTTGTTTCATTTTTGCAAACGCTCTAGCGGCTAAACTATTTGAACGTGATGAGTTAAACAAAAAGCATTGCTTAGATAATTTAAAGAGCTATCACGAAAGTCTTCAATAATTCTTCTACTCCTACCAGAAACGTGGCAACAGTGTTCACAAAAAATGTTGGGTTTTGAGAAAAATCACATTCTTGTTTCAAATTTGCAAACGCTTTAGCGGCTAAACTATTTGAACGGGATGAGTCAAATGATATGCATTCGTTAGATAATTTAAAGAGTTTTCAGGAAAGTCTTCAATCTTTCTTCTACTGCTACCTGGAACGTGACAATAATGTTCATAAGAATTGTAGGGTTTCGACAAAAATCACATTTTTGTTTCATTTTTGCTAACGCTCTAGCGGCTAAACTATTTGAACGAGGCGAGTTAAACAAAAAGCATTGCTTAGATAATTTAAAGAGCTTTCAGGAGAGCCTTCAATCTTTCGTCTTCTCCTACCAGAAACGTGGCAACAGTGTACACAAAAAATGTTGGGTTTTGAGAAAATTCACATTTTTGTTTCAACTTTTCAAACGCTCTAGCGCTTTAACTATTTGAACGGGATGAGTTAAATAATATGCATTCGTTAGATAATTTAAAGAGCTTTCAGGAAAGTCTTCAATCTTTCTTCTGCTCCTACCAGGGGCGTGGCAATATTGTTCACAAGAAATGTAGAGTTTTGATAAAAATCATATTTTTGTTTTATTTTTGCAAACGCTCTAGCGGCTAAACTATTTGAAGGAGGCGAGTTAAACAAAAAGCATTGCTTAGATAATTTAAAGAGCTTTCGTGGCAATAGTGTTCACAAAAAATGTAGGGTTTTGAGAAAAATCACATTTTTGTTTCAAATTTGCAAACGCTCTAGCGGCTAAACTATTTGAACGAGGTGAGTCAAATAATAAGCATTGATTAGATACTTTAAAGAGCTATCACGAAAGTCTTCAATCTTTCTTCTGCTCCTACCAGGGGCGTGGCAATAGTGTTCATAAGAAATGTAGAGTTTTGATAAAAATCATATTTTTGTTTTATTTTTGCAAACGCTCTAGCGGCTAAACTATTTGAAGGAGGCGAGTTAAACAAAAAGCATTGCTTAGATAATTTAAAGAGCTTTCGTGGCAATAGTGTTCACAAAAAATGTAGGGTTTTGAGAAAAATCACATTTTTGTTTCAAATTTGCAAACGCTCTAGCGGCTAAACTATTTGAACGAGGTGAGTTAAACAAAAAGCATTGCTTAGACCATTTAAAGAGCTAACACGAAAGTCTTCAATCTTTCTTCTGCTCCTACCAGGGGCGTGGCAATAGTGTTCATAAGAAATGTAGAGTTTTGATAAAAATTCATATTTTTGTTTAATTTTTGCAAACGCTCTAGCGGCTAAACTATTTGAAAGAGGTGAGATTAACAAAAAGCATTGCTTAGCTAGTTTAAAGAGCTTTCAGGAGAGCCTTCAATTTTTTTTCTACTCCTACCAGAAACGTTGCAATAGTGTTCATAAAAAATGTAGGGTTTTGAGAAAAATCACATTTTTGTTTCAAATTTGCAAACGCTTTAGCGGCTAAACTATTTGCGCGGGATAAGTCAAATGATATGCATTCGTTAGATAATTTAAAGAGCTTTCAGGAAAGTCTTCAATCTTTCTTCTACTCCTACCAGGAGCGTGACAATAGTGTTCACAAGAAATGTTGGGTTTTGAGAAAAATCACATATTTGTTTAAACTTTGCAAACGCTATAGCGTTTAAACTATTTAAAGGAGGTGAGTCAAACAAATAGGGATAGATACCGAGAGTTGAAGAGGGAGGCGAGACGCATTTGTAGACAGAAAAAGAAAGAGGCCGAAATGCGTGAGTACGAAGAGCTTGATAAGCTGGCCGACAGGGGTAATGCTCGAAAATTCTACGAAAAGATGCGGCGGCTTACAGAAGGTTTCAAGACCGGAGCATACTCTTGTAGAACCCCCCAAGGTGATCTAGCCACCGATGCCCAGAGCATACTTAAATTATGGAGGGAACACTTCTCCAGCCTGCTGAATGGCAGTGAACGCCAAACACCAGGAGAAAGCGAACCCGATACCCCAGTCGATGACGATGGAGCAGACGTTCCATTGCCCGACCATGAAGAAGTTCGAATAGCAATTGCCCGCCTGAAAAACAACAAAGCGGCAGGGGCCGATGGATTGCCGGCCGAGCTATTCAAACACGGCGGCGAAGAGCTGATAAGGTGCATGCATCAGCTTCTTTGCAAAATATGGTCGGACGAAAGTATGCCCAACGATTGGAATTTAAGTGTGCTATGCCCAATCCACAAAAAAGGAGACCCCACAATCTGCGCCAACTACCGTGGGATTAGCCTCCTCAACATCGCATATAAGGTTCTGTCGAGCGTATTGTGTGAAAGATTAAAGCACACCGTCAACAACTGATTGGACCTTATCAGTATGGCTTTAGACCTGGTAAATCAACAACCGACCAGATATTCACGATGCGTCAAATCTTGGAAAAGACCCGTGAAAGGAGAATCGACACACACCACCTCTTCGTCGATTTCAAAGCTGCTTTCGACAGCACAAAAAGGAGTTGGTTTTATGCCGCGATGTCTGAATTTGGTATCCCCGCAAAACTAATACGGCTGTGCAAGCTGACGTTGAGCAACACGAAAAGCTCCGTCAGAATCGGGAAGGACTTCTCCGAGCCGTTCGATACCAAACGAGGTTTCAGACAAGGCGATTCCTTATCGTGCGACTTTTTCAACCTGCTTCTGGAGAAAATAGTCCGAGCTGCAGAACTCAACAGAGAAGGTACCGTCTTCTATAAGAGTGTACAACTGCTGGCGTATGCCGATGATATTGATATCATCAGCCTCAACACCCGCGCCGTTAGTTCTGCTTTCTCCAGACTGGACAAGGAAGCAAAAGAAATGGGTCTGGCAGTGAACGAGGGCAAGACGAAATATCTCCTTTCATCAAACAAACAGTCGTCGCACTCGCGACTTGGCACTCACGTCACTGTTGACAGTCATAACTTTGAAGTTGTAGATAATTTCGTCTATCTTGGAACCAGCGTAAACACCACCAACAATGTCAGCCTAGAAATCCAACGCAGGATAACTCTTGCCAACAGGTGCTACTTCGGACTAAGTAGGCAATTGAGAAGCAAAATCCTCTCTCGACAAACAAAAACCAAACTCTATAAGTCACTCATAATCCCCGTCCTGCTATATGGTGCAGAGGCTTGGACGATGTCAACAACGGATGAGTCGACGTTGCGAGTTTTCGAGAGAAAGGTTCTGCGAAAGATTTATGGTCCTTTGCGCGTTGGCCACGGCGAATATCGCATTCGATGGAACGATGACCTGTACGAGATATACGACGACATTGACATAGTTCAGCGCATTAAAAGACAGCGGCTACGCTGGCTAGGTCATGTTGTCCGGATGGATGAAAACACTCCAGCTCTGAAAGTATTCGACGCAGTACCCGCCGCGGGAAGAAGAGGAAGAGGAAGGACCAAGTGGAGAAGGACCTGGCCTCGCTTGGAATATCCAATTGGCGCCAAGTAGCGAAGAGAAGAAACGACTGGCGCGCAGTTGTTGACTCGGCTATAATCGCGTAAGCGGTGTCTACGCCAGTAAAGAAAAAGAAGAAGAGTCAAACAAATAGTATTAGTTAGATAATTCGAAGAGTTTTCGGGAAAGCATTCAGTCTTTCTTCTACTCCTACCAGGAACGTGGCAACAGTGTTCACAAAAAATGTAGGGTTTTGAGAAAAATCACATTTTTGTTTCAAATTTGCAAAGGCTCTAGCGGCTAAACTATTTGAAAGAGGTGAGTTAAACAAAAAGCATTGCTTAGATAATTTAAAGAGCTTTCAGGCCAGTCTTCAATCTTTCTTCTACTCCTACCAGAAGCGTGGCAACAGTGTTCACAAAAAATGTTGTGTTTTGAGAAAAATCACATTTTTGGTTCAACTTTTCAAACGCTCTGGCGGCTAAACTGTTTGAACGAATTGAGTTAGATAAAAAGCATCGTTTAGATAATTTAATGAGTTTTCAGGAAAGCATTCAATCTTTCTTCTATTCCTACCACAAACGTGGCTATAGTGTTCAGAAGAAATATAGGGCTTTGATACAAATCACATTTTTTTTTCACCTATGCAAACGCTCTAGCGGCTAAACTATTTGAACGAGGTGAGTCAAATAATAAACATTGGTTAGATAATTTAAAGAGCTTTCAGGAAAGTCTTCAATCTTTCTCGTGGCAATAGTATTCACAAAAACTTTAAGGTTTTGATAAAAAATCACATTTTTGTTTTAACTTTGCAAACGCTCTAGCGGCTAAACTATTTGAACGAGGTGAGTCAAATAATAAGCATTGGTTAGATAATTTAAAGAGCTATCAGGAAAGTCTTCAATCATTCTTCCACCCCTACCAGGAACGTGGCAATAGTGTGCAGAAGCAAAATAGGGCTTTGATAAAAATCACATATTTGTTTTACCTTTGCAAACGCTCTAGTGGCTAAACTCTTTAAAGGAGGTGAGTCAAACAAATAGTGTTGGTTAGATAATTCGAAATGATTTCGGGAAAGCATTCAGTCTTTCTTCTACTCCTACCAGGAACGTGGCAACAGTGTTCACAAAAAGTGTTGGGTTTTGAGAAAAATCACATTTTTGTTTCAACTTTTCAAACGCTCTAGTGGCTAAAATATTTAAACGGGATGAGTCGAATAAAAAGAATTGCTTAGGTAATTTAAAGAGCTTTCTGGAAAGTATTCAATCTTTCTTCTACTCCTACCACAAACGTGGCAATAGTGTTCAGAAGAAATATAGAGTTTTGAGAAAAATCACATTTTTGTTTTAACATTGCAAACGCTTTAGCTGCTAAACTATTTGCAGGAGGTGAGTCAAATAATAAGCATTGGTTAGATAATTTAAAGAGCTTTCAGGAAAGCATTCAATCTTTCTTCTACTGCTACCAGAAACGTGGCAATAGTGTTCAGAAAAAATATAGGGCTTTGATAAAAATCACATTTTTGTTTCACCTTGGCAAATGCTCCAACGGCCAAACTATTTGAACGTGATGAGTTAAACAAAAAGCATTGCTTAGATATTTGAAAGAGCTTTCAGGAAAGTCTTCAATCTTTCTTCTACTCCTACCACAAACGTGGCAATAGTGTTCAGAAGAAATGTAGCGTTTTGATAAAAATCATATTTTTGTTTCATTTTTGCAAACGCTCTAGCGGCTAAACTATTTGAACGAGGTGAGTCAAATAATAAGCATTGGTTAGATAATTTAAAGAGCTTTCAGGAGAGCCTTCAATCTTTCTTCTACCCCTACCAGAACGTGGTAATAGTGTTCACAAGAAAGGTGGGGTTTGAGAAATATCACATTTTTGTTTCAACAATACAAACTCTCTAGCCGCTAAACTATTTGAACGAGGTTACTCAAATCTTTCGCCACGTTATTGTCACGCCTCTGGTAGGAGTAGAAGAAAGATTGAAGACTTTCCTGAAAGCTCCTTAAATTATCTAACGAATGCATATTATTCGACTCATCCCGTTCAAATATTTTAGCCGCTAGAGCGTTTGAAAAGTTGAAACAAAAATGTGCTTTTTCTCAAAACCCAACACTTTTTGTGAACACTGTTGCCACGTTCCTGGTAAAAGGAGAAGAAAGACTGAAGACTTTCCTGAAAGCTCTTTAAATGGTCTCAGCAATGCTTTTTGTTTAGCTCACCACGTTCAAATAGTTTAGCCGCTAGAGCGTTTGCAAAGGTGAAACAAAAATGTGATTCTTATCGAAGCCCTATATTTCTTCTGCACACTATTGCCACGTTTCTGGGTTTTGAGAAAACTCACATTTTTGTTTCAAATTTGCAAACGCTCTAGCGGCTAAACTATTTGAACGAGGTGAGTCAAGCAATAAGCATTGGTTAGATAATTTAAAGAGCTATCACGAAAGTCTTCAATCTTTCTTCTGCTCCTACCAGGGGCGTGGCAATAGTGTTCATAAGAAATGTAGCGTTTTGATAAAAATCATATTTTTGTTTCATTTTTGCAAACGCTCTAGCGGCTAAACTATTTGAAAGAGGTGAGATAAACAAAAGGCATTGCTTAGCTAATTTAAAGAGCTTTCAGGAGGGCCTTCAATTTTTCTTCTACTCCTACCAGAAACGTGGCAATAGTGTTCATAAAAAATATAGGGTTTTGAGAAAAATCACATTTTTGTTTCAAATTTGCAAACGCTCTAGCGGCTAAGCTCTTTGAACGAGGTGAGGAATAATAAGCATTGGTTAGATAATTTAAAGAGCTCAGAAAGCTTCAATCTTTCTTCTGCTCCTACCAGGGGCGTGGCAATATTGTTCACAAGAAATGTAGGTTTTGATAAAAATCATATTTTTGTTTCATTTTTGCAAACGCTCTAGCGGCTAAACTATTTGAACGAGGTGAGTAAACAAAAAGCATTGCTTAGATAATTTAAAGAGCTTTCAGGAGAGCCTTCAATCTTTCGTCTTCTCCAACCAGAAACGTGGCAATAGTGTTCACAAAAAATGTAGGGTTTTGAGAAAAATCACATTTTTGTTTCAAATTTGCAAACGCTTTAGCGGCTAAACTATTTGCGCGGGATAAGTCAAACGATATGCATTCGTTAGATAGTTTAAAGAGCTTTCAGGAAAGTCTTCAATCTTTCTTCTACTCCTACCAGGAACGTGGCAACAGTGTTCACAAAAAATGTAGGGTTTTGAGAAAAATCACATATTTGTTTCAAATTTGCAAAGGCTCTAGCGGCTAAACTATTTGAAAGAGGTGAGTTAAACAAAAAGCATTGCTTAGATAATTTAAAGAGCTTTCAGGCCAGTCTTCAACCTTTCTTCTACTCCTACCAGAAGCGTGGCAACAGTGTTCACAAAAAATGTTGGGGTTTGAGAAAAATCACATTTTTGTTTCAACTTTTCAAACGCTCTGGCAGCTAAACTATTTGAACGAATTGAGTTAGATAAAAAGCATCGTTTAGATAATTTAATGAGTTTTCAGGAAAGCATTCAATCTTTCTTCTATTCCTACCACAAACGTGGCAATAGTGTTCAGAAGAAATATAGGGCTTTGATACAAATCACATTTTTGTTTCACCTATGCAAACGCTCTAGCGGCTAAACTATTTGAATGAGGTGAGTCAAATAATAAGCATTGGTTAGATAATTTAAAGAGCTATCAGGAAAGTCTTCAATCTTTCTTCCACCCCTACCAGGAACGTGGCAATAGTGTGCAGAAGCAAAATAGGGTTTTGATAAAAAATCACATTTTTGTTTTAACTTTGCAAACGCTCTAGCGCTAAACTATTTGAACGAGGTGAGTCAAATAATAAGCATTGGTTAGATAATTTAAAGATCTATCAGGAAACTCTTCAATCTTTCTTCCACCCCTACCAGGAACGTGGCAATAGTGTGCAGAAGCAAAATAGCGCTTTGATAAAAATCACATATTTGTTTTACCTTTGCAAACGCTCTAGTGGCTAAACTCTTTAAACGAGGTGAGTCAAACAAATAGTGTTGGTTAGATAATTCGAAGTGATTTCGGGAAAGCATTCAGTCTTTCTTCTACTCCTACCAGGAACGTGGTAATAGTGTTCACAAGAAATGTGGGGTTTGAGAAATATCACATTTTTGTTTCAACATTGCACACTCTCTAGCGGCTAAACTATTTGAACGAGGTGACTCAAATCTTTCGTCTACTCCTACCAGAAACGTGGCAATAGTGTGCAGAAGAAATATAGGGCTTTGCTAAAAATCACATTTTTGTTTCACCTTTGCAAACGCTCTAGCGGCTAAACTATTTGAACAAGGTGAGTCAAATAATAAGCATTGGTTAGATAATTTAAAGAGCTTTCAGGAAAGTCTTCAATCTTTCTCCTACTCCTACCATTAACGTGGCAATAGTGTTCACAAGAAATGTGGGGTTTGAGAAATATCACATTTTTGTTTCAACATTGCATACTCTCTAGCGGCAAAACTATTTGAACGAGGTGAGTCAAATAATAAGCATTGGTTAGATAATTTAAAGATCTATCAGGAAACTCTTCAATCTTTCTTCTACTCCTACCAGAAACGTGGCAACAGTGTTCACAAAAAGTGTTGGGTTTTGAGAAAAATTACATTTTTGTTTCAACTTTTCAAACGCTCTAGCGGCTAAAATATTTGAACGGGATGAGTCGAATAAAAAGAATTGCTTAGGTAATTTAAAGAGCTTTCTGGAAATTATTCAATCTTTCTTCTACTCTTACCACAAGCGTGGCAATAGTGTTCAGAAAAAATATAGAGTGTTGAGAAAAATCACATTTTTGTTTTAACATTGCAAACGCTTTAGCTGCTAAACTATTTGCAGGAGGTGAGTCAAATAATAAGCATTGGTTAGATAATTTAAAGAGCTTTCAGGAAAGCATTCAATCTTTCTTCTACTGCTACCAGAAACGTGGCAATAGTGTTCAGAAAAAATATAGGGCTTTGATAAAAATCACATTTTTGTTTCACCTTTGCAAATGCTCCAACGGCCAAGCTATTTCAACGTGATGAGTTAAACAAAAAGCATTGCTTAGATATTTGAAAGAGCTTTCAGGAAAGTCTTCAATCTTTCTTCTAGTCCTACCAGAAACGTGGCAACAGTGTTCACAAAAAATGGTGCTCAACTTTTCAAACGCTCACACTCACATTTTTGTTTCAAATTTGCAAACGCTCTAGCGGCTAAACTATTTGAACGAGGTAATAAGCATTGGTTAGATAATTTAAAGAGCTATCACGAAAGTCTTCAATCTTTCTTCTGCTCCTACCAGGGGCGTGACAATAGTGTTCATAAGAAATGTAGCGTTTTGATAAAAATCATATTTTTGTTTCATTTTTGCAAACGCTCTAGCGGCTAAACTATTTGAAAGAGGTGAGATAAACAAAAAGCATTGCTTAGCTAATTTAAAGAGCTTTCAGGAGGGCCTTCAATTTTTCTTCTACTCCTACCAGAAACGTGGCAATAGTGTTCATAAAATATGTAGGGTTTTGAGAAAAATCACATTTTTGTTTCAAATTTGCAAACGCTCTAGCGGCTAAGCTATTTGAACGAGGTGAGGCAAATAATAAGCATTGGTTAGATAATTTAAAGAGCTAACACGAAAGTCTTCAATCTTTCTTCTGCTCCTACCAGGGGCGTGACAATAGTGTTCATAAGAAATGTAGCGTTTTGATAAAAATCATATTTTTGTTTCATTTTTGCAAACGCTCTAGCGGCTAAACTATTTGAAAGAGGTGAGATAAACAAAAAGCATTGCTTAGCTAATTTAAAGAGCTTTCAGGAGAGCCTTCAATCTTTCGTATTCTCCAACCAGAAACGTGGCAATAGTGTTCACAAAAAATGTAGGGTTTTGAGAAAAATCACATTTTTGTTTCAAATTTGCAAACGCTTTAGCGGCTAAACTATTTGCGCGGGATAAGTCAAATGATATGCATTCGTTAGATAATTTAAAGAGCTTTCAGGAAAGTCTTCAATCTTTCTTCTACTCCTACCAGGGGCGTGACAATAGTGTTCACCAGAAATGTAGGGTTTTGATAAAAATTAAATTTTTGTTGCAACTTTGCAAACGCTCTAGTGGCTAAACTATTTGAACGGGATGAATCAAATAATATGCATTCGTTAGATAATTTAAAGAGCTTTCAGGAAAGTCTTCAATCTTTCTCCTACTCCTACCAGTAACGTGGCAATAGTGTTCACAAGAAATGTGGGGTTTGAGAAATATCACATTTTTGTTTCAACATCGCACACTCTCTAGCGGCTAAACTATTTGAACGAGGTGACTCAAATCTTTCGTCTACTCCTACCAGAAACGTGGCAATAGTGTGCAGAAGAAATATAGGGCTTTGCTAAAAATCACATTTTTGTTTCACCTTTGCAAACGCTCTAGCGGCTAAACTATTTGAACGAGGTGAGTCAAATAATAAGCATTGGTTAGATAATTTAAAGAGCTTTCAGGAAAGTCTTCAATCTTTCTCCTACTCCTACCAGTAACGTGGCAATAGTGTTCACAAGAAATGTGGGGTTGAGAAATATCACATTTTTGTTTCAACATTGCATACTCTCTAGCGACTAAACTATTTGAACGTGGTGAGTTAAACAAAAAGCGTTGCTTAGACCATTTAAAGAGCTTTCAGGAAAGTCTTCAATCTTTCTTCTCCTTTTACCAGAAACGTGGCAGCAGTGTTCACCAAAAGTGTTGGGTTTTGAGAAAAATTACATTTTTGTTTCAACTTTTCAAACGCTCTAGCGGCTAAAATATTTGAACGGGATGAGTCGAATAAAAAGAATTGCTTAGGTAATTTAAAGAGCTTTCTGGAAAGTATTCAATCTTTCTTCTACTCTTACCACAAACGTGGCAATAGTGTTCAGAAGAAATATAGAGTTTTGAGAAAAATCACATTTTTGTTTCAACAATACAAACTCTCTAGCGGCTAAACTATTTGAACGAGGTGACTCAAATCTTTCGTCTACTCCTACCAGAAACGTGGCAATAGTGTGCAGAAGAAATATAGGGCTTCGATAAGAATCACATTTATGTTTCACCTTTGCAAACGCTCTAGCGGCTAAACTATTTGAACGTGGTGAGTTAAACAAAAAGCATTGCTGAGACCATTTAAAGAGCTTTCAGGAAAGTCTTCAATCTTTCTTCTCCTTTTACCAGAAACGTGGCAACAGTGTTCACAAAAAGTGTTGGGTTTTGAGAAAAACAACATTTTTGTTTCAACTTTTCAAACGCTCTAGCGGTTAAAATATTTGAACGGGATGAGTCGAATAATATGCATTCGTTAGATAATTTAAGGAGCTTTCAGGAAAGTCTTCAATCTTTCTTCTACTCCTACCAGGGGCGTGGCAACAGAGTTCACAAGAAATGTAGGGTTTTGATAAAAATCACATTTTTGTTTCAACTTTGCGAAGGATCTAGCGGCTAAACTATTTGAACGAGGTGAGTCAAATAATAAGCATTGGTTAGATAATTTAAAGAGCTTTCAGGAAAGTCTTCAATCCTTCTTCTGCTCCTACCAGGGGCGTGGCAATAGTGTTCACAAGAAATGTAGAGTTTTGATAAAAATCATATTTTTGTTTTATTTTTGCAAACGCTTCAGCTGCTAAACTATTTGCAGGAGGTGAGTCAAATAATAAGCATTGGTTAGATACTTTAAAGAGCTTTCAGGAAAGCATTCAATCTTTCTTCTACTGCTACCAGAAACGTGGCAATAGTGTTCAGAAAAAATATAGGGCTTTGATAAAAATCATATTTTTGTTTCATTTTTGCAAACGCTCTAGCGGCTAAACTATTTGAACGAGGTGAGTCAAATAATAAGCATTGGTTAGATAATTTAAAGAGCTTTCAGGAGAGCCTTCAATCTTTCTTCTACCCCTACCAGAACGTGGTAATAGTGTTCACAAGAAAGGTGGGGTTTGAGAAATATCACATTTTTGTTTCAACAATACAAACTCTCTAGCCGCTAAACTATTTGAACGAGGTTACTCAAATCTTTCGCCACGTTATTGTCACGCCTCTGGTAGGAGTAGAAGAAAGATTGAAGACTTTCCTGAAAGCTCCTTAAATTATCTAACGAATGCATATTATTCGACTCATCCCGTTCAAATATTTTAGCCGCTAGAGCGTTTGAAAAGTTGAAACAAAAATGTGCTTTTTCTCAAAACCCAACACTTTTTGTGAACACTGTTGCCACGTTCCTGGTAAAAGGAGAAGAAAGACTGAAGACTTTCCTGAAAGCTCTTTAAATGGTCTCAGCAATGCTTTTTGTTTAGCTCACCACGTTCAAATAGTTTAGCCGCTAGAGCGTTTGCAAAGGTGAAACAAAAATGTGATTCTTATCGAAGCCCTATATTTCTTCTGCACACTATTGCCACGTTTCTGGGTTTTGAGAAAACTCACATTTTTGTTTCAAATTTGCAAACGCTCTAGCGGCTAAACTATTTGAACGAGGTGAGTCAAGCAATAAGCATTGGTTAGATAATTTAAAGAGCTATCACGAAAGTCTTCAATCTTTCTTCTGCTCCTACCAGGGGCGTGGCAATAGTGTTCATAAGAAATGTAGCGTTTTGATAAAAATCATATTTTTGTTTCATTTTTGCAAACGCTCTAGCGGCTAAACTATTTGAAAGAGGTGAGATAAACAAAAGGCATTGCTTAGCTAATTTAAAGAGCTTTCAGGAGGGCCTTCAATTTTTCTTCTACTCCTACCAGAAACGTGGCAATAGTGTTCATAAAAAATATAGGGTTTTGAGAAAAATCACATTTTTGTTTCAAATTTGCAAACGCTCTAGCGGCTAAGCTCTTTGAACGAGGTGAGGCAAATAATAAGCATTGGTTAGATAATTTAAAGAGCTAACACGAAAGTCTTCAATCTTTCTTCTGCTCCTACCAGGGGCGTGGCAATATTGTTCACAAGAAATGTAGAGTTTTGATAAAAATCATATTTTTGTTTCATTTTTGCAAACGCTCTAGCGGCTAAACTATTTGAACGAGGTGAGTTAAACAAAAAGCATTGCTTAGATAATTTAAAGAGCTTTCAGGAGAGCCTTCAATCTTTCGTCTTCTCCAACCAGAAACGTGGCAATAGTGTTCACAAAAAATGTAGGGTTTTGAGAAAAATCACATTTTTGTTTCAAATTTGCAAACGCTTTAGCGGCTAAACTATTTGCGCGGGATAAGTCAAACGATATGCATTCGTTAGATAGTTTAAAGAGCTTTCAGGAAAGTCTTCAATCTTTCTTCTACTCCTACCAGGAACGTGGCAACAGTGTTCACAAAAAATGTAGGGTTTTGAGAAAAATCACATATTTGTTTCAAATTTGCAAAGGCTCTAGCGGCTAAACTATTTGAAAGAGGTGAGTTAAACAAAAAGCATTGCTTAGATAATTTAAAGAGCTTTCAGGCCAGTCTTCAACCTTTCTTCTACTCCTACCAGAAGCGTGGCAACAGTGTTCACAAAAAATGTTGGGGTTTGAGAAAAATCACATTTTTGTTTCAACTTTTCAAACGCTCTGGCAGCTAAACTATTTGAACGAATTGAGTTAGATAAAAAGCATCGTTTAGATAATTTAATGAGTTTTCAGGAAAGCATTCAATCTTTCTTCTATTCCTACCACAAACGTGGCAATAGTGTTCAGAAGAAATATAGGGCTTTGATACAAATCACATTTTTGTTTCACCTATGCAAACGCTCTAGCGGCTAAACTATTTGAATGAGGTGAGTCAAATAATAAGCATTGGTTAGATAATTTAAAGAGCTATCAGGAAAGTCTTCAATCTTTCTTCCACCCCTACCAGGAACGTGGCAATAGTGTGCAGAAGCAAAATAGGGTTTTGATAAAAAATCACATTTTTGTTTTAACTTTGCAAAAGCTCTAGCGCTAAACTATTTGAACGAGGTGAGTCAAATAATAAGCATTGGTTAGATAATTTAAAGATCTATCAGGAAACTCTTCAATCTTTCTTCCACCCCTACCAGGAACGTGGCAATAGTGTGCAGAAGCAAAATAGCGCTTTGATAAAAATCACATATTTGTTTTACCTTTGCAAACGCTCTAGTGGCTAAACTCTTTAAACGAGGTGAGTCAAACAAATAGTGTTGGTTAGATAATTCGAAGTGATTTCGGGAAAGCATTCAGTCTTTCTTCTACTCCTACCAGGAACGTGGTAATAGTGTTCACAAGAAATGTGGGGTTTGAGAAATATCACATTTTTGTTTCAACATTGCACACTCTCTAGCGGCTAAACTATTTGAACGAGGTGACTCAAATCTTTCGTCTACTCCTACCAGAAACGTGGCAATAGTGTGCAGAAGAAATATAGGGCTTTGCTAAAAATCACATTTTTGTTTCACCTTTGCAAACGCTCTAGCGGCTAAACTATTTGAACAAGGTGAGTCAAATAATAAGCATTGGTTAGATAATTTAAAGAGCTTTCAGGAAAGTCTTCAATCTTTCTCCTACTCCTACCATTAACGTGGCAATAGTGTTCACAAGAAATGTGGGGTTTGAGAAATATCACATTTTTGTTTCAACATTGCATACTCTCTAGCGGCAAAACTATTTGAACGTGGTGAGTTAAACAAAAAGCGTTGCTTAGACCATTTAAAGAGCTTTCAGGAAAGTCTTCAATCTTTCTTCTACTCCTACCAGAAACGTGGCAACAGTGTTCACAAAAAGTGTTGGGTTTTGAGAAAAATTACATTTTTGTTTCAACTTTTCAAACGCTCTAGCGGCTAAAATATTTGAACGGGATGAGTCGAATAAAAAGAATTGCTTAGGTAATTTAAAGAGCTTTCTGGAAATTATTCAATCTTTCTTCTACTCTTACCACAAGCGTGGCAATAGTGTTCAGAAAAAATATAGAGTGTTGAGAAAAATCACATTTTTGTTTTAACATTGCAAACGCTTTAGCTGCTAAACTATTTGCAGGAGGTGAGTCAAATAATAAGCATTGGTTAGATAATTTAAAGAGCTTTCAGGAAAGCATTCAATCTTTCTTCTACTGCTACCAGAAACGTGGCAATAGTGTTCAGAAAAAATATAGGGCTTTGATAAAAATCACATTTTTGTTTCACCTTTGCAAATGCTCCAACGGCCAAGCTATTTCAACGTGATGAGTTAAACAAAAAGCATTGCTTAGATATTTGAAAGAGCTTTCAGGAAAGTCTTCAATCTTTCTTCTAGTCCTACCAGAAACGTGGCAACAGTGTTCACAAAAAATGGTGCTCAACTTTTCAAACGCTCACACTCACATTTTTGTTTCAAATTTGCAAACGCTCTAGCGGCTAAACTATTTGAACGAGGTAATAAGCATTGGTTAGATAATTTAAAGAGCTATCACGAAAGTCTTCAATCTTTCTTCTGCTCCTACCAGGGGCGTGACAATAGTGTTCATAAGAAATGTAGCGTTTTGATAAAAATCATATTTTTGTTTCATTTTTGCAAACGCTCTAGCGGCTAAACTATTTGAAAGAGGTGAGATAAACAAAAAGCATTGCTTAGCTAATTTAAAGAGCTTTCAGGAGGGCCTTCAATTTTTCTTCTACTCCTACCAGAAACGTGGCAATAGTGTTCATAAAATATGTAGGGTTTTGAGAAAAATCACATTTTTGTTTCAAATTTGCAAACGCTCTAGCGGCTAAGCTATTTGAACGAGGTGAGGCAAATAATAAGCATTGGTTAGATAATTTAAAGAGCTAACACGAAAGTCTTCAATCTTTCTTCTGCTCCTACCAGGGGCGTGACAATAGTGTTCATAAGAAATGTAGCGTTTTGATAAAAATCATATTTTTGTTTCATTTTTGCAAACGCTCTAGCGGCTAAACTATTTGAAAGAGGTGAGATAAACAAAAAGCATTGCTTAGCTAATTTAAAGAGCTTTCAGGAGAGCCTTCAATCTTTCGTATTCTCCAACCAGAAACGTGGCAATAGTGTTCACAAAAAATGTAGGGTTTTGAGAAAAATCACATTTTTGTTTCAAATTTGCAAACGCTTTAGCGGCTAAACTATTTGCGCGGGATAAGTCAAATGATATGCATTCGTTAGATAATTTAAAGAGCTTTCAGGAAAGTCTTCAATCTTTCTTCTACTCCTACCAGGGGCGTGACAATAGTGTTCACCAGAAATGTAGGGTTTTGATAAAAATTAAATTTTTGTTGCAACTTTGCAAACGCTCTAGTGGCTAAACTATTTGAACGGGATGAATCAAATAATATGCATTCGTTAGATAATTTAAAGAGCTTTCAGGAAAGTCTTCAATCTTTCTCCTACTCCTACCAGTAACGTGGCAATAGTGTTCACAAGAAATGTGGGGTTTGAGAAATATCACATTTTTGTTTCAACATCGCACACTCTCTAGCGGCTAAACTATTTGAACGAGGTGACTCAAATCTTTCGTCTACTCCTACCAGAAACGTGGCAATAGTGTGCAGAAGAAATATAGGGCTTTGCTAAAAATCACATTTTTGTTTCACCTTTGCAAACGCTCTAGCGGCTAAACTATTTGAACGAGGTGAGTCAAATAATAAGCATTGGTTAGATAATTTAAAGAGCTTTCAGGAAAGTCTTCAATCTTTCTCCTACTCCTACCAGTAACGTGGCAATAGTGTTCACAAGAAATGTGGGGTTGAGAAATATCACATTTTTGTTTCAACATTGCATACTCTCTAGCGACTAAACTATTTGAACGTGGTGAGTTAAACAAAAAGCGTTGCTTAGACCATTTAAAGAGCTTTCAGGAAAGTCTTCAATCTTTCTTCTCCTTTTACCAGAAACGTGGCAGCAGTGTTCACCAAAAGTGTTGGGTTTTGAGAAAAATTACATTTTTGTTTCAACTTTTCAAACGCTCTAGCGGCTAAAATATTTGAACGGGATGAGTCGAATAAAAAAAATTGCTTAGGTAATTTAAAGAGCTTTCTGGAAAGTATTCAATCTTTCTTCTACTCTTACCACAAACGTGGCAATAGTGTTCAGAAGAAATATAGAGTTTTTAGAAAAATCACATTTTTGTTTCAACAATACAAACTCTCTAGCGGCTAAACTATTTGAACGAGGTGACTCAAATCTTTCGTCTACTCCTACCAGAAACGTGGCAATAGTGTGCAGAAGAAATATAGGGCTTCGATAAGAATCACATTTATGTTTCACCTTTGCAAACGCTCTAGCGGCTAAACTATTTGAACGTGGTGAGTTAAACAAAAAGCATTGCTGAGACCATTTAAAGAGCTTTCAGGAAAGTCTTCAATCTTTCTTCTCCTTTTACCAGAAACGTGGCAACAGTGTTCACAAAAAGTGTTGGGTTTTGAGAAAAACAACATTTTTGTTTCAACTTTTCAAACGCTCTAGCGGTTAAAATATTTGAACGGGATGAGTCGAAAAATATGCATTCGTTAGATAATTTAAGGAGCTTTCAGGAAAGTCTTCAATCTTTCTTCTACTCCTACCAGGGGCGTGGCAACAGAGTTCACAAGAAATGTAGGGTTTTGATAAAAATCACATTTTTGTTTCAACTTTGCGAAGGATCTAGCGGCTAAACTATTTGAACGAGGTGAGTCAAATAATAAGCATTGGTTAGATAATTTAAAGAGCTTTCAGGAAAGTCTTCAATCCTTCTTCTGCTCCTACCAGGGGCGTGGCAATAGTGTTCACAAGAAATGTAGAGTTTTGATAAAAATCATATTTTTGTTTTATTTTTGCAAACGCTTCAGCTGCTAAACTATTTGCAGGAGGTGAGTCAAATAATAAGCATTGGTTAGATACTTTAAAGAGCTTTCAGGAAAGCATTCAATCTTTCTTCTACTGCTACCAGAAACGTGGCAATAGTGTTCAGAAAAAATATAGGGCTTTGATAAAAATCACATTTTTATTTCACCTTTGCAAATGCTCCAACGGCCAAACTATTTGAACGTGATGAGTTAAACAAAAAGCACTGCTTATACAATTTAAGGGCTTTCTGGCAAGCATTCTATCTTTCTTCTACTCCTACCAGAAAAGTGGCAATAGTGTTCACAAGAAAGGTGGGGTTTGAGAAATATCACATTTTTGTTTCAACAATACAAACTCTCTAGCGGCTAAACTATTTGAACGAGGTGACTCAAATCTTTCGTCTACTCCTACCAGAAACGTGGCAATAGTGTGCAGAAGAAATGTAGGGCTTCGATAAGAATCACATTTTTGTTTCACCTTTGCAAACGCTCTAGCGGCTAAACTATTTGAACGTGGTGAGTCAAATATAAGCATTGGTTAGGTAATTTAAAGAGCTTTCAGGAAAGTCTTCAATCTTTCTCCTACTCCTACCAGTAACGTGGCAATAGTGTTCACAAGAAATGTGGGGTTTGAGAAATATCACATTTTTGTTTCAACATTGCAAACTCTCTAGCGGCTAAACTATTACGGGTGAGTAAACAAAGGTTGTTAGACATTCAAAGACTTTCGAAAGTCTTCATCTTTCTTCTACTCCTACCAGAACGTGGCAATAGTGTTCAAAGAAATGTGGGTTTGAGAAAAATCACATTTTTGTTTCACTTTGCAAACGCTCTAGCGGCTAAACTATTGAACGAGGTGAGTCAAATAATAAGCTTTTAGGAGAGCTTCAATCTTTCGTCTTACTCCTACCAGAAACGTGGCAATAGTGTTCACAAAAAATTAGGGTTTTGAGAAAAATCACATTTTTGTTTCAACTTTGCAAACGCTCTAGCGGCTAAACTATTTGAACGAGGTGAGTCAAATAATAAGCATTGGTTAGATAATTTAAAGAGCTTTCAGGAAAGTCTTCAATCTTTCTTCTACTCCTACCAGGAACGTGGCAATAGTGTTCACAAGAAAATGTAGGGTTTGAGAAAAATCACATATTTGTTTCAACATTTGCAAACGCTCTAGCGGCTAAACTATTTGAACGAGGTGAGTTAAACAAAAAGCGTTGCTTAGATAATTTAAAGAGCTTTCAGGAAAGTCTTCAATCTTTCTTCTACTCCTACCAGAAACGTGGCAACAGTGTTCACAAAAATGTTGGGTTTGAGAAAATACATTTTTGTTTCAACTTTTCAAACGCTCTGGGCTAAATATTTGAACGAATGAGTCAATAAAAAGATTCTTAGATAATTTAAAGAGCTTTCGGAAAGTCATTCAATCTTTCTTCTACTCCTACCACAAACGTGGCAATAGTGTTCAGAAGAAATATAGGGCTTTGATAAAAATCACATTTTTGTTTCACCTTTGCAAACGCTCTAGCGGCTAAACTATTTGAAGAGGTGAGTCAAATAATAAGCATTGGTTAGATAATTTAAAGAGCTTTCAGGAAAGTCTTCAATCTTTCTTCCTACTCCTACCAGAAACGTGGCAATAGTGTTCAGAAGAAATATAGGGTTTTGATAAAAATCACATTTTTGTTTCAACTTTGCAAATGCTCTAGCGGCTAAACTATTTGAACGTGGTGAGTCTAAACAAAAAGCATTGCTTAGATATTTAAAGAGCTTTCAGGAAAGTCTTCAATCTTTCTTCTACTCCTACCAGAAACGTGGCAACAGTGTTCACAAAAAATGTGCGTTTTGATAAAAATCACATTTTTGTTTCAACTTTGCAAACGCTCTAGCGGCTAAACTATTTGAACGAGGTGAGTCAAAAAAAGATTGGTTAGATAATTTAAAGAGCTTTCGGAAAGTATTCAATCTTTCTTCTACTCCTACCAGGAACGTGGCAATAGTGTTCAAAGAAATGTAGGTTTTGAGAAAAATCACATTTTTGTTTCAACATTGCAAACGCTCTAGCGGCTAAACTATTTGAAGAGGTGACTCAAATCTTTCGTCTACTCCTACCAGAAACGTGGCAATAGTGTTCAGAAAATATTAGGGCTTTGCAGAAAATCACATTTTTGTTTCTTTGCAAACGCTCTAGCGGCTAACTATTTGAACAGGTGAGCAAATAATAAGCATTGGTTAGATAATTTAAAGAGCTCAGAAAGTCTTCAATCTTTCTCTCTCCTACCAAAAACGTGGCAATAGTGTTCAAAGAAATGTGGGTTTGATAAAAATCACATTTTTGTTTCACCTTTGCAAACGCTCTAGCGGCAAACTATTTGAACGTGGTGAGTTAAACAAAAAGCATTGCTTAGACATTTAAAGAGCTTTCAGGAAAGTCTTCAATCTTTCTTCTATCCTACCAGAAACGTGGCAACAGTGTTCACAAAAAGTGTTGGGTTTTGAGAAAAAACATTTTTGTTTCAACTTTTCAAACGCTCTAGCGGCTAAAATATTTGAACGGGATGAGTCGAATAATATGATTGTTAGATAATTTAAAGAGCTTTCAGGAAAGTCTTCAATCTTTCTTCTACTCCTACCAGAGGCGTGGCAATAGTGTTCAGAAGAAATGTAGGGTTTTGATAAAATCACATTTTTGTTTCAAATTTGCAAACGCTCTAGCGCTAAACTATTTGAACGGAGTGAATCAAATAATAAGCATTGGTTAGATAATTTAAAGAGCTTTCAGGAAAGCATTCAATCTTTCTCTCTACTGTTCTACCAGAAACGTGGCAATAGTGTTCACAAAAAGTGTAGGGTTTTGATAAAAATCACATTTTTGTTTCACCATTTGCAAACGCTCTAGCGGCTAAACTATTTGAACGAGGTGAGTTAAACAAAAGCATTGTTAGATAATTTAAAGAGCTATCAGGAAAGTCTTCAATCTTTCTTCTAGCTCCTACCAGAAACGTGGCAATAGTGTTCACAAGAAATGTGGATTTTGAAAAAATCACATTTTTGTTTCAAATTTGCAAACGCTCTAGCGGCTAAACTATTTGAACGAGGTGATCAAATAATAAGCATTGGTTAGATAATTTAAAGAGCTTTCAGGAAAGTCTTCAATCTTTCTTCTACTCCTACCAGAGGCGTGACAATAGTGTCACAAGAAATGTAGGTTTTGATAAAAATCATATTTTTGTTTCAATTTGCAAACGCTCTAGCGGCTAAACTATTTGAACGAGGTGAGTAAACAAAAGCATTGTTAGATAATTTAAAGAGCTTTCAGGAAAGCTTCAATCTTTCTTCTACTCCTACCAGAAACGTGGCAATAGTGTTCAAAGAAATGTAGGGTTTTGAGAAAAATCACATTTTTGTTTCAATTTGCAAACGCTCTAGCGGCTAACTATTTGAACAGGTGAGCAAATAATAAGCATTGGTTAGATAATTTAAAGAGCTCAGAAAGTCTTCAATCTTTCTCCTACCTACCAGAACGTGGCAATAGTGTTCAAAGAAATGTAGGGTTTGATAAAATCAATTTTTGTTTCACTTTGCAAACGCTCTAGCGGCTAAACTATTTGAACGTGGTGAGTTAAACAAAAAGCATTGCTTAGACCATTTAAAGAGCTTTCAGGAAAGTCTTCAATCTTTCTTTCTCCTTACCAGAAACGTGGCAACAGTGTTCACAAAAAGTGTTGGGTTTTGAGAAAAATCACATTTTTGTTTCAACTTTTCAAACGCTCTAGCGGCTAAAATATTTGAACGGGGGGGGGGGGGGGGGGGGGGGGGGGGGGGGGGGGGGGGGGGGGGGGGGGGGGGGGGGGGGGGGGGGGGGGGGGGGGGGGGGGGGGGGGGGGGGGGGGGGGGGGGGGGGTTTTTTTTTTTTTTTTTTTTTTTTTTTTTTTTTTTTTTTTTTTTTTTTTTTTTTTTTTTTTTTTTTTTTTTTTTTTTTTTTTTTTTTTTTTTTTTTTTTTTTTTTTTTTTTTTTTTTTTTTTTTTTTTTTTTTTTTTTTTTTTTTTTTTTTTTTTTTTTTTTTTTTTTTTTTTTTTTTTTTTTTGGGTTTGATAATTTAAAGAGCTTTCAGGAAAGTCTTCAATCTTTCTCCTACTCCTACCAGTAACGTGGCAATAGTGTTCACAAGAAATGTGGGGTTTGAGAAATATCACATTTCTTTTTCAACATTGCATACTCTCTAGCGGCTTTAAAATATTTGAACGTGGTGAGTTAAACAAAAAGCGTTGCTTAGACCATTTAAAGAGCTTTCAGGAAAGTCTTCAATCTTTCTTCTACTCCTACCAGGAACGTGGCAACAGTGTTCACAAAAAGTGTTGGGTTTTGAGAAAAATCACATTTTTGTTTCAACCCATTTCAAACGCTCTTTGCGGCTAAACTATTTGAACGAGGTGAGTCAAATAATAAGCATTGGTTAGATAATTTAAAGAGCTTTCAGGAAAGTCTTCAATCTTTCTCCTACTCCTACCAGGAACGTGGCAATAGTGTTCAGAAAAAATTTAGGGTTTTGATAAAAAATCACATTTTTGTTTTAACTTTGCAAACGCTCTAGCGGCTAAACTATTTGAACGAGGTGAGTCAAATAATAAGCATTGGTTAGATAATTTAAAGAGCTATTTAGGAAAGCTTCAATCTTTCTTCCACCCCTACCAGGAACGTGGCAATAGTGTGCAGAAGCAAAATAGGGCTTTGATAAAAATCACATATTTTTTTTCACCTTTGCAAACGCTCTAAGGGCTAAACTCTTTAAACTAGGTGAGTCAAACGAAATAGTTTGGTTAGATAATTCGAAAAAGATTTCAGGGGAAAACTTCAATCTTTCTTCTACTCCTACCAGAAACGTGGCAACAGTGTTCACAAGAAATGTGGGTTTTGAGAAATATCACATTTTTGTTTCAACATTTTCAAACGCTCTAGCGGCTAAACTATTTGAACGAGGGTTTGACTCAAATCTTTCGTTTTACTCCTACCAGAAACGTGGCAATAGTGTGCAGAAGAAATATAGGGCTTTGATAAAAATCACATTTTTGTTTCACCTTTGCAAACGCTCTAGCGGCTAAACTATTTGAACGAGGTGAGTCAAATAATAAGCATTGGTTAGGTAATTTAAAGAGCTTTCAGGAAAGTCTTCAATCTTTCTCCTACTCCTACCAGAAACGTGGCAATAGTGTTCACAAAAATGTAGGGGTTTGAGAAAAATCACATTTTTGTTTCAACATTTTCAAACTCTCTAGCGGCTAAACTATTTGAACGAGGTGACTCAAAATTTTCGTCTTACTCCTACCAGAGACGTGGCAATAGTGTGCACAAGAAATATAGAGCTTTGATAAAAATCATATTTTTGTTTCATTTTTGCAAACGCTCTAGCGGCTAAACTATGTTTAACGAGGTGAGTCAAATAATAAGCATTGGTTAGATAATTTAAAGAGCTTCAGGAAAGTCTTCAATATTTCTTTCCCACTTTTACCAGGAACGTGGCAATAGCGTTCACAAAAAATTAAAGGGGTTTTTAGAAAAATCACATTTTTGTTTCAAATTTGCAAACGCTCTAGCGGCTAAACTATTTGAACGAGGTGAGTCAAATAATAAGCATTGGTTAGATAATTTAAAGAGCTATCAGGAAAGTCTTCAATCTATTTTTCCACCCCTACCAGGAACGTGGCAATAGTGTGCAGAAGCAAAATAGGGCTTTGATAAAAATCACATATTTGTTTTACCTTTGCAAACGCTCTAGTGGCTAAACTCTTTAAACGAGGTGAGTCAAACCAAGTAGTGTTGGTTAGATAATTCGAAGTGATTTCGGGAAAGCATTCAGTCTTTCTTCTACTCCTACCAGGAACGTGGTAATAGTGTTCACAAGAAATGTGGGGTTTGAGAAATATCACATTTTTGTTTCAACATTGCAAACTCTCTAGCGGCTAAACTATTTGAACGAGGTGACTCAAAACTTTCGTCTACTCCTACCAGAAACGTGGCAATAGTGTGCAGAAGAAATATAGGGCTTTGATAAAAATCACATTTTTGTTTCACCTTTGCAAACGCTCTAGCGGCTAAACTATTTGAACGAGGTGAGTCAAATAATAAGCATTGGTTAGATAATTTAAAGAGCTTTCAGGAAAGTCTTCAATCTTTCTCCTACTCCTACCAGTAACGTGGCAATAGTGTTCACAAGAAATGTGGGGTTTGAGAAATATCACATTTTTGTTTCAACATTGCAAACTCTCTAGCGGCTAAACTATTTGAACGAGGTGACTCAAATCTTTCGTCTTCTCCTACAAGGAACGTGGCAATAGTGTGCAGAAGAAATATAGGGCTTCGATAAGAATCACATTTTTGTTTCACCTTTGCAAACGCTCTAGCGGCTAAACTATTTGAACGAGGTGACTCAAATCTTTCTTCTACTCCTTCCAGAAACGTGGCAACAGTGTTCACAAAAAATGTAGGGTTTTGAGAAAAAGCACATTTTTGTTTCAACTTTTCAAACGCTCTAGCGGCTAAAATATTTGAACGGGATGAGTCGAATAATATGCATTCGTTAGATAATTTAAGGAGCTTTCAGGAAAGTTTTCAATCTTTCTTCTACTCCTACCAGAGGCGTGGCAATAGTGTTCACAAGAAATGTAGGGTTTTGATAAAAATCTAATTTTTGTTTCAAATTTGCAAAGGATCTAGCGGCTAAACTATTTGAACGAGGTGAGTCAAATAATAAGCATTGGTTAGATAATTTAAAGAGCTTTCAGGAAAGTCTTCAATCTTTCTCCTACTTTTACCAGTAACGTGGCAATATTGCTCACAAGAAATGTAGAGTTTTGATAAAAATCATATTTTTGTTTCAAATTTGTAAACGCTCTAGCGGCTAAACTATTTGAACGAGGTGAGTCAAATAATAAGCATTGGTTAGATAATTTAAAGAGCTATCACGAAAGTCTTCAATCTTTCTTCTGCTCCTACCAGGGGCGTGGCAACAGAGTTCACAAGAAATGTAGGGTTTTGATAAAAATTACATTTTTGTTGCAACTTTGCAAACGCTCTAGTGGCTAAACTATTTGAACGGGATGAATCAAATAATATGCATTCGTTAGATAATTTAAAGGGCTTTCAGGAAAGCATTCAATCTTTCTTATACTCCTACCAGAAACGTGGCAATAGTGTTCACAAGAAATGTTGGGTTTTGATAAAAATCACATTTTTGTTTCACCTTTGCAAATGCTCCAACGGCCAAACTATTTGAACGTGATGAGTTAAACAAAAAGCATTGCTTAGATATTAGAAAGAGCTTTCAGGAAAGTCTTCAATCTTTCTTCTAGTCCTACCAGAAACCTGGCAACAAAATGGTGCTCAACTTTTCAAACGCTCTAGCGGCTAAACTATTTGAACGGGATGAGTCAAATAATATGTATTTGTTAGATAATTTAAAGAGCTTTCAGGAAAGTCTTCAATCTTTCTTCTACTCCTACCAGGTGCGTGGCAATAGTGTTCAGAAGAAATGTAGGGTTTTGATAAAAATCACATTTTTGTTTCACATTTTTGTTGCAACTTTGCAAACGCTCTAGCAGCTAAACTATTTGAACGGGATGAATCAGATAATATACATTTGTTAGATAATTTAAAGGGCTTTCAGGAAAGCATTCAATCTTTTTTCTACTCCTACTAGAAACGTGGCAATGTGTTCTTCTACCCCTTCCAGAAACGTGGCAATAGTGTTCACAAAAAGTGTAGGGTTTTGAGCAAAATCACATTTTTGTTTCACCATTGCAAACGCTCTTGCGGCTAAACTCTTTGATCGAGGTGAGTCAAATAATAAGCATTGGTTAGATAATTTAAAGAGCTTTCAGGAGAGCCTTCAATCTTTCTTCTACCCCTACCAGGAACGTGGCAATAGTGTTCACAAAAGATATAGGGTTTTGAGAAAAATTGCATCTTTGTTTCAACTTTGCCAACGCTCTAGCGGCTAAACTGTTTAAATGGGATGAGTCGAATAAAAAGAATTGCTTAGGTGATTTAAAGAGCTTTCTGGGAAGGATTCAATCTTTCTTCTACCCCTACCAGGAACGTGGCAATAGTGTTCACTAAAGATATAGGGTTTTGAGAAAAATCGCATCTTTGTTTCAACTTTTCAAACGCTCTAGCGGCTGAACTGTTTGAACGGGATGGGTCAAATTAAAAGAATTGCTTAGATAATTTAAAGAGCTTTCAGGAAAGTCTTCAATCTTTCTTCTACTCCTACCAGAAACGTGGCAATAGGGCTTTGATAAAAATCACATTTTTGTTTCACCTTTGCAAACGCTCTAGTGGCTAAACTCTTTAAACGAGGTGAGTCAAACAAATAGTATTGGTTAGATAATTTAAAGAGCTTTCAGGAGAGCCTTCAATCTTTCTTCTACCCCTACCAGGAACGTGGTAAGAGTGTTCACAAGAAAGGTGGGGTTTGAGAAATATCACCTTTTTGTTTCAACAATACAAACTCTCTAGCGGCTAAACTATTTGAACGAGGTGACTCAAATCTTTCGTCTTCTCCTACAAGGAACGTGGCAATAGTGTGCAGAAGAAATATAGGGCTTCGATAAGAATCACATTTTTGTTTCACCTTTGCAAACGCTCTAGCGGCTAAACTATTTGAACGAGGTGACTCAAATCTTTCTTCTACTCCTTCCAGAAACGTGGCAACAGTGTTCACAAAAAATGTAGGGTTTTGAGAAAAAGCACATTTTTGTTTCAACTTTTCAAACGCTATAGCGGTTAAACTATTTAAACAAGGTGAGTCAAACAAATAGTATTAGTTAGATAATTCGAAGAGTTTTCGGGAAAGCATTCAGTCTTTCTTCTACTCCTACCAGGAACGTGGCAACAGTGTTCACAAAAAATGTAGGGTTTTGAGAAAAATTACATTTTTGTTGCAACTTTGCAAACGCTCTAGTGGCTAAACTATTTGAACGGGATGAATCAAATAATATGCATTCGTTAGATAATTTAAAGGGCTTTCAGGAAAGCATTCAATCTTTCTTATACTCCTACCAGAAACGTGGCAATAGTGTTCACAAGAAATGTTGGGTTTTGAGAAAAATCACATATTTGTTTCAACTTTGCAAACGCTATAGCGGTTAAACTATTTAAACAAGGTGAGTCACACAAATAGTATTAGTTAGATAATTTTGAAGAGTTTTCGGGAAAGCATTCAGTCTTTCTTCTACTCCTACCAGGAACGTGGCAACAGTGTTCACAAAAAATGTAGGGTTTTGAGAAAAATCACATTTTTGTTTCAAATTTGCAAAGGCTTCATCGGCTAAACTATTTGAAAGAGGTGAGTTAAACAAAAAGCATTGCTTAGATAATTTAAAGAGCTTTCAGGCAAGTCTTCAATCTTTCTTCTACTCCTACCAGAAGCGTGGCAACAGTGTTCGCCAAAAATGTTGGGTTTTGAGAAAAATCACATTTTTGTTTCAACTTTTTAAAGGCTATAGCGACTAAACTGTTTGAACGTGGTAAGTTAAACAAAAGCATTGCTTAGACCATTTAAAGAGCTACACGAAAGTCTTCAATCTTTCTTTTGCTCCTACCAGGGGCGTGGCAAAGTGTTCACAAGAAATGTGGAGTTTAACAAATATCACATTTTTGTTTCAACATTGCAAACGCTCTAGCGGCTAAACTATTTGAACGAGGTGACTCAAATCTTTCTTCTACTCCTTCCAGAAACGTGGCAACAGTGTTCACAAAAAATGTAGGGTTTTGAGAAAAATCACATTTTTGTTTCACATTTGCAAACGCTCTAGCGGCTAAACTATTTGAACGAGGTGAGTTAAATAAAAAGCATTGGTTAGATAATTTAAAGAGCTATCAGGCAAGTCTTCAATCTTTCTTCTACTCCTACCAGAAACGTGGCAACAGTGTTCACAAAAAATGTTGGGTTTTGATAAAAATCACATTTTTGTTTCAACTTTTCAAACGCTCTAGCGGCTAAACTGTTTGAACGAGGTCAGTTAAACAAAAAGCATTGCTTAGATAATTTAAAGAGCTTTCAGGCAGGTCTCCAATCTTTCTTCTACTCCTACCAGGAACGTGGCAATAGTGTTCACAAAAGATGTAGGGTTTTGATAAAAAATCACATTTTTGTTTCAACTTTGCAAAGGCTCTAGCGGCTAAACTATTTGATTGAGGTGAGTTAAATAATAAGCATTGGTTAGATAATTTAAAGAGCTATCAGGCAAGTCTTCAATCTTTCTTCTACTCCTACCAGAAACGATGCAACAGTGTTCACAAAAAATGTTGGGTTTTGATAAAAATCACATTTTTGTTTCAACTTTTCAAACGCTCTAGCGACTAAACTATTTGAACGGGATGAGTCAAATAAAAAGAATTGCTTAGGTAATTTAAAGGGCTTTCTGGAAAGTATTCATTCTTTCTTCTACTCCTACACGGAGCTGGGCAAAAGTGCTCACAAGAAATTTTTGTTTCACCTTTGCAAAGGCTCCAGCAGCTAAACTATTTGAACGAGGTGAGTTAAATAATAAGCATTGGTTAGATAATTTAAAGAGCTATCAGGAAAGTCTTCAATCTTTCTTCTACCCCTACCAGGAACGTGGCAAAAGTGTTCACATGAAATGTAGGGTTTTGATAAAAATCACATATTTGTTTCAACTTTGCAAAGGCTCTAGCGGCTAAACTATTAGAACGAGGTGAGTCAAATAATAAGCATTGGTCAGATAATTAAAAGAGCTATCAGGAAAGTCTCCAATCTTTCTTCTCCTCCTATCAGAAACGTGGCAATAGTGTTCACAAGAAATGTTGGATTTTGAGAAAAATCACATATTTGTTTCAACTTTGCAAACGCTCTAGCGGCTAAACTATTTAAGCGAGGTGGGTCAAATAAAAAGAATTGCTTAGGTAATTTAAAGAGCTTTCAGGAAAATCTTCAATCTTTCTTCTACTCCTACCAGGGGCGTGGCAACAGAGATCACAAGAAATGTAGGGTTTTGATAAAAATCACATTTTTGTTTCAACTTTACTAAGGATCTAGCGGCTAAACTATTTGAACGAGGTCAGTCAAATAATAAGCATTGGTTAGATAATTTAAAGAGCTTTCAGGAAAGTCTTCAATCTTTCTCCTACTTTTACCAGTAACGTGGCAATAGTGTTCACAAAAAATTTAGGGTTTTAAAAAAAATCACATTTTGGTTTCAAATTTGCAAACGCTCTAGCGGCTAAACTATTTGAACGAGGTGAGTCAAATAATAAGCATTGGCTAGATAATTTAAAGAGCTATCACGAAAGTCTTCAATCTTTCTTCTGCTCCTACCAGGGGCGTGGCAATAGTGTTCATAAGAAATGTAGCGTTTTGATAAAAATCATATTTTTGTTTCATTTTTGCAAACGCTCTACCCGCTAAACTATTTGAAAGAGGTGAGATAAACAAAAAGCATTGCTTAGCTAATTTAAAGAGCTTTCAGGAGGGCCTTCAATTTTTCTTCTACTCCTACCACAAACGTGGCAATAGTGTTCATAAAAAATGTAGGGTTTTGAGAAAAATCACATTTTTGTTTCAAATTTGCAAACGCTCTAGCGGCTAAGCTATTTGAACAAGGTGAGGCAAATAATGAGCATTGGTTAGATAATTTAAAGAGCTAACACGAAAGTATTCAATCTCTCTTCTGCTCCTACCAAGGGCGTGGCAATATTGTTTACAAGAAATGTAGCGTTTTGATAAAAATCATATTTTTGTTTCATTTTTGCAAACGCTCTAGGGGCTAAACTATTTGAAAGAGGTGAGATAAACAAAAAGCATTGCTTAGCTAATTTAAAGAGCTTTCAGGAGGGCCTTCAATTTTTCTTCTACTCCTACCACAAACGTGGCAATAGTGTTCATAAAAAATGTAGGGTTTTGAGAAAAATCACATTTTTGTTTCAAATTTGCAAACGCTCTAGCGGCTAAGCTATTTGAACGAGGTGAGGCAAATAATGAGCATTGGTTAGATAATTTAAAGAGCTAACACGAAAGTCTTCAATCTTTCTTCTGCTCCTACCAGGGGCGTGGCAATATTGTTCACAAGAAATGTAGAGTTTTGATAAAAATCATATTTTTGTTTCATTTTTGCAAACGCACTAGCGGCTAAACTATTTGAAAGACTTAAACAAAAAGCATTGCTTAGATAATTTAAAGAGCTTTCAGGAGAGCCTTCAATCTTTCGTCTTCTCCTACCAGAAACGTGGCAATAGTGTTCACAAAAAGTGTAGGGTTTTGAGAAAAATCACATTTTTGTTTCAAATTTGCAAACGCTTTAGCGGCTAAACTATTTGAACGGGATGAGTCAAATGATATGCATTCGTGAGATAATTTAAAGAGTTTTCAGGAAAGTCTTCAATCTTTCTTCTACTCCTACCTGGAGCGTGACAATAGTGTTCACCAGAAATGTAGGGTTTTGATAAAAATTACACTTTTGTTGCAACTTTGCAAACGCTCTAGTGGCTAAACTATTTGAACGGGATGAGTTAAATAATATGCATTCGTTAGATAATTTAAAGAGCTTTCAGGAAAGTCTTCAGTGTTTCTTCTACTCCTACCAGGGGCGTGGCAATAGTGTTCACAGGAATTGTAGGGTTTCGACAAAAATCACATTTTTGTTTCATTTTTGCAAACGCTCTAGCGGCTAAACTATTTGAACGAGGCGAGTTAAACAAAAAGCATTGCTTAGATAATTTAAAGAGCTTTCAGGCAAGTCTTCAATAATTCTTCTACTCCTACCAGAAACGTGGCAACAGTGTTCACAAAAAATGTTGGGTTTTGAGAAAAATCACATTCTTGTTTCAAATTTGCAAACGCTTTAGCGGCTAAACTATTTGAACGGGATGAGTCAAATGATATGCATTCGTTAGATAATTTAAAGGGCTTTCAGGAAAGCATTCAATCTTTCTTATACTCCTACCAGAAACGTGGCAATAGTGTTCACAAGAAATGTTGGGTTTTGAGAAAAATCACATATTTGTTTCAACTTTGCAAACGCTATAGCGGTTAAACTATTTAAACAAGGTGAGTCAAACAAATAGTATTAGTTAGATAATTCGAAGAGTTTTCGGGAAAGCATTCAGTCTTTCTTCTACTCCTACCAGGAACGTGGCAACAGTGTTCACAAAAAATGTAGGGTTTTGAGAAAAATCACATTTTTGTTTTAAATTTGCAAACGCTTTAGCGGCTAAACTATTTGAACGGGATGAGTCAGATGATATGCATTCGTTAGATAATTTAAAGAGTTTTCAGGAAAGTCTTCAATCTTTCTTCTACTCCTACCTGGAGCGTGACAATAGTGTTCACCAGAAATGTAGGGTTTTGATAAAAATTACATTTTTGTTGCAACTTTGCAAACGCTCTAGTGGCTAAACTATTTGAACGAGGCGAGTTAAACAAAAAGCATTGCTTAGATAATTTAAAGAGCTTTCAGGAGAGCCTTCAATCTTTCGTCTTCTCCTACCAGAAACGTAACAATAGTGTTCACAAAAAATGTAGGGTTTTGAGAAAAATCACATTTTTGTTTCAAATTTGCAAACGCTCTAGCGCTTAAACTATTTGAACGGGATGAGTTAAATAATATGCATTCGTTAGATAATTTAAAGAGCTTTCAGGAAAGTCTTCAGTGTTTCTTCTACTCCTACCAGGGGCGTGGCAATAGTGTTCACAGGAATTGTAGGGTTTCGACAAAAATCACATTTTTGTTTCATTTTTGCAAACGCTCTAGCGGCTAAACTATTTGAACGAGATGAGTTAAACAAAAAGCATTGCTTAGATAATTTAAAGAGCTTTCAGGCAAGTCTTCAATAATTCTTCTACTCCTACCAGAAACGTGGCAACAGTGTTCACAAAAAATGTTGGGTTTTGAGAAAAATCACATTCTTGTTTCAAATTTGCAAACGCTTTAGCGGCTAAACTATTTGAACGGGATGAGTCAAATGATATGCATTCGTTAGATAATTTAAAGAGTTTTCAGGAAAGTCTTCAATCTTTCTTCTACTCCTACCTGGAGCGTGACAATAGTGTTCACAAGAATTGTAGGGTTTCAACAAAAATCACATTTTTGTTTCATTTTTGCCAACGCTCTAGCGGCTAAACTATTTGAACGAGGCGAGTTAAGCAAAAAGCATTGCTTAGATAATTTAAAGAGCTTTCAGGAGAGCCTTCAATCTTTCGTCTTCTCCTACCAGAAACGTGGCAACAGTGTTCACAAAAAATTTTGGGTTTTGAGAAAAAACACATTTTTGTTTCAAATTTTCAAACGTCTGGGCTTAAACTATTTGAACGGGATGAGTTAAATAATATGCATTCGTTAGGTAATTTAAAGAGCTTTCAGGAAAGTCTTCAATCTTTCTTCTGCTCCTACCAGGGGCGTGGCAATATTGTTCACAAGAAATGTAGAGTTTTGATAAAAATCATATTTTTGTTTCATTTTGCAAACGCTCTAGCGGCTAAACTATTTGAACAAGGCGAGTTAAACAAAAAGCATTGCTTAGATAATTTAAAGAACTTTCAGGAGAGCCTTCAATCTTTCGTCTTCTCCTACCAGAAACGTGGCAATAGTGTTCACAAAAATCGTAGGGTTTTGAAAAAATCACATTTTTGTTTCAAATTTGCAAACGCTTTAGCGGCTAAACTATTTGAACGGGATGAGTCAAATGATATGCATTCGTTAGATAATTTAAAGAGTTTTCAGGAAAGTCTTCAATCTTTCTTCTACTCCTACCTGGAGCGTGACAATAGTGTTCACCAGAAATGTAGGGTTTTGATAAAAATTACATTTTTGTTGCAACTTTGCAAACGCTCTAGTGGCTAAACTATTTGATATGCATTCGTTAGATAATTTAAAGAGCTTTCAGGAAAGTCTTCAATCTTTCTTCTACTCCTACCTGGAGCGTGACAATAGTGTTCACCAGAAATGTAGGGTTTTGATAAAAATTACATTTTTGTTGCAACTTTGCAAACGCTCTAGTGGCTAAACTATTTGAACGGGATGAATCAAATAATATGCATTCGTTAGATAATTTAAAGGGCTTTCAGGAAAGCATTCAATCTTTCTTATACTCCTACCAGAAACGTGGCAATAGTGTTCACAAGAAATGTTGGGTTTTGAGAAAATCACATATTTGTTTCAACTTTGCAAACGCTATAGCGGTTAAACTATTTAAACAAGGTGAGTCAAACAAATAGTATTAGTTAGATAATTCGAAGAGTTTTCGGGAAAGCATTCAGTCTTTCTTCTACTCCTACCAGGAACGTGGCAACAGTGTTCACAAAAAATGTAGGGTTTTGAGAAAAATCACATTTTTGTTTCAAATTTGCAAAGGCTTTATCGGCTAAACTATTTGAAAGAGGTGAGTTAAACAAAAAGCATTGCTTAGATAATTTAAAGAGCTTTCAGGCAAGTCTTCAATCTTTCTTCTACTCCTACCAGAAGCGTGGCAACAGTGTTCACAAAATATGTAGGGTTTTGAGAAAAATCATATTTTTGTTTCAACTTTTCAAAGGCTCTAGCGGTTAAACTGTTTGATAAAAATCACATTTTTGTTTCAACTTTTCAAACGCTCTAGCGGCTAAACTATTTGAACGGGATGAATCAAATAAAAAGAATTGCTTAGGTAATTTAAAGGGCTTTCTGGAAAGTATTCATTCTTTCTTCTACTCCTACACGGAGCTGGGCAAAAGTGCTCACAAGAAATGTAGGGTTTTGATAAAAATCACATTTTTGTTTCACCTTTGCAAAGGCTCTAGCGGCTAAACTATTTGAACGAGGTGAGTTAAATAATAAGCATTGGTTAGATAATTTAAAGAGCTATCAGGAAAGTCTTCAATCTTTCTTCTACCCCTACCAGGAACGTGGCAAAAGTGTTCACATGAAATGTAGGGTTTTGATAAAAATCACATTTTTGTTTCAACTTTGCAAAGGCTCTAGCGGCTAAACTATTAGAACGAGGTGAGTCAAATAATAAGCATTGGTCAGATAATTAAAAGAGCTATCAGGAAAGCATTCAATCTTTCTTCTACTCCTATCAGAAACGGGACAATAGTGTTCACAAGAAATGTTGGCTTTTGAGAAAAATCACATATTTGTTCACAAAATGTAGGGTTTTGAGAAAAATCACATTTTTGTTTCACCTTTGCAAAGGCTCTAGCGGCTAAACTATTTGAACGAGGTGAGTTAAATAATAAGCATTGCTTAGATAATTTAAAGAGCTTTCAGGCAGGTCTTCAATCTTTCTTCTACTCCTACCAGGAACGTGGCAATAGTGTTCACAAAAGATGTAGGGTTTTGATAAAAAATCACATTTTTGTTTCAACTTTGCAAAGGCTATAGCGGCTAAACTATTTGAACGAGGTGAGTTAAATAATAAGCATTGGCTAGATAATTTAAAGAGCTATCAGGCAAGTCTTCAATCTTTCTTCAACTCCTATCAGAAACGGGGCAATAGTGTTCACAAGAAATGTTGGCTTTTGAGAAAAATCACATATTTGTTCACCAAAAATGTAGGGTTTTGAGAAAAATCACATTTTTGTTTCACATTTGCAAACGCTCTAGCGGCTAAACTATTTGAACGAGGTGAGTTAAATAATAAGCATTGGTTAGATAATTTAAAGAGCTATCAGGCAAGTTTTCAATCTTTCTTCTACTCCTACCAGAAACCTGGCAACAGTGTTCACAAAAAATGTTGGGTTTTGATAAAAATCACATTTTTGTTTCAACTTTTCAAACGCTCTAGCGGCTAAGCTATTTGAACAAGGTGAGGCAAATAATGAGCATTGGTTAAATAATTTAAAGAGCTAACACGAAAGTCTTCAATCTTTCTTCTACTCCTATCAGAAACGGGGCAATAGTGTTCACAAGAAATGTTGGCTTTTGAGAAAAATCACATATTTGTTCACAAAAAATGTAGGGTTTTGAGAAAAATCACATTTTTGTTTCAACTTTGCAAAGGCTATAGCGGCTAAACTATTTGAACGAGGTGAGTTAAATAATAAGCATTGGCTAGATAATTTAAAGAGCTATCAGGCAAGTCTTCAATCTTTCTTCTACTCCTACCAGAAACGTGGCAAAGTGTTCACAAAAAATGTAGGGTTTTGAGAAAAATCACATTTTTGTTTCACATTTGCAAACGCTCTAGCGGCTAAACTATTTGAACGAGGTGAGTTAAATAATAAGCATTGGTTAGATAATTTAAAGAGCTATCAGGCAAGTCTTCAATCTTTCTTCTACTCCTACCAGAAACGTGGCAACAGTGTTCACAAAAAATGTTGGGTTTTGATAAAAATCACATTTTTGTTTCAACTTTTCAAACGCTCTAGCGGCTAAACTATTTGAACGAGGTCAGTTAAACAAAAAGCATTGCTTAGATAATTTAAAGAGCTTTCAGGAGGCCTTCAATCTTTCTTCTACTCCTACCAGAAACGTGGCAATAGTGTTCACAAAAATGTAGGGTTTTGAGAAAAATCACATTTTTGTTTCAAATTTGCAAACGCTTTAGCGGCTAAACTATTTGAACGGTGAGTCAAATAATAGCATTGGTTAGATAATTTAAAGAGCTATCAGGAAAGTCTTCAATCTTTCTTCTACTCCTACCAGAAACGATGACAATTCAGTGTTCACAAAAAATGTAGGGTTTTGATAAAAATCACATTTTTGTTTCAACTTTGCAAACGCTCTAGCGGCTAAACTATTTGAACGGGATGAGTTAAATAATAAGCATTGCTTAGATAATTTAAAGAGCTTTCAGGAAAGTCTTCAATCTTTCTTCTACTCCTACCAGAAACGGGCAATAGTGTTCACAAGAAATTTGGGTTTTGAGAAAAATCACATTTTGTTCACAAAGGTTTTAGCAGCTAAACTATTTGAACGAGGCGAGTTAAACTATTTAAGCATTGGTTAGATAATTTAAAGAGCTATTCAGGAAAGTCTTCAGAATTCTTTCTTTCTCCCCTACCAGAAACGTGGCAACAGTGTTCACAAAAAATGTTGGGTTTTGATAAAAATCACATTTTTGTTTCAACTTTGCAAACGCTCTAGCGGCTAAACTATTTGAACGAGGTGAGTCAAATAATAAGCATTGCGTTAGATAATTTAAAGAGCTTTCAGGAAAGCCTTCAATCTTTCTTCTACTCCTACCAGAAACGTGGCAATAGTGTTCACAAGAAATGTAGGGTTTTGAGAAAAATCACATATTTTTTTTCAACTTTGCAAACGCTTAGCGGCTAAACTATTTGAACAAGGTGAGGTCAAATAAAAGCATTGGTTAGATAATTTAAAGAGCTTCAGGAAAGTCTTCAATCTTTCTTCTACTCCTACCAGGGCGTGGCAACAGTGTTCACAAGAAATGTAGGGTTTTGATAAAAATCACATTTTTGTTTCAATTTTGCAAACGCTCTAGCGGCTAAACTATTTGAACGGGGATGAATCAAATAATATGCATTCGTTAGATAATTTAAAGGGCTTTCAGGAAAGCATTCAATCTTTCTTATACTCCTACCAGAAACGTGGCAGTAGTGTTCACAAGAAATGTTGGGTTTTGAGAAAAATCACATATTTGTTTCAACTTTGCAAACGCTATAGCGGTTAAACTATTTAAACAAGGTGAGTCAAACAAATAGTATTAGTTAGATAATTCGAAGAGTTTTCGGGAAAGCATTCAGTCTTTCTTCTACTCCTACCAGGAACGTGGTAACAGTGTTCACAAAAAATGTAGGGTTTTGAGAAAAATCACATTTTTGTTTCAAATTTGCAAAGGCTTTATCGGCTAAACTATTTGAAAGAGGTGACTTAAACAAAAAGCATTGCTTAGATAATTTAAAGAGCTTTCAGGCAAGTCTTCAATCTTTCTTCTACTCCTACCAGAAGCGTGGCAACAGTGTTCACAAAAAATGTAGGGTTTTGAGAAAAATCATATTTTTATTGCAACTTTTCAAAGGCTCTAGCGGTTAAACTGTTTGATAAAAATCACATTTTTGTTTCAACTTTTCAAACGCTCTAGCGGCTAAACTATTTGAACGGGATGAATCAAATAAAAAGAATTGCTTAGGTAATTTAAAGGGCTTTCTGGAAAGTATTCATTCTTTCTTCTACTCCTACACGGAGCTGGGCAAAAGTGCTCACAAGAAATGTAGGGTTTTGATAAAAATCACATTTTTGTTTCACCTTTGCAAAGGCTCTAGCGGCTAAACTATTTGAACGAGGTGAGTTAAATAATAAGCATTGGTTAGATAATTTAAAGAGCTATCAGGAAAGTCTTCAATCTTTCTTCTACCCCTACCAGGAACGTGGCAAAAGTGTTCACATGAAATGTAGGGTTTTGATAAAAATCACATTTTTGTTTCAACTTTGCAAACGATCTAGCGGCTAAACTATTAGAACGAGGTGAGTCAAATAATAAGCATTGGTCAGATAATTAAAAGAGCTATCAGGAAAGCATTCAATCTTTCTTCTACTCCTATCAGAAACGGGGCAATAGTGTTCACAAGAAATGTTGGCTTTTGAGAAAAATCACATATTTGTTCACAAAAAATGTAGGGTTTTGAGAAAAATCACATTTTTGTTTCACATTTGCAAACGCTCTAGCGGCTAAACTATTTGAACGAGGTGAGTTAAATAATAAGCATTGGTTAGATAATTTAAAGAGCTATCAGGAAAGTCTTCAGTCTTTCTTCTACCCCTACCAGGAACGTGGCAAAAGTGTTCACATGAAATGTAGGGTTTTGATAAAAATCACATTTTTGTTTCAACTTTGCAAAGGCTCTAGCGTCTAAACTACTAGAACGAGGTGAGTCAAATAATAAGCATTGGTTAGATAATATAAAGAGAATTCAGGAAAATCTTCAATCTTTGCAGAGGCTCTAGCGGCTAAACTATTTGAAAGAGGTGAGTTAAACAAAAAGCATTGCTTAGATAATTTAAAGAGCTTTCAGGCCAGTCTTCAATCTTTCTTCTACTCCTACCAGAAGCGTGGCAACAGTGTTCACAAAAAATGTTGGGTTCTGAGAAAAATCACATTTTTGGTTCAACTTTTCAAACGCTCTGGCGGCTAAACTGTTTGAACGAATTGAGTTAGATAAAAAGCATCGTTTAGATAATTTAATGAGTTTTCAGGAAAGCATTCAGTCTTTCTTCTATTCCTACTACAAACGTGGCAATAGTGTTCAGAAGAAATATAGGGCTTTGATACAAATCACATTTTTGTTTCACCTATGCAAACGCTCTAGCGGCTAAACTATTTGAACGAGGTGAGTCAAATAATAAGCATTGGTTAGATAATTTAAAGAGCTTTCAGGAAAGTCTTCAATCTTTCTCCTACTCCTACCAGGAACGTGGCAATAGTGTTCACAAAAAATTTAGGGTTTTGATAAAAAATCACATTTTTGTTTTAACTTTGCAAACGCTCTAGTGGCTAAACTCTTTAAACGAGGTGAGTCAAACAAATAGTGTTGGTTAGATAATTCGAAGTGATTTCGGGAAAGCATTCAGTCTTTCTTCTACTCCTACCAGGAACGTGGCAACAGTGTTCACAAAAAGTGTTGGGTTTTGAGAAAAATCACATTTTTGTTTCAACTTTTCAAACGCTCTAGCGGCTAAAATATGTGAACGGGATGAGTCGAATAATAAGAATTGCTTAGGTAATTTAAAGAGCTTTCTGGAAAGTATTCAATCTTTCTTCTACTCCTACCACAAACGTGGCAATAGTGTTCAGAAGAAATATAGAGTTTTGAGAAAAATCACATTTTTGTTTTAACATTGCAAACGCTTTAGCTGCTAAACTATTTGCAGGAGGTGAGTCAAATAATAAGCATTGGTTAGATAATTTAAAGAGCTTTCAGGAAAGCATTCAATCTTTCTTCTACTGCTACCAGAAACGTGGCAATAGTGTTCAGAAAAAATATAGGGCTTTGATAAAAATCACATTTTTGTTTCACTTTTGCAAATGCTCCAACGGCCAAACTATTTGAACGTGATGAGTTAAACAAAAAGCATTGCTTAGATATTTGAAAGAGCTTTCAGGAAAGTCTTCAATCTTTCTTCTAGTCCTACCAGAAACGTGGCAACAGTGTTCACAAAAAATGGTGCTCAACTTTTCAAACGCTCTAGCGGCTAAACTATTTGAACGGGATGAGTCAAATAATATGCATTTGTTAGATAATTTAAAGAGCTTTCAGGAAAGTCTTCAATCTTTCTTCTACTCCTACCAGGTGCGTGGCAATAGTGTTCAGAAGAAATGTACGGTTTTGATAAAAATCACATTTTTGTTCCACATTTTTGTTGCAACTTTGCAAACGCTCTAGCAGCTAAACTATTTGAACGGGATGAATCAAATAATATACATTCGTTAGATAATTTAAAGGGCTTTCAGGAAAGCATTCAATCTTTTTTTTACTCCTACTAGAAACGTGGCATTGTGTTCTTCTACCCCTTCCAGAAACGTGGCAATAGTGTTCACAAAAAGTGTAGGGTTTTGAGCAAAATCACATTTTTTTTCACCATTGCAAACGCTCTTGCGGATAAACTCTTTGCACGAGGTGAGTCAAATAATAAGCATTGGTTAGATAATTTAAAGAGCTTTCAGGAGAGCCTTCAATCTTTCTTCTACCCTACCAGGAACGTGGCAATAGTGTTCACAAAAGATATAGGGTTTTGAGAAAAATTGCATCTTTGTTTCAACTTTGCAAACGCTCTAGCGGCTAAACTGTTTAAACGGGATGAGTCGAATAAAAAGAATTGCTTAGGTAATTTAAAGAGCTTTCTGGGAAGGATTCAATCCTCCCACCTTCTACTCCCACCAGAAACGTGGCAATAGTGTTCACAAAAAGTGTAGGGTTTTGAGCAAAATCACATTTTTTTTCACCATTGCAAACGCTCTTGCGGCTAAACTCTTTGCACGAGGTGAGTCAAATAATAAGCATTGGTTAGATAATTTAAAGAGCTTTCAGGAGAGCCTTCAATCTTTCTTCTACCCTACCAGGAACGTGGCAATAGTGTTCACAAAAGATATAGGGTTTTGAGAAAAATTGCATCTTTGTTTCAACTTTGCAAACGCTCTAGCGGCTAAACTGTTTAAACGGGATGAGTCAAATTAAAAGAATTGCTTAGGTAATTTAAAGAACTTTCAGGAAAGTCTTCAATCTTTCTTCTACTCCCACCAGAAACGTGGCAATAGGGCTTTGATAAAAATCACATTTTTGTTTCACTTTTGCAAACGCTCTAGTGGCTAAACTCTTTAAACGAGGTGAGTCAAACAAATAGTATTGGTTAGATAATTTAAAGAGCTTTCAGGAGAGCCTTCAATCTTTCTTCTACCCCTACCAGGAACGTGGTAATAGTGTTCACAAGAAAGGTGGGGTTTGAGAAATATCACATTTTTGTTTCAACAATACAAACTCTCTAGCGGCTAACCTATTTGAACGAGGTGACTCAAATCTTTCGTCTACTCCTACCAGAAACGTGGCAATAGTGTGCAGAAGAAATGTAGGGCTTCGATAAGAATCACATTTTTGTTTCACCTTTGCAAACGCTCTAGCGGCTAAACTATTTGAACGTGGTGAGTTAAACAAAAAGCATTGCTGAGACCATTTAAAGAGCTTTCAGGAAAGTCTTCAATCTTTCTTCTCCTTTTATCAGAAACGTGGCAACAGTGTTCACAAAAAGTGTTGGGTTTTGAGAAAAAGCACATTTTTGTTTCAACGTTTCAAACGCTCTAGCGGCTAAAATATTTGAGCGGGATGAGTCGAATAATATGCATTCGTTAGATAATTTAAAGAGCTATCACGAAAATCTTCAATCTTTCTTCTGCTCCTACCAGGGGCGTGGCAATAGTGTTCACAAGAAATGTTGGATTTTGAGAAAAATCACATATTTGTTTCAACTTTGCAAACGCTCTAGCGGCTAAACTATTTAAGCGAGGTGGGTCAAATAAAAAGAATTGGTTAGGAAATTTAAAGAGCTTTCAGGAAAATCTTCAATCTTTCTTCTACTCCTACCAGGGGCGTGGCAACAGAGTTCACAAGAAATGAAGGGTTTTGATAAAAATCACATTTTTGTTTCAACTTTGCGAAGGATCTAGCGGCTAAACTATTTGAAACAGGTGAGTCAAATAATAAGCATTGGTTAGATAATTTAAGGAGCTATCAGGAAAGTCTTCAATCTTTCTTCTACACGTGGCAATAGTGTTCACAAAAGATATAGGGTTTTGAGAAAAATCGCATTTTTGTTTCAACTTTTCAAACGCTCTAGCGGCTAAACTGTTTGAACGGGATGAGTCAAATTAAAAGAATTGCTTAGGTAATTTAAAGAGCTTTCAGGAAAGTCTTCAATCTTTCTTCTACTCCTACCAGAAACGTGGCAATAGGGCTTTGATAAAAATCACATTTTTGTTTCACCTTTGCAAACGCTCTAGTGGCTAAACTCTTTAAACGAGGTGAGTCAAACAAATAGTATTGGTTAGATAATTTAAAGAGCTTTCAGGAGAGCCTTCAATCTTTCTTCTACCCCTACAAGTACGTGGTAATAGTGTTCACAAGAAAGGTGGGGTTTGAGAAATATCACATTTTTGTTTCAACAATACAAACTCTCTAGCGGCTAAACCATTTGAACGAGGTGACTCAAATCTTTCGTCTACTCCTACCAGAAACGTGGCAATAGTGTGCAGAAGAAATATAGGGCTTCGATAAGAATCACATTTTTGTTTCACCTTTGCAAGCGCTCTAGCGGCTAAACTATTTGAACGTGGTGAGTTAAACAAAAAGCATTGCTGAGACCATTTAAAGAGCTTTCAGGAAAGTCTTCAGTCTTTCTTCTCCTTTTACCATAAACGTGGCAACAGTGTTCACAAAAAGTGTTGGGTTTTGAGAAAAAGCACATTTTTGTTTCAACTTTTCAAACGCTCTAGCGGCTAAAATATTTGAACGGGATGAGTCGAATAATATGCATTCGTTAGATAATTTAAGGAGCTTTCAGGAAAGTCTTCAATCTTTCTTCTACTCCTACCAGAGGCGTGGCAATAGTGTTCACAAGAAATCTAGGGTTTTGATAAAAATCACATTTTTGTTTCAACTTTGCAAAGGATCTAGCGGCTAAACTATTTGAACGAGGTGAGTCAAATAATAAGCATTGGTTAGACAATTTAAAGAGCTTTCAGGAAAGTCTTCAATCTTTCTCCTACTTTTACCAGTAACGTGGCAATAGCGTTCACAAAAAATTTAGGGTTTTGCGAAAACTCACATTTTTGTTTCAAATTTGCAAACGCTCTAACGGGTAAACTATTTGAACGAGGTGAGTCAAATAATAAGCATTGGTTAGATAATTTAAAGAGCTATCACGAAAATCTTCAATCTTTCTTCTGCTCCTACCAGGGGCGTGGCAATAGTGTTCATAAGAAATGTAGCGTTTTTATAAAAATCATATTTTTGTTTCATTTTTGCAAACGCTCTAGCGGCTAAACTATTTGAACGAGGTGAGTCAAATAATAAGCATTGGTTAGATAATTTAAAGAGCTTTCAGGAAAGTCTTCAATCTTTCTCCTACTTTTACCAGTAACGTGGCAATAGCGTTCACAAAAAATTAAGGGTTTTGAGAAAAATCACATTTTTGTTTCAAATTTGTAAACGCTCTAGCGGCTAAACTATTTGAACGAGGTGAGTCAAATAATAAGCATTGGTTAGATAATTTAAAGAGCTATCACGAAAGTCTTCAATCTTTCTTCTGCTCCTACCAGGGGCGTGGCAATAGTGTTCACAAGAAATGTTGGATTTTGAGAAAAATCACATATTTGTTTCAACTTTGCAAACGCTCTAGCGGCTGAACTATTTAAGCGAGGTGGGTCAAATAAAAAGAATTGCTTAGGTAATTTAAAGAGCTTTCAGGAAAATCTTCAATCTTTCTTCTACTCCTACCAGGGGCGTGGCAACAGAGTTCACAAAAATGTAGGGTTTTGATAAAAATCACATTTTTGTTTCAACTTTGCGAAGGATCTAGCGGCTAAACTATTTGAACGAGACGGGTAGATAATTTAAAGAGCTTTCAGGAAAGTCTTCAATCTTACACCTATTTTTACCAGTAACGTGGCAATAGTGTTCACAAAAAATTTAGGGTTTTGAGAAAAATTACATTTTTGTTTCAAATTTGCAAACGCTCTAGCGGCTAAACTATTTGAGCGAGGTGAGTCAAATAATAAGCATTGGTTAGATAATTTAAAGAGCTATCACGAAAGTCTTCAATCTTTCTTCTGCTCCTACCAGGGGCGTGGCAATAGTGTTCATAAGAAATGTAGCGTTTTGATAAAAATCATATTTTTGTTTCATTTTTGCAAACGCTCTAGCGGCTAAACTATTTGAAAGAGGTGAGATAAACAAAAAGCATTGCTTAGCTAATTTAAAGAGCTTTCAGGAGGGCCTTCAATTTTTCTTCTACTCCTACCAGAAACGTGGCAATAGTGTTCATAAAAAATGTAGGGTTTTGAGAAAAATCACATTTTTGTTTCAAATTTGCAAACGCTCTAGCGGCTAAGCTATTTGAACGAGGTGAGGCAAATAATAAGCATTGGTTAGATAATTTAAAGAGCTAACACAAAAGTCTTCAATCTTTCTTCTGCTCCTACCAGGGGCGTGGCAATATTGTTCACAAGAAATGTAGAGTTTTGATAAAAATCATATTTTTGTTTCATTTTTGCAAACGCTCTAGCGGCTAAACTATTTGAACGAGGTGAGTTAAACAAAAAGCATTGCTTAGATAATTTAAAGAGCTTTCAGGAGAGCCTTCAATCTGTCGTCTTCTCCAACCAGAAACGTGGCAATAGTGTTCACAAAAAATGTAGGGTTTTGAGAAAAATCACATTTTTGTTTCAAATTTGCAAACGCTTTAGCGGCTAAACTATTTGCGCGGGATAAGTCAAATGATATGCATTCGTTAGATAATTTAAAGAGCTTTCAGGAAAGTCTTCAATCTTTCTTCTACTCCTACCAGGAGCGTGACAATAGTGTTCACCAGAAATGTAGGGTTTTGATAAAAATTACATATTTGTTTAAACTTTGCAAACGCTATAGCGTTTAAACTATTTAAACGAGGTGAGTCAAATAAATAGGGATAGATACCGAGAGTTGAAGAGGAAGGCGAGACGCATTTGTAGACAGAAAAAGAAAGAGGCCGAAATGCGTGAGTACGAAGAGCTTGATAAGCTGGCCGACAGGGGTAATGCTCGAAAATTCTACGAAAAGATGCGGCGGCTTACAGAAGGTTTCAAGACCGGAGCATACTCTTGTAGAACCCCCCAAGGTGATCTAGCCACCGATGCCCAGAGCATACTTAAATTATGGAGGGAACACTTCTCCAGCCTGCTGAATGGCAGTGAACGCCAAACACCAGGAGAAAGCGAACCCGATACCCCAATCGATGACGATGGAGCAGACGTTCCATTGCCCGACCATGAAGAAGTTCGAATAGCAATTGCCCGCCTGAAAAACAACAAAGCGGCAGGGGCCGATGGATTGCCGGCCGAGCTATTCAAACACGGCGGCGAAGAGCTGATAAGGTGCATGCATCAGCTTCTTTGCAAAATATGGTCGGACGAAAGTATGCCCAACGATTGGAATTTAAGTGTGCTATGCCCAATCCACAAAAAAGGAGACCCCACAATCTGCGCCAACTACCGTGGGATTAGCCTCCTCAACATCGCATATAAGGTTCTGTCGAGCGTATTGTGTGAAAGATTAAAGCACACCGTCAACAACTGATTGGACCTTATCAGTGTGGCTTTAGACCAGATATTCACGATGCGCCAAATCTTGGAAAAGACCCGTGAAAGGATAATCGACACACACCACCTCTTCGTCGATTTCAAAGCTGCTTTCGACAGCACAAAAAGGAGCTGGCTTTATGCCGCGATGTCTGAATTTGGTATCCCCGCAAAACTAATACGGCTGTGCAAGCTGACGTTGAGCAACACGAAAAGCTCCGTCAGAATCGGGAAGGACTTCTCCGAGCCGTTCGATACCAAACGAGCTTTCAGACAAGGCGATTCCTTATCGTGCGACTTTTTCAACCTTCTTCTGGAGAAAATAGTCCGAGCTGCAGAACTCAACAGAGAAGATACCATCTTCTATAAGAGTGTACAACTGCTGTCGGCCTCAACACCCGCGCCGTTTGTTCTGCTTTCTCCAGACTGGACAAGGAAGCAAAAGAAATGGGTCTGGCAGTGAACGAGGGCAAGACGAAATATCTCCTTTCATCAAACAAACACTCGTCGCACTCGCGACTTGGCACTCATGTCACTGTTGACAGTCATAACTTTGAAGTTGTAGATAATTTCGTCTATCTTGGAACCAGCGTAAACACCACCAACAATGTCAGCCTAGAAATCCAACGCAGGATAACTCTTGCCAACAGGTGCTACTTCGGACTAAAAACCAAACTCTATAAGTCACTCATAATCCCCGTCCTGCTATATGGTGCAGAGGCTTGGACGATGTCAACAACGGATGAGTCGACGTTGCGAGTTTTCGAGAGAAAGGTTCTGCGAAAGATTTATGGTCCTTTGCGCGTTGGCCACGGCGAATATCGCATTCGATGGAACGATGAGCTGTACGATATATACGACGACATTGACATAGTTCAGCGCATTAAAAGACAGCGGCTACGCTGGCTAGGTTATGTTGTCCGGATGGATGAAAACACTCCAGCTCTGAAAGTATTCGACGCAGTACCCGCCGCGGGAAGCTGAGGAAGAGGAAGGACCAAGTGGAGAAGGACCTGGCCTCGCTTGGAATATCCAATTGGCGCCAAGTAGCGAAGAGAAGAAACGACTGGCGCACTGTTGTTGACTCGGCTATAATCGCGTAAGCGGTGTCTACGCCAGTAAAGAAGAAGAAGAAGAGTCAAACAAATAGTATTAGTTAGATAATTCGAAGAGTTTTCGGGAAAGCATTCAGTCTTTCTTCTACTCCTACCAGGAACGTGGCAACAGTGTTCACAAAAAATGTAGGGTTTTGAGAAAAATCACATTTTTGTTTCAAATTTGCAAAGGCTCTAGCGGCATCGTAATTTAATGAGTTTTCGGGAAAGCATTCAATCTTTCTTCTATTCCTACCAGGGGCGTGTATTGTTCAGAAGAAATATAGGGCTTTGATACAAATCATATTTTTGTTTCACCTATGCAAACGCTCTAGCGGCTAAACTATTTGAACGAGGTGAATCAAATAATAAACATTGGTTAGATAATTTAAAGAGCTTTCAGGAAAGTCTTCAATCTTTCTCCTACTCCTACCAGGAACGTGGCAATAGTGTTCACAAAAAATTTAGGGTTTTGATAAAAAATCACATTTTTGTTTTAACTTTGCAAACGCTCTAGCGGCTAAACTATTTGAATGAGGTGAGTCAAATAATAAGCATTGGTTAGATAATTTAAATAGCTATCAGGAAAGTCTTCAATCTTTCTTCCACCCCTACCAGGAACGTGGCAATAGTGTGCAGAAGCAAAATAGGGCTTTGATAAAAATCACATATTTGTTTTACCTTTGCAAACGCTCTAGTGGCTAAACTCTTTAAACGAGGTGAGTCAAACAAATAGTGTTGGTTAGATAATTCGAAGTGATTTCGGGAAAGCATTCAGTCTTTCTTCTACTCCTACCAGGAACGTGGTAATAGTGTTCACAAGAAATGTGGGGTTTGAGAAATATCACATTTTTGTTTCAACATTGCAAACTCTCTAGCGGCTAAACTATTTGAACGAGGTGACTCAAATCTTTCGTCTACTCCTACCAGAAACGTGGCAATAGTGTGCAAAAAAAATATAGGGCTTTGATAAAAATCATATTTTTGTTTCACCTTTGCAAACGCTCTAGCGGCTAAACTATTTGAACGAGGTGTGTCAAATAATAAGCATTGGTTAGATAATTTAAAGAGCTTTCAGGAAAGTCTTCAACCTTTCTCCTACTCCTACCAGTAACGTGGCAATAGTGTTCACAAGAAATGTGGGGTTTGAGAAATATCACATTTTTGTTTCAACATTGCATATTCTCTAGCGGTTAAACTATTTGAACATGGTGAGTTAAACAAAAAGCGTTGCTTAGACCATTTAAAGAGCTTTCAGGAAAGTCTTCAATCTTTCTTCTACTCCTACCAGAAACGTGGCAACAGAGTTCACAAAAAGTGTTGGGTTTTGAGAAAAATTACATTTTTGTTTCAACTTTTCAAACGCTCTAGCGGCTAAACTCTTTGCACGAGGTGAGTCAAATAATAAGCATTGGTTAGATAATTTAAAGAGCTTTCAGGAGAGCCTTCAATCTTTCTTCTACCCTACCAGGAACGTGGCAATAGTGTTCACAAAAGATATAGGGTTTTGAGAAAAATTGCATCTTTGTTTCAACTTTGCAAACGCTCTAGCGGCTAAACTGTTTAAACGGGATGAGTCAAATTAAAAGAATTGCTTAGGTAATTTAAAGAACTTTCAGGAAAGTCTTCAATCTTTCTTCTACTCCCACCAGAAACGTGGCAATAGGGCTTTGATAAAAATCACATTTTTGTTTCACTTTTGCAAACGCTCTAGTGGCTAAACTCTTTAAACGAGGTGAGTCAAACAAATAGTATTGGTTAGATAATTTAAAGAGCTTTCAGGAGAGCCTTCAATCTTTCTTCTACCCCTACCAGGAACGTGATAATAGTGTTCACAAGAAAGGTTGGGTTTGAGAAATATCACATTTTTGTTTCAACAATACAAACTCTCTAGCGGCTAACCTATTTGAACGAGGTGACTCAAATCTTTCGTCTACTCCTACCAGAAACGTGGCAATAGTGTGCAGAAGAATCACATTTTCGTTTCACCTTTGCAAACGCTCTAGCGGCTAAACTATTTGAACGTGGTGAGTTAAACAAAAAGCATTGCTGAGACCATTTAAAGAGCTTTCAGGAAAGTCTTCAATCTTTCTTCTCCTTTTATCAGAAACGTGGCAACAGTGTTCACAAAAAGTGTTGGGTTTTGAGAAAAAGCACATTTTTGTTCCAACGTTTCAAACGCTCTAGCGGCTAAAATATTTGAGCGGGATGAGTCGAATAATATGCATTCGTTAGATAATTTAAAGAGCTATCACGAAAATCTTCAATCTTTCTTCTGCTCCTACCAGGGGCGTGGCAATAGTGTTCACAAGAAATGTTGGATTTTGAGAAAAATCACATATTTGTTTCAACTTTGCAAACGCTCTAGCGGCTAAACTATTTAAGCGAGGTGGGTCAAATAAAAAGAATTGCTTAAGTAATTTAAAGAGCTTTCAGGAAAATCTTCAATCTTTCTTCTACTCCTACCAGGGGCGTGGCAACAGAGTTCACAAGAAATGTAGGGTTTTGATAAAAATCACATTTTTGTTTCAACTTTGCGAAGGATCTAGCGGCTAAACTATTTGAAACAGGTGAGTCAAATAATAAGCATTGGTTAGATAATTTAAGGAGCTATCAGGAAAGTCTTCAATCTTTCTTCTACACGTGGCAATAGTGTTCACAAAAGATATAGGGTTTTGAGAAAAATCGCATCTTTGTTTCAACTTTTCAAACGCTCTAGCGGCTAAACTGTTTGAACGGGATGAGTCAAATTAAAAGAATTGCTTAGGTAATTTAAAGAGCTTTCAGGAAAGTCTTCAATCTTTCTTCTACTCCTACCAGAAACGTGGCAATAGGGCTTTGATAAAAATCACATTTTTGTTTCACCTTTGCAAACGCTCTAGTGGCTAAACTCTTTAAACGAGGTGAGTCAAACAAATAGTATTGGTTAGATAATTTAAAGAGCTTTCAGGAGAGCCTTCAATCTTTCTTCTACCCCTACAAGTACGTGGTAATAGTGTTCACAAGAAAGGTGGGGTTTGAGAAATATCACATTTTTGTTTCAACAATACAAACTCTCTAGCGGCTAAACCATTTGAACGAGGTGACTCAAATCTTTCGTCTACTCCTACCAGAAACGTGGCAATAGTGTGCAGAAGAAATATAGGGCTTCGATAAGAATCACATTTTTGTTTCACCTTTGCAAGCGCTCTAGCGGCTAAACTATTTGAACGTGGTGAGTTAAACAAAAAGCATTGCTGAGACCATTTAAAGAGCTTTCAGGAAAGTCTTCAGTCTTTCTTCTCCTTTTACCATAAACGTGGCAACAGTGTTCACAAAAAGTGTTGGGTTTTGAGAAAAAGCACATTTTTGTTTCAACTTTTCAAACGCTCTAGCGGCTAAAATATTTGAACGGGATGAGTCGAATAATATGCATTCGTTAGATAATTTAAGGAGCTTTCAGGAAAGTCTTCAATCTTTCTCCTACTTTTACCAGTAACGTGGCAATAGCGTTCACAAAAAATTTAGGGTTTTGCGAAAACTCACATTTTTGTTTCAAATTTGCAAACGCTCTAACGGGTAAACTATTTGAACGAGGTGAGTCAAATAATAAGCATTGGTTAGATAATTTAAAGAGCTATCACGAAAATCTTCAATCTTTCTTCTGCTCCTACCAGGGGCGTGGCAATAGTGTTCATAAGAAATGTAGCGTTTTGATAAAAATCATATTTTTGTTTCATTTTTGCAAACGCTCTAGCGGCTAAACTATTTGAACGAGGTGAGTCAAATAATAAGCATTGGTTAGATAATTTAAAGAGCTTTCAGGAAAGTCTTCAATCTTTCTCCTACTTTTACCAGTAACGTGGCAATAGCGTTCACAAAAAATTAAGGGTTTTGAGAAAAATCACATTTTTGTTTCAAATTTGTAAACGCTCTAGCGGCTAAACTATTTGAACGAGGTGAGTCAAATAATAAGCATTGGTTAGATAATTTAAAGAGCTATCACGAAAGTCTTCAATCTTTCTTCTGCTCCTACCAGGGGCGTGGCAATAGTGTTCACAAGAAATGTTAGGTTTTGAGAAAAATCAATTTTTTTTCAACTTTGCAAACGCTCAGCGGCTAACTATTTAAGCGAGGTGGGTAAATAAAAAGAATTGCTTAGGTAATTTAAAGAGCTTTCAGGAAAACTTCAATCTTTCTTCTACTCCTACCAGGAGCGTGGCAAAGAGTTACAAAAATGTAGGGTTTTGAAAAAATCACATTTTTGTTTCAATTTGCAAGGTCTAGCGGCTAAACTATTTGAACGAGACGGGTAGATAATTTAAAGAGCTTTCAGGAAAGTCTTCAATCTTACTTTTTTACCAGAACGTGGCAATAGTGTTCACAAAAAATTTAGGGTTTTGAAAAAATTACATTTTTGTTTCAAATTTGCAAACGCTCTAGCGGCTAAACTATTTGACGAGGTGAGTCAAAAAAAGCATTGGTTAGATAATTTAAAGAGCTTCAGAAAGCTTCAATCTTTCTTCTGCTCCACCAGGGGCGTGGCAATAGTGTTCAAAGAAATGTAGGTTTTGATAAAAATCAATTTTTGTTTCATTTTTGCAAACGCTTAGCGGCTAAACTATTTGAAAGAGGTGATAAACAAAAAGCATTGTTAGCTATTTAAAGAGCTTTCAGGAGGGCCTTCAATTTTTCTTCTACTCCTACCAGAAACGTGGCAATAGTGTTCATAAAAAATGTAGGTTTTGAGAAAATCACATTTGTTTAAATTTGCAAACGCTCTAGCGGCTAAGCTATTTGAACGAGTGAGGCAAATAATAAGCATTGGTTAGAAATTTAAAGAAACACAAAAGTCCAATTTCTTCTGTCCTACCAGGGCGTGGCAATATTGTTCACAAGAAATGTAGAGTTTTGATAAAAATCATATTTTTGTTTCATTTTTGCAAACGCTCTAGCGGCTAAACTATTTGAACGAGGTGAGTTAAACAAAAAGCATTGCTTAGATAATTTAAAGAGCTTTCAGGAGAGCCTTCAATCTGTCGTCTTCTCCAACAGAAACGTGGCAATAGTGTTCACAAAAAATGTAGGGTTTTGAGAAAATCACATTTTGTTTCAAATTTGCAAACGCTTTAGCGGCTAAACTATTTGCGCGGGATAAGTCAAATGATATGCATTCGTTAGATAATTTAAAGAGCTTTCAGGAAAGTCTTCAATCTTTCTTCTACTCCTACCAGGAGCGTGACAATAGTGTTCACCAGAAATGTAGGTTTTGATAAAAATTACATATTTGTTAAACTTTGCAAACGCTATAGCGTTTAAACTATTTAAACGAGGTGAGTCAAAAAATAGGGATAGATACCGAGAGTTGAAGAGGAAGGCGAGACGCATTTGTAGACAGAAAGAAAGAGGCCGAAATGCGTGAGTACGAAGAGCTTGATAAGCTGGCCGAAGGGGTAATGCTCGAAAATTCTACGATAACGTGGCAATAGTGTTCACAAAAAATTTAGGGTTTTGAGAAAAATTACATTTTTGTTTCAAATTTGCAAACGCTCTAGCGGCTAAACTATTTGAGCGAGGTGAGTCAAATAATAAGCATTGGTTAGATAATTTAAAGAGCTATCACGAAAGTCTTCAATCTTTCTTCTGCTCCTACCAGGGGCGTGGCAATAGTGTTCATAAGAAATGTAGCGTTTTGATAAAAATCATATTTTTGTTTCATTTTTGCAAACGCTCTAGCGGCTAAACTATTTGAAAGAGGTGAGATAAACAAAAAGCATTGCTTAGCTAATTTAAAGAGCTTTCAGGAGGGCCTTCAATTTTTCTTCTACTCCTACCAGAAACGTGGCAATAGTGTTCATAAAAAATGTAGGGTTTTGAGAAAAATCACATTTTGGTTTCAAATTTGCAAACGCTCTAGCGGCTAAGCTATTTGAACGAGGTGAGGCAAATAATAAGCATTGGTTAGATAATTTAAAGAGCTAACACAAAAGTCTTCAATCTTTCTTCTGCTCCTACCAGGGGCGTGGCAATATTGTTCACAAGAAATGTAGAGTTTTGATAAAAATCATATTTTTGTTTCATTTTTGCAAACGCTCTAGCGGCTAAACTATTTGAACGAGGTGAGTTAAACAAAAAGCATTGCTTAGATAATTTAAAGAGCTTTCAGGAGAGCCTTCAATCTGTCGTCTTCTCCAACCAGAAACGTGGCAATAGTGTTCACAAAAAATGTAGGGTTTTGAGAAAAATCACATTTTTGTTTCAAATTTGCAAACGCTTTAGCGGCTAAACTATTTGCGCGGGATAAGTCAAATGATATGCATTCGTTAGATAATTTAAAGAGCTTTCAGGAAAGTCTTCAATCTTTCTTCTACTCCTACCAGGAGCGTGACAATAGTGTTCACCAGAAATGTAGAGTTTTGATAAAAATTACATATTTGTTTAAACTTTGCAAACGCTATAGCGTTTAAACTATTTAAACGAGGTGAGTCAAACAAATAGGGATAGATACCGAGAGTTGAAGAGGAAGGCGAGACGCATTTGTAGACAGAAAAAGAAAGAGGCCGAAATGCGTGAGTACGAAGAGCTTGATAAGCTGGCCGATAGGGGTAATGCTCGAAAATTCTACGAAAAGATGCGGCGGCTTACAGAAGGTTTCAAGACCGGAGCATACTCTTGTAGAACCCCCCAAGGTGATCTAGCCACCGATGCCCAGAGCATACTTAAATTATGGAGGGAACACTTCTCCAGCCTGCTGAATGGCAGTGAACGCCAAACACCAGGAGAAAGCGAACCCGATACCCCAATCGATGACGATGGAGCAGACGTTCCATTGCCCGACCATGAAGAAGTTCGAATAGCAATTGCCCGCCTGAAAAACAACAAAGCGCCAGGGGCCGATGGATTGCCGGCCGAGCTATTCAAACACGGCGGCGAAGAGCTGATAAGGTGCATGCATCAGCTTCTTTGCAAAATATGGTCGGACGAAAGTATGCCCAACGATTGGAATTTAAGTGTGCTATGCCCAATCCACAAAAAAGGAGACCCCACAATCTGCGCCAACTACCGTGGGATTAGCCTCCTCAACATCGCATATAAGGTTCTGTCGAGCGTATTGTGTGAAAGATTAAAGCACACCGTCAACAACTGATTGGACCTTATCAGTGTGGCTTTAGACCAGATATTCACGATGCGCCAAATCTTGGAAAAGACCCGTGAAAGGATAATCGACACACACCACCTCTTCGTCGATTTCAAAGCTGCTTTCGACAGCACAAAAAGGAGCTGGCTTTATGCCGCGATGTCTGAATTTGGTATCCCCGCAAAACTAATACGGCTGTGCAAGCTGACGTTGAGCAACACGAAAAGCTCCGTCAGAATCGGGAAGGACTTCTCCGAGCCGTTCGATACCAAACGAGCTTTCAGACAAGGCGATTCCTTATCGTGCGACTTTGTCAACCTTCTTCTGGAGAAAATAGTCCGAGCTGCAGAACTCAACAGAGAAGATACCATCTTCTATAAGAGTGTACAACTGCTGTCGGCCTCAACACCCGCGCCGTTTGTTCTGCTTTCTCCAGACTGGACAAGGAAGCAAAAGAAATGGGTCTGGCAGTGAACGAGGGCAAGACGAAATATCTCCTTTCATCAAACAAACACTCGTCGCACTCGCGACTTGGCACTCATGTCACTGTTGACAGTCATAACTTTGAAGTTGTAGATAATTTCGTCTATCTTGGAACCAGCGTAAACACCACCAACAATGTCAGCCTAGAAATCCAACGCAGGATAACTCTTGCCAACAGGTGCTACTTCGGACTAAAAACCAAACTCTATAAGTCACTCATAATCCCCGTCCTGCTATATGGTGCAGAGGCTTGGACGATGTCAACAACGGATGAGTCGACGTTGCGAGTTTTCGAGAGAAAGGTTCTGCGAAAGATTTATGGTCCTTTGCGCGTTGGCCACGGCGAATATCGCATTCGATGGAACGATGAGCTGTACGATATATACGACGACATTGACATAGTTCAGCGCATTAAAAGACAGCGGCTACGCTGGCTAGGTTATGTTGTCCGGATGGATGAAAACACTCCAGCTCTGAAAGTATTCGACGCAGTACCCGCCGCGGGAAGCTGAGGAAGAGGAAGGACCAAGTGGAGAAGGACCTGGCCTCGCTTGGAATATCCAATTGGCGCCAAGTAGCGAAGAGAAGAAACGACTGGCGCGCTGTTGTTGACTCGGCTATAATCGCGTAAGCGGTGTCTACGCCAGTAAAGAAGAAGAAGAAGAGTCAAACAAATAGTATTAGTTAGATAATTCGAAGAGTTTTCGGGAAAGCATTCAGTCTTTCTTCTACTCCTACCAGGAACGTGGCAACAGTGTTCACAAGAAATGTAGGGTTTTGAGAAAAATCACATTTTTGTTTCAAATTTGCAAAGGCTCTAGCGGCATCGTAATTTAATGAGTTTTCGGGAAAGCATTCAATCTTTCTTCTATTCCTACCAGGGGCGTGTATTGTTCAGAAGAAATATAGGGCTTTGATACAAATCATATTTTTGTTTCACCTATGCAAACGCTCTAGCGGCTAAACTATTTGAACGAGGTGAGTCAAATAATAAACATTGGTTAGATAATTTAAAGAGCTTTCAGGAAAGTCTTCAATCTTTCTCCTACTCCTACCAGGAACGTGGCAATAGTGTTCACAAAAAATTTAGGGTTTTGATAAAAAATCACATTTTTGTTTTAACTTTGCAAACGCTCTAGCGGCTAAACTATTTGAATGAGGTGAGTCAAATAATAAGCATTGGTTAGATAATTTAAATAGCTATCAGGAAAGTCTTCAATCTTTCTTCCACCCCTACCAGGAACGTGGCAATAGTGTGCAGAAGCAAAATAGGGCTTTGATAAAAATCACATATTTGTTTTACCTTTGCAAACGCTCTAGTGGCTAAACTCTTTAAACGAGGTGAGTCAAACAAATAGTGTTGGTTAGATAATTCGAAGTGATTTCGGGAAAGCATTCAGTCTTTCTTCTACTCCTACCAGGAACGTGGTAATAGTGTTCACAAGAAATATGGGGTTTGAGAAATATCACATTTTTGTTTCAACATTGCAAACTCTCTAGCGGCTAAACTATTTGAACGAGGTGACTCAAATCTTTCGTCTACTCCTACCAGAAACGTGGCAATAGTGTGCAAAAGAAATATAGGGCTTTGATAAAAATCATATTTTTGTTTCACCTTTGCAAACGCTCTAGCGGCTAAACTATTTGAACGAGGTGTGTCAAATAATAAGCATTGGTTAGATAATTTAAAGAGCTTTCAGGAAAGTCTTCAACCTTTCTCCTACTCCTACCAGTAACGTGGCAATAGTGTTCACAAGAAATGTGGGGTTTGAGAAATATCACATTTTTGTTTCAACATTGCATATTCTCTAGCGGTTAAACTATTTGAACATGGTGAGTTAAACAAAAAGCATTGCTTAGATATTTGAAAGAGCTTTCAGGAAAGTCTTCAATCTTTCTTCTAGTCCTACCAGAAACGTGGCAACAAAATGGTGCTCAACTTTTCAAACGCTCTAGCGGCTAAACTATTTGAACGGGATGAGTCAAATAATATGCATTTGTTAGATAATTTAAAGAGCTTTCAGGAAAGTCTTCAATCTTTCTTCTACTCCTACCAGGTGCGTGGCAATAGTGTTCAGAAGAAATGTAGGGTTTTGATAAAAATCACATTTTTGTTTCACATTTTTGTTGCAACTTTGCAAACACTCTAGCAGCTAAACTATTTGAACGGAATGAATCAAATAATATACATTCGTTAGATAATTTAAAGGGCTTTCAGGAAAGCATTCAATCTTTTTTCTACTCCTACTAGAAACGTGGCAATGTGTTCTTCTACCCCTTCCAGAAACGTGGCAATAGTGTTCACAAAAAGTGTAGGGTTTTGAGCAAAATCACATTTTTGTTTCACCATTGCAAACGCTCTTGCGGCTAAACTCTTTGAACGAGGTGAGTCAAATAATAAGCATTGGTTAGATAATTTAAAGAGCTTTCAGGAGAGCCTTCAATCTTTCTTCTACCCCTACCAGGAACGTGGCAATAGTGTTCACAAAAGATATAGGGTTTTGAGAAAAATTGCATCTTTGTTTCAACTTTGCAAACGCTCTAGCGGCTAAACTGTTTAAATGGGATGAGTCGAATAAAAAGAATTGCTTAGGTAATTTAAAGAGCTTTCTGGGAAGGATTCAATCTTTCTTCTACTCCTACCAGAAACGTGGCAATAGTGTTCACAAAAAATGTAGGGTTTTGAGAAAAATCACATTTTTGTTTCAACATTGCAAACGCTCTTGCTTCTAAACTATTTGAACCAGGTGTGTCAAATAATAAGCATTGGTTAGATAATTTAAGGAGCTATCAGGAAAGTCTTCAATCTTTCTTCTACCCCTACCAGGAACGTGACAATAGTGTTCACTAAAGATATAGGGTTTTGAGAAAAATCGCATCTTTGTTTCAACTTTTCAAACGCTCTAGCGGCTAAACTGTTTGAACGGGATGAGTCAAATTAAAAGAATTGCTTAGGTAAATTAAAGAGCTTTCAGGAAAGTCTTCAATCTTTCTTCTACCCCTACCAGAAACGTGGCAATAGGGCTTTGATAAAAATCACATTTTTGTTTCATCTTTGCAAACGCTCTAGTGGCTAAACTCTTTAAACGAGGTGAGTCAAACAAATAGTATTGGTTAGATAATTTAAAGAGCTTTCAGGAGAGCCTTCAATCTTTCTTCTACCCCTACCAGGAACGTGGTAATAGTGTTCACAAGAAAGGTGGGGTTTGAGAAATATCACATTTTTGTTTCAACAATACAAACTCTCTAGCGGCTAAACTATTTGAACGAGGTGACTCAAATCATTCTTCTACTCCTTCCAGAAACGTGGCAACAGTGTTCACAAAAAATGTAGGGCTTTGAGAAAAATCACATTTTTGTTTCAAATTTGCAAAGGCTCTAGCGGCTAAACTATTTGAACGAATTGAGTCAGATAAAAAGCATCGGTTAGATAATTTAATGAGTTTGCAGGAAAGCATTCAATCTTTCTTATACTCCTACCAGAAACGTGGCAATAGTGTTCACAAGAAATGTTGGGTTTTGAGAAAAATCACATATTTGTTTCAACTTTGCAAACGCTATAGCGGTTAAACAAATGAGTCAAACAAATAGTATTAGTTAGATAATTCGAAGAGTTTTCGGGAAAGCATTCAGTCTTTCTTCTACTCCTACCAGGAACGTGGCAACAGTGTTCACAAAAAATGTAGGGTTTTGAGAAAAATCACATTTTTGTTTCAAATTTGCAAAGGCTTTATCGGCTAAACTATTTGAAAGAGGTGAGTTAAACAAAAAGCATTGCTTAGATAACTTAAAGAGCTTTCAGGCAAGTCTTCAATCTTTCTTCTACTCCTACCAGAAGCGTGGCAACAGTGTTCACAAAAAATGTAGGGTTTTGAAAAAATCATATTTTTGTTTCAACTTTTCAAAGGCTCTAGCGGTTAAACTGTTTGAACGAGGTGAGTTAAACAAAAAGCATTGCTTAGACCATTTAAAGAGCTAACACGAAAGTCTTCAATCTTTCTTCTGCTCCTACCAGGGGCGTGGCAATAGTGTTCACAAGAAATGTGGAGTTAAAAAATATCACATTTTTGTTTCAACATTACAAGCGTTCTAGCGGCTAAACTATTTGAACGAGGTGACTCAAATCATTCTTCTACTCCTTCCAGAAACGTGGCAACAGTGTTCACAAAAAATGTAGGGCTTTGAGAAAAATCACATTTTTGTTTCAAATTTGCAAACGCTCTAGCGGCTAAACTATTTGAACGAATTGAGTCAGATAAAAAGCATCGGTTAGATAATTTAATGAGTTTTCAGGAAAGCATTCAATCTTTCTTCTATTCCTACCACAAACGTGGCAATAGTGTTCAGAAGAAATATAGGGCTTTCATAAAAATCACATTTTTGTTTCACCTATGCAAACGCTCTAGCGGCTAAACTATTTGAACGAGGTGAGTCATATAAAAAGCATCGGTTTGATAATTTAAAGAGCTTTCAGGAAGGCACTCAATCTTTCTTTTACTCCTACCAGAAACGTGGTAATAGTGTTCACAAGAAATGTAGGATTTTGAGAAAAATCACATTTTTGTTTCAACTTTGCAAAGGCTCTAGCGGCTAAACTATTTGAACGAGGTGAGTTAAACAAAAAGAATTGCTTAGATAATTTAAAGAGCTTTCAGGCAAGTCTTCAATCTTTCTTCTACTCCTACCAGAAGCGTGGCAACAGTGTTCGCCAAAAATGTTGGGTTTTGAGAAAAATCACATTTTTGTTTCAACTTTTTAAAGGCTCTAGCGGCTAAACTGTTTGAACGTGGTAAGTTAAACAAAAAGCATTGCTTAGACCATTTAAAGAGCTAACACGAAAGTCTTCAATCTTTCTTCTGCTCCTACCAGGGGCGTGGCAATAGTGTTCACAAGAAATGTGGAGTTTAAGAAATATCACATTTTTGTTTCAACATTGCAAGCGCTCTAGCGGCTAAACTATTTGAACGAGGTGACTCAAATCTTTCTTCTACTCCTTCCAGAAACGTGGCAACAGTGTTCACAAAAAATGTAGGGATTTGAGAAAAATCACATTTTTGTTTCACATTTGCAAACGCTCTAGCGGCTAAACTATTTGAACGAGGTGAATTAAATAATAAGCTTTGGTTAGATAATTTAAAGAGCTATCAGGCAAGTCTTCAATCTTTCTTCTACTCCTACCAGAAACGTGGCAACATTGTTCACAAAAAATGTTGGGTTTTGATAAAAATCACATTTTTGTTTCAACTTTTCAAACGCTCTAGCGGCTGAACTATTTGAACGAGGTGAGTTAAATAATAAGCATTGGTTAGATAATTTAAAGAGCTTTCAGGCAGGTCTTCAATCTTTCTTCTACTCCTACCAGGAACGTGGCAATAGTGTTCACAAAAGATGTAGGGTTTTGATAAAAAATCACATTTTTGTTTCAACTTTGCAAAGGCTCTAGCGGCTAAACTATTTGAACGAGGTGAGTTAAATAATAAGCATTGGTTAGATAATTTAAAGAGCTATCAGGCAAGTCTTCAATCTTTCTTCTACTCCTACCAGAAACGTGGCAACAGTGTTCAGAAAAAATGTTGGGTTTTGATAAAAATCACATTTTTGTTTCAACTTTTCAAACGCTCTAGCGGCTAAACTATTTGAACGGGATGAGTCAAATAAAAAGAATTGCTTAAGTAATTTAAAGACCTATCTGGAAAGTATTCATTCTTTCTTCTACTCCTACACGGAGCTGGGCAAAAGTGCTCACAAGGAATGTGGAGTTTAAGAAATATCACATTTTTGTTTCAACATTGCAAGCGCTCTAGCGGCTAAACTATTTGAACGAGGTGACTCAAATCTTTCTTCTACTCCTTCCAGAAACGTGGCAACAGTGTTCACAAAAAATGTAGGGATTTGAGAAAAATCACATTTTTGTTTCACATTTGCAAACGCTCTAGCGGCTAAACTATTTGAACGAGGTGAATTAAATAATAAGCTTTGGTTAGATAATTTAAAGAGCTATCAGGCAAGTCTTCAATCTTTCTTCTACTCCTACCAGGAACGTGGCAATAGTGTTCACAAAAGATGTAGGGTTTTGATAAAAAATCACATTTTTGTTTCAACTTTGCAAACGCTCTAGCGGCTAAACTATTTGAACGAGGTGAATTAAATAATAAGCTTTGGTTAGATAATTTAAAGAGCTTTCAGGCAGGTCTTCAATCTTTCTTCTACTCCTACCAGGAACGTGGCAATAGTGTTCACAAAAGATGTAGGGTTTTGATAAAAAATCACATTTTTGTTTCAACTTTGCAAAGGCTCTAGCGGCTAAACTATTTGAACGAGGTGAGTTAAATAATAAGCATTGGTTAGATAATTTAAAGAGCTTTCAGGCAGGTCTTCAATCTTTCTTCTACTCCTACCAGGAACGTGGCAATAGTGTTCACAAAAGATGTAGGGTTTTGATAAAAAATCACATTTTTGTTTCAACTTTGCAAAGGCTCTAGCGGCTAAACTATTTGAACGAGGTGAGTTAAATAATAAGCATTGGTTAGATAATTTAAAGAGCTATCAGGAAAGTCTTCAATCTTTCTTCTACCCCTACCAGGAACGTGGCAAAAGTGTTCACATGAAATGTAGGGTTTTGATAAAAATCACATTTTTGTTTCAACTTTGCAAAGGCTCTAGCGGCTAAACTACTAGAACGAGGTGAGTCAAATAAAAAGAATTGCTTAGGTAATTTAAAGAGCTTTCAGGAAAATCTTCAATCTTTCTCCTACTTTTACCAGAAACGTGGCAATAGTGTTCATAAAAAATGTAGGGTTTTGAGAAAAATCGCATTTGTGTTTCAAATTTGCAAACGCTCTAGCGGCTAAGCTATGTGAACGCGGTGAGGCAAATAATGAGCATTGGTTAGATAATTTAAAGAGCTAACACGAAAGTCTTCAATCTTTATTCTGCTCCTACCAGGGGCGTGGCAATATTGTTCACAAGAAATGTAGAGTTTTGATAAAAATCATATTTTTGTTTCATTTTTGCAAACGGTCTAGCGGCTAAACTATTTGAACGAGGCGAGTTAAACAAAAAGCAATGCTTAGATAATTTAAAGAGCTTTCAGGAGAGCCTTCAATCTTTCGTCTTCTCCTACCAGAAACGTGGCAATAGTGTTCACAAAAAATGTAGGGTTTTGAGAAAAATCACATTTTTGTTTCAAATTTGCAAACGCTTTAGCGGCTAAACTATTTGAACGGGATGAGTCAAATGATATGCATTCGTTAGATAATTTAAAGAGTTTTCAGGAAAGTCTTCAATCTTTCTTATACTCCTACCAGAAACGTGGCAATAGTGTTCACAAGAAATGTTGGGTTTTGAGAAAAATCACATATTTGTTTCAACTTTGCAAACGCTATAGCGGTTAAACTATTTAAACAAGGTGAGTCAAACAAATAGTATTAGTTAGATAATTCGAAGAGTTTTCGGGAAAGCATTCAGTCTTTCTTCTACTCCTACCAGGAACGTGGCAACAGTGTTCACAAAAAATGTAGGGTTTTGAGAAAAATCACATTTTTGTTTCAAATTTGCAAAGGCTCTATCGGCTAAACTGTTTGAAAGAGGTGAGTTAAACAAAAAGCACTGCTTAGATAATTTAAAGAGCTTTCAGGCACGTCTTCAATCTTTCTTCTACTCCTACAAGAAGCGTGGCAACAGTGTTCACAAAAAATTTAGGGTTTTGAGAAAAATCATATTTTTGTTTCAACTTTTCAAAGGCTCTAGCGGTTAAACTGTTTGAACGAGGTGAGTTAAACAAAAAGCATTGCTTAGACCATTTAAAGAGCTAACACGAAAGTCTTCAATCTTTCTTCTGCTCCTACCAGCGGCGTGGAAATAGTGTTCACAAGAAATGTGGAGTTAAAAAATATCACATTTTTGTTTCAACATTGCAAACGCCCTAGCGGCTAAACTAGTTGAACGAGGTGACTCAAATCATTCTTCTACTCCTTCCAGAAACGTGGCAACAGTGTTCACAAAAAATGTAGGGCTTTGAGAAAAATCACATTTTTGTTTCAAATTTGCAAACGCTCTAGCGGCTAAACTATTTGAACGAATTGAGTCAGATAAAAAGCATCGGTTAGACAATTTAATGAGTTTTCAGGAAAGCATTCAATCTTTCTTCTATTCCTACCACAAACGTGGCAATAGTGTTCAGAAGAAATATAGGGCTTTCATAAAAATCACATTTTTGTTTCACCTATGCAAACGCTCTAGCGGCTAAACGAAAAGTCTTCAATCTTTCTTCTGCTCCTACCAGCGGCGTGGAAATAGTGTTCACAAGAAATGTGGAGTTAAAAAATATCACATTTTTGTTTCAACATTGCAAACGCCCTAGCGGCTAAACTAGTTGAACGAGGTGACTCAAATCATTCTTCTACTCCTTCCAGAAACGTGGCAACAGTGTTCACAAAAAATGTAGGGCTTTGAGAAAAATCACATTTTTGTTTCAAATTTGCAAACGCTCTAGCGGCTAAACTATTTGAACGAATTGAGTCAGATAAAAAGCATCGGTTAGATAATTTAATGAGTTTTCAGGAAAGCATTCAATCTTTCTTCTATTCCTACCACAAACGTGGCAATAGTGTTCAGAAGAAATATAGGGCTTTCATAAAAATCACATTTTTGTTTCACCTATGCAAACGCTCTAGCGGCTAAACTATTTGAACGAGGTGAGTCATATAAAAAGCATCGGTTTGATAATTTAAAGAGCTTTCAGGAAGGCACTCAATCTTTCTTCTACTCCTACCAGAAACGTGGTAATAGTGTTCACAAGAAATGTAGGATTTTGAGAAAAATCACATTTTTGTTTCAACTTTGCAAACGCTCTAGCGGCTAAACAATTTGAAAGAGGTGAGTTAAACAAAAAGCATTGGTTAGATAATTTAAAGAGCTATCAGGCAAGTCTTCAATCTTTCTTCTACTCCTACCAGAAGCGTGGCAACAGTGCTCACAAAAAAATGTAGGGTTTTGAGAAAAATCACATTTTTGTTTCAACTTTTCAAACGCTCTAGCGGCTAAACTATTTGAACGAGGTGAGTTAAATAATAAGCATTGGTTAGATAATTTAAAGAGCTTTCAGGTCTTCAATCTTTCTTCTACTCCTACCAGGAACGTGGCAATAGTGTTCACAAAAGATGTAGGGTTTTGATAAAAAATCACATTTTTGTTTCAACTTTGCAAAGGCTCTAGCGGCTAAACTATTTGAACGAGGTGAGTTAAATAATAAGCATTGGTTAGATAATTTAAAGAGCTATCAGGCAAGTCTTCAATCTTTCTTCTACTCCTACCAGAAACGTGGCAACAGTGTTCACAAAAAATGTTGGGTTTTGATAAAAATCACATTTTTGTTTCAACTTTTCAAACGCTCTAGCGGCTAAACTATTTGAACGGGATGAGTCAAATAAAAAGAATTGCTTAGGTAATTTAAAGGGCTTTCTGGAAAGTCTTCAATATTTCTTCTACCCCTACCAGGAACGTGGCAAAAGTGTTCACATGAAATGTAGGGTTTTGATAAAAATCACATTTTTGTTTCAACTTTTCAAAGGCTCTAGCGGCTAAACTACTAGAGCGAGGTGAGTCAAATAAAAAGAATTGCTTAGGTAATTTAAAGAGCTTTCAGGAAAATCTTCAATCTTTCTCCTACTTTTACCAGAAACGTGGCAATAGTGTTCATAAAAAATGTAGGGTTTTGAGAAAAATCACATTTTTGTTTCAAATTTGCAAACGCTCTAGCGGCTAAGCTATTTGAACGAGGTGAGGCAAATAATAAGCATTGGTTAGATAATTTAAAGAGCTAACACGAAAGTCTTCAATCTTTCTTCTGCTCCTACCAGGGGCGTGGCAATATTGTTCACAAGAAATGTAGAGTTTTGATAAAAATCATATTTTTGTTTCATTTTTGCAAACGGTCTAGCGGCTAAACTATTTGAACGAGGCGAGTTAAACAAAAAGCATTGCTTAGATAATTTAAAGAGCTTTCAGGAGAGCCTTCAATCTTTCGTCTTCTCCTACCAGAAACGTGGCAATAGTGTTCACAAAAAATGTAGAGTTTTGAGAAAAATCACATTTCGGGTTCAAATTTGCAAACGCTTTAGCGGCTAAACTATTTGAACGGGATGAGTCAAATGATATGCATTCGTTAGATAATTTAAAGAGTTTTCAGGAAAGTCTTCAATCTTTCTTCTACTCCTATCTGGAGCGTGACAATAGTGTTCACCAGAAATGTAGGGTTTTGATAAAAATTGCATTTTTGTTGCAACTTTGCAAACGCTCTAGTGGCTAAACTATTTGAACGGGATGAATCAAATAATATACATTCGTTAGATAATTTAAAGGGCTTTTAGGAAACAATTCAATCTTTCTTATACTCCTACCAGAAACGTGGCAATAGTGTTCACAAGAAATGTTGGGTTTTGAGAAAAATCACATATTTGTTTCAACTTTGCAAACGTTATAGCGGTTAAACTATTTAAACAAGGTGAGTCAAACAAATAGTATTAGCTAGATAAATCAAAGAGTTTTCGGGAAAGCATTCAGTCTTTCTTCTACTCCTACCAGGAACGTGGCAACAGTGTTCACAAAAAATGTAGGGTTTTGAGAAAAATCACATTTTTGTTTCAAATTTGCAAAGGCTCTATCGGCTAAACTATTTGAAAGAGGTGAGTTAAACAAAAAGCATTGCTTAGATAATTTAAAGAGTTTTCAGGAAAGTCTTAAATCTTTCTTCTACTCCTATCTGGAGCGTGACAATAGTGTTCACCAGAAATGTAGGGTTTTGATAAAAATTACATTTTTGTTGCAACTTTGCAAACGCTCTAGTGGCTAAACTCTTTGAACGGGATGAATCAAATAATATGCATTCGTTAGATAATTTAAAGGGCTTTTAGGAAAGCATTCAATCTTTCTTCTGCTCCTACCAGGGGCGTGGCAATAGTGTTCACAAGAAATGTGGAGTTTAAGAAATATCACATTTTTGTTTCAAATTTGCAAACGCTCTAGCGGCTAAACTATTTACGAATTGAGTCAGATAAAAAGCATCGTTTAGATAATTTAATGAGTTTTCAGGAAAGCATTCAATCTTTCTTCTATTCCTACCACAAACGTGGCAATAGTGTTGAGAAGAAATATAGGGCTTTGATAAAAATCACACTTTTGTTTCACCTATGCAAACGCTCTAGCGGCTAAACTATTTGAACGTGATGAGTTAAACAAAAAGCATTGCTTAGATAATCTAAAGAGCTTTCAGGCAAGTCTTCAATCTTTCTTCTACTCCTACCAGAAACGTGGCAACAGTGCTCACAAGAAATGTAGGGTTTTGATAAAAATCACATTTTTGTTTCAACTTTGCAAAGGCTCTAGCGGCTAAACTATTTGAAAGAGGTGAGTTAAACAAAAAGCATTGCTTAGATAATTTAAAGAGCTTTCAGGCAAGTCTTCAATCTTTCTTCTACTCCTACCGGAAGCGTGGCAACAGTGTTCACAAAAAAGGTTGGGTTTTGAGAAAAATCACATTTTTGTTTCAACTTTTCAAAGGCTCTAGCGGCTAAACTGTTTGAACGTGGTAAGTTAAACAAAAAGCATTGCTTAGACCATTTAAAAAGCTAACACGAAAGTCTTCAATCTTTCTTCTGCTCCTACCAGGGGCGTGGCAATAGTGTTCACAAGAAATGTGGAGTTTAAGAAATATCACATTTTTGTTTCAACATTGCAAACGCTCTAGCGGCTAAACTATTTGAACGAGGTGACTCAAATCTTTCTTCTACTCCTTCCAGAAACGTGGCAACAGTGTTCACAAAAAATGTGAGGTTTTGAGAAAAATCACATTTTTATTTTACATTTGCAAACGCTCTAGCGACTAAACTATTTGAACGTGATGAGTTAAACAACAAGCGTTGCTTAGATAATTTAAAGAGCTTTCAGGAAAGTCTTCAATCTTTCTTCTACTCCTACCAGAAACGTGGCAACAGTGCTCACAAGAAATGTAGGGTTTTGATAAAAATCACATTTTTGTTTCAACATTGCAAAGGCTCTAGCGGCTAAACTATTTGAACGAGGTCAGTTAAACAAACAGCATTGCTTAGATAATTTAAAGAGCTTTCAGGGAGGTCTTCAATCTTTCTTCTACTCCTACCAGGAACGCGGCAAAAGTGTTCACATGAAATGTAGGGTTTTGATAAAAATCACATTTTCGTTTCAACTTTGCAAAGGCTCTAGCGGCTAAACTACTAGAACAAGGTGAGTCAAATAATAAGCATTGGTTAGATAATTTAAAGAGATTTCAGGAAAATCTTCAATCTTTCTTCTACTCCTACCAGAAACGTGGCTATAGTGTTCACACAAAATGTAGGGTTTTGAGAAAAATCACATTTTTGTTTCAACTTTGCAAAGGCTCTAGCGGCTAAACTATTAGAACGAGGTGAGTCAAATAATAAGCATTGGTCAGATAATTAAAAGAGCTATCAGGAAAGTCTTCAATCTTTCTTCCACCCCTACCAGGAACGTGGCAATAGTGTTCACAAAAAATTTAGGGTTTTGAGAAAAATCACATTTTTGTTTCAACATTGCAAACGCTCTAGCGGAAAACTATTTGAACGAATTGAGTCAGATAAAAAGCATTGTTTAGATAACTTAAGGTCTTCTCAGGAAAGCATTTAATCTTTCTTCTATTCACACCACAAACGTGGCAATAGTGTTTAAAAAAAATATAGGGCTTTGATAAAAATCACATTTTTGTTTCACCTTTGCAAACGCTCTAGCGGCTAAACTATTTGACCGTGATGAGTTAAACAAAAAGCATTGCTTAGATAATTTAAAGGGCTTTCAGACAAGTCTTCAATAAGTCTTTTACTCCTACCAGAAACGTGGCAACAGTGTTCACAAAAAATGTTGGGTTTTGAGAAAAATCACATTTTTGTTTCAACTTTTCAAACGCTCTAGCGCTAAAACTATTTGAACGGGATGAGTTAAATAATATGCATTCGTTAGATAATTTAAAGAGCTTTCAGGAAAGTCTTCAGTGTTTCTTTTACTCCTACCAGGGGCGTGGCAATAGTGTTCACAAGATTTGTAGGGTTTCGACAAAAATCACATTTTTGTTTCACCTTTGCAAACGCTCTAGCGGCTAAACTATTTGAACGTGATGAGTTAAACAAAAAGTATTGCTTAGATAATTTAAAGAGCTTTCAGGCTAGTCTTCAATAATTCTTCTACTCCTACCAGAAACGTGGCAGCAGTGTTCACAAAAAATGTTGGGTTTTGAGAAAAATCACATTTTTGTTTCATTTTTGCAAACGCTCTAGCGGCTAAACTATTTGAACGAGATGAGTTAAACAAAAAGCATTGCTTAGATAATTTAAAGAGCTTTCAGGCAAGTCTTCAATAATTCTTCTACTCCTACCAGAAACGTGGCAACAGTGTTCACAAAAAATGTTGGGTTTTGAGAAAAATCACATTCTTGTTTCAAATTTGCAAACGCTTTAGCGGCTAAACTATTTGAACGGGATGAGTCAAATGATATGCATTCGTTAGATAATTTAAAGAGTTTTCAGGAAAGTCTTCAATCTTTCTTCTACTCCTACCTGGAGCGTGACAATAGTGTTCTCCAGAAATGTAGGGTTTTGATAAAAATTACATTTTTGTTGCAACTTTGCAAACGCTCTAGTGGCTAAACTATTTGAACGAGGCGAGTTAAACAAAAAGCATTGCTTAGATAATTTAAAGAGCTTTCAGGAGAGCCTTCAATCTTTCGTCTTCTCCTACCAGAAACGTGGCAATAGTGTTCACAAAAAATGTTGGGTTTTGAGAAAAATCACATTTTTGTTTTAACTTTTCAAACGCTCTAGGGCTTAAACTATTTGAACGGGATGAGTTAAATAATATGCATTCGTTAGATAATTTAAAGAGCTTTCAGGAAAGTCTTCAGTGTTTCTTCTACTCCTACCAGGGCCGTGGCAATAGTGTTCACAAGAATTGTAGGGTTTCGACAAAAATCACATTTTTGTTTCATTTTTGCAAACGCTCTAGCGGCTAAACTATTAGAACGAGGCGAGTTAAACAAAAAGCATTGCTTAGATAATTTAAAGAGCTTTCAGGAGAGCCTTCAATCTTCGTCTTCTCCTACCAGAAACGTGGCCATAGTGTTCACAAAAAATGTAGGGTTTTGAGAAAAAACACATTTTTGTTTCAACTTTTCAAACGCTCTAGCGCTTAAACTATTTGAACGGGATGAGTTAAATGATATGCATTTGTTAGATAATTTAAAGAGGTTTCAGGAAAGTCTTCAAGCTTTTTTCTGCTCCTACCAGGGGCGTGCCAATATTGTTCACAAGAAATGTAGAGTTTTGATAAAAATCATATTTTTGTTTCATTTTTGCAAACGCTCTAGCGGCTAAACTATTTGAACGAGGCGAGTTAAACAAAAAGCATTGCTTAGATAATTTAAAGAGCTTTCAGGAGAGCCTTCAATCTTTCCTCTTCTCCTACCAGCAACGTGGCCATAGTGTTCACAAAAAATGTAGGGTTTTGAGAAAAATCACATTTTTGTTTCAAATTTGCAAACGCTTTAGCGGCTAAACTATTTGAACGGGATGAGTCAAATGATATGCATTCGTTAGATAATTTAAAGAGTTTTCAGGAAAGTCTTCAATAATTATTCTACTCCTACCTGGAGCGTGACAATAGTGTTCACCAGAAATGTAAGGTTTTGATAAAAATTACATTTTTGTGGCTAAACTAGCGCCTAAACTATTTGAACGGGATGAGTTAAATAATATGCATTCGTTAGATAATTTAAAGAGCTTTCAGGAAAGTCTTCAGTGTTTCTTCTACTCCTACCAGGGGCGTGGCAATAGTGTTCACAAGAATTGTAGGGTTTCGACAAAAATCACATTTTTGTTTCATTTTTGCAAACGCTCTAGCGGCTAAACTATTTGAACGAGGCGAGCTAAACAAAAAGCATTGCTTAGATAATTTAAAGAGCTTTCAGGAGAGCCTTCAATCTTTTGTCTTCTCCTACCAGAAACGTGGCAATAGTGTTCAAAAAAAATGTAGGGTTTTGAGAAAAATCACATTTTTGTTTCAAATTTGCAAACGCTTTACCGGCTAAACTATTTGAACGGGATGAGTCAAATGATACGCATTCGTTAGATAATTTAAAGAGTTTTCAGGAAAGTCTTCAATCTTTCTTCTACTCCTACCTGGAGCGTGACAATAGTGTTCACAAGAAATGTAGGGTTTTGATAAAAATTACATTTTTGTTGCAACTTTGCAAACGCTCTAGTGGCTAAACTATTTGAACGAGGCGAGTTAAACAAAAAGCATTGCTTAGATAATTTAAAGAGCTTTCAGGAGAGCTTTCAATCCTTCGTCTTCTCCTACCAGAAACGTGACAACAGTGTTCACAAAAAATGTAGGGTTTTGAGAAAAATCACATTTTTGTTTCAAATTTGCAAACGCTCTAGCGCTTAAACTATTTGAACGGGATGAGTTAAATAATATGCATTCGTTAGATAATTTAAAGAGTTTTCAGGAAAGTTTTCAGTGTTTCTTCTACTCCTACCAGGGGCGTGGCAATAGTGTTCACAAGAATTGTAGGGTTTCGACAAAACTCACATTTTTGTTTCATTTTTGCAAATGCTCTAGCGGCTAAACTATTTGAACGAGGCGAGTTAAACAAAACGCATTGCTTAGATAATTTAAAGAGCTTTCAGGAGATTCTTCAATCTTTCGTCTTCTCCTACCAGAAACGTGGCAACAGTGTTCACAAAAAATGTTGGATTTTGAGAAAAATCACATTTTTGTGTCAACTTTTCAAACGCTCTACCGCTTAAACTATTTGAACGGGATGAGTTAAAAATATGCATTCGTTAGATAATTTAAAGAGCTTTCAGGAAAGTCTTCAGTGTTCCTTCTACTCCTACCAGGGGCGTGGCAATAGTGTTCACAGGATATGTAGGGTTTCGACAAAAATCACATTTTTGTTTCACCTTTGTAAACGCTCTAGCGGCTAAACTATTTGAACGTGATGAGTTAAATAAAAAGCATTGCTTAGATAATTTAAAGAGCTTTCAGGAAAGTCTTCAGTGTTTCTTCTACTCCTACCAGGGCCGTGGCAATAGTGTTCACAAGAATTGTAGGGTTTCGACAAAAATCACATTTTTGTTTCATTTTTGCAAACGCTCTAGCGGCTAAACTATTAGAACGAGGCGAGTTAAACAAAAAGCATTGCTTAGATAATTTAAAGAGCTTTCAGGAGAGCCTTCAATCTTTCCTCTTCTCCTACCAGCAACGTGGCCATAGTGTTCACGAAAAATGTAGGGTTTTGAGAAAAATCACATTTTTGTTTCAAATTTGCAAACGCTTTAGCGGCTAAACTATTTGAACGAGTTAGGTCAAATAATAAGCATGGGTTAGATAATTTAAAGAGTTTTCAGGAAAGTCTTCAATAATTATTCTACTCCTACCTGGAGCGTGACAATAGTGTTCACCAGAAATGTAAGGTTTTGATAAAAATTACATTTTTGTGGCTAAACTGGCGCCTAAACTATTTGAACGGGATGAGTTAAATAATATGCATTCGTTAGATAATTTAAAGAGCTTTCAGGAAAGTCTTCAGTGTTTCTTCTACTCCTACCAGGGGCGTGGCAATAGTGTTCACAAGAATTGTAGGGTTTCGACAAAAATCACATTTTTGTTTCATTTTTGCAAACGCTCTAGCGGCTAAACTATTTGAACGAGGCGAGCTAAACAAAAAGCATTGCTTAGATAATTTAAAGAGCTTTCAGGAGAGCCTTCAATCTTTTGTCTTCTCCTACCAGAAACGTGGCAATAGTGTTCAAAAAAAATGTAGGGTTTTGAGAAAAATCACATTTTTGTTTCAAATTTGCAAACGCTTTACCGGCTAAACTATTTGAACGGGATGAGTCAAATGATACGCATTCGTTAGATAATTTAAAGAGTTTTCAGGAAAGTCTTCAATCTTTCTTCTACTCCTACCTGGAGCGTGACAATAGTGTTCACAAGAAATGTAGGGTTTCGATAAAAATTACATTTTTGTTGCAACTTTGCAAACGCTCTAGTGGCTAAACTATTTGAACGAGGCGAGTTAAACAAAAAGCATTGCTTAGATAATTTAAAGAGCTTTCAGGAGAGCTTTCAATCCTTCGTCTTCTCCTACCAGAAACGTGACAACAGTGTTCACAAAAAATGTAGGGTTTTGAGAAAAATCACATTTTTGTTTCAAATTTGCAAACGCTCTAGCGCCTAAACTATTTGAACGGGATGAGTTAAATAATATGCATTCGTTAGATAATTTAAAGAGTTTTCAGGAAAGTTTTCAGTGTTTCTTCTACTCCTACCAGGGGCGTGGCAATAGTGTTCACAAGAATTGTAGGGTTTCGACAAAATCACATTTTTGTTTCATTTTTGCAAAGCTCTAGCGGCTAAACTATTTGAACGAGGCGAGTTAAACAAAAAGCATTGCTTAGATAATTTAAAGAGCTTTCAGGAGAGTCTTCAATCTTTCGTCTTCTCCTACCAGAAACGTGGCAACAGTGTTCACAAAAAATGTTGGTTTTGAGAAAAATCACATTTTTGTTTCAACTTTTCAAACGCTCTAGCGCTTAAACTATTTGAACGGGATGAGTTAAAAATATGCATTCGTTAGATAATTTAAAGAGCTTTCAGGAAAGTCTTCAGTGTTCCTTCTACTCCTACCAGGGGCGTGGCAATAGTGTTCACAAGGAATGTAGGGTTTCGACAAAAATCACATTTTTGTTTCACCTTTGTAAACGCTCTAGCGGCTAAACTATTTGAACGGATGAGTTAAATAAAAAGCATTGCTTAGATAATTTAAAGAGCTTTCAGGCAAGTCTTCAATCTTTCTTCTACTCCTACCAGAAACGTGGCAATAGTGTTCACAAAAAATGTAGGGTTTTGATAAAAATCACATTTTTGTTTCAACTTTGCAAACGCTCTAGCGGCTAAACTATTTGAACGGGATGAGTTAAATAATAAGCATTCGTTAGATAATTTAAAGAGCTTTCAGGAAAGTCTTCATTTCCTTCTACTCCTACCAGGGGCGTGGCAAAGTGTTCACAAGAATTGTAGGTTTTGAAAAATCACATTTTTGTTTCAACTTTGCAAACGCTCTAGCGGCTAAACTATTTGAACGAGGTCGAGTTAAACAAAAAGCATTGCTTACATAATTTAAAGAGCTTTCAGGAGAGTCTTCAATCTTTCTCTTCTCCTACCAGAAACGTGGCAATAGTGTTCAAAGAAATGTAGGGTTTTGATAAAAATCACATTTTTGTTTCAACTTTGCAAAGGCTCTAGCGGCTAAACTATTTGAACGAGGTGAGTTAAATAATAAGCATTGTTAGATAATTTAAAGAGCTTTCAGGCAAGTCTTCAATTTTTCTTCTACTCCTACCAGAAACGTGGCAACAGTGCTTTACAAGAAATGTAGGGTTTTGATAAAAATCACATTTTTGTTTCAACTTTGCAAAGGCTTTAGCGGCTAAACTATTTGAACGAGGTCAGTTAAACAAAAAGCATTGCTTAGATAATTTAAAGAGCTTTCAGGCAGGTCTTCAATCTTTCTTCTACTTCTGTCAATAGTGTTCAAATAATGTAGAGTTTTGATAAAAAATCACATTTTTGTTTCAACTTTGCAAAGGCTCTAGCGGCTAAACTATTTGAACGAGGTGAGTTAAATAATAAGCATTCGTTAGATAATTTAAAGAGGTGTCAGGCAAGTATTCACGTGGCAACAGTGTTCACAAAAAATGTTGGGTTTTGATACAAATCACATTTTTGTTTCAACTTTTTAAACGCTCTAGCGGGTAAATTATTTGAACGGGATGAGTTAAATAAAAAGAATTGCTTAGGTAATTTAAAAGGCTTTCTGGAAAGTATTCATTCTTTCTTCCACTCCTACACGGAGCTGGGCAATAGTGCTCACAAGAAATGTAGGGTTTTGATAAAAATCACATTTTTGCTTCAACTTTGCAAAGGCTCTAGCGGCTAAACTATTTGAACGAGGTGAGTTAAATAATAAACATTGGTTTGATAATTTAAAGAGCTATCAGGAAAGTCTTCAATCTTTCTTCTACCCCTACCAGGAACGTGGCAAAAGTGTTCACATGAAATGTAGGGTTTTGATAAAAATCACATTTTTGTTTCAACTTTGCAAAGGCTCTAGCGGCTAAACTACTAGAACGAGGTGAGTCAAATAATAAGCATAGGTTACATAATTTAAAGATATTTCAGGAAAATTCTCAATCTTTCTTCTTCTCCTACCAGAAACGTGGCAATAGTGTTCACACAAAATGTAGGGTTTTGAGAAAAATCACATTTTTGTTTCAACTTTGCAAAGGCTCTAGCGGCTAAACTATTAGAACGAGGTGAGTCAAATAATAAGCATTGGTCAGATAATTAAAAGAGCTATCAGGAAAGTCTTCAATCTTTCTTCCACCCCTACCAGGAACGTGGCAATAGTGTTCACAAAAAATTTAGGGTTTTGAGAAAAATCACATTTTTGTTTCAACATTGCATACGCTCTAGCGGAAAACTATTTGAACGAATTGAGTCAGATATAAAGCATTGTTTAGATAACTTAAGGTCTTTTCAGGAAAGCATTTAATCTTTCTTCTATTCACGCGACAAACGTGGCAATAGTGTTTAAAAAAAAAATATAGGGCTTTGATAAAAATCACATTTTTGTTTCACCTTTGCAAACGCTCTAGCGCTTAAACTATTTGAACGGGATGAGTTAGATAATATGCATTCGTTAGATAATTCAAAGAGCTTTCAGGAAAGTCTTCACTCTTTCTTCTACTCCTACCAGGGGCGTGGCAATAGTGTTCACAAGAATTGTAGGGTTTCGACAAAAATCACATTTTTGTTTCAACTTTTCAAACGCTCTATCGGCTAAACCATTTGAACGAATTGAGTCAAATAAGAAGATTTAGATAATTTAAAGAGCTTTCAGGAAAGCGTTCAATCTTTCTTCTACTCCTACCAGAAACGTGTCAACAGTGTTCAAAAAATGTTGGGTTTTAAAAAAAATCACATTTTTGTTATTTGAACGGGATGAGTTAAGTAATATGCATTCGTTAGATAATTTAAAGAGCTTTCAGGAAAGTCTTCAATCTTTCTTCTGCTCCTACCAGGGGCGTGGCAATAGTGTTCACAAGAAATGTAGGGTTTTGATAAAAATCACATTTTTGTTTCAACTTTTCAAACGCTCTAGCTGCTAAACCATTTGAACGAATTGAGTCAGTTTAGAAGATTTAGATAATTTAAAGAGCTTTCAGGAAATCATTCAATCTTTCTTCTACTCCTACCAGAAACGTGGCAATAGTGTTCAGAAGAAATATAGGGCTTTGATAAAAATCACATTTTTGTTTCACCTTTGCAAACGCTCTAGCGGCTAAACTATTTGAACGTGATGAGTTAAGTAATATGCATTCGTTAGATAATCTAAAGTGCTTTCAGGAAAGTCTTCAATCTTTCTTCTACTCCTACCAGGGGCGTGGCAGTAGTGTTCACAAAAAATGTAGGGTTTTGATAAAAATCAAATTTTTGTTTCAACTTTTTAAACGCTCTAGCGGCTAAAGCATTTGAACGAATTGAGTCAAATAAGAAGATTTAGATAATTTAAAGAGCTTTCAGGAAAGCGTTCAATCTTTCTTCTACTCCTACCAGAAACGTGGCAACAGTGTTCAGAAAAATGTTGGGTTTTAAGAAAAATCACATTTTTGCTTCACCATTGCAATACTCTTGCGGCTAAACTATTTGAACGGGATGAGTCAAATGATATGCATTCGTTAGATAAATTAAAGAGTTTTCAGGAAAGTCTTCAATCTTTCTTCTACTCCTACCTGGAGCGTGACAATAGTGTTCACCAGAAATGTAGGGTTTTGATAAAAATTACATTTTTGTTGCAACTTTGCAAACGCTCTAGTGGCTAAACTATTTGAACGGGATGAATCAAATAATATGCATTCGTTAGATAATTTAAAGGGCTTTCAGAAAAGCATTCAATCTTTCTTATACTCCTACCAGAAACGTGGCAATAGTGTTCACAAGAAATGTTGGGTTTTGAGAAAAATCACATTTTTGTTTCAACTTTGCAAACGCTATAGCGGTTAAACTATTTAAACAAGGTGAGCCAAACAAATAGTATTAGTTAGATAATTCGAAGAGTTTTCGGGAAAGCATTCAGTCTTTCTTCTACTCCTACCAGCAACGTGGCAACAGTGTTCACAAAAAATTTAGGGTTTTGAGAAAAATCATATTTTTGTTTCAAATTTGCAAAGGCTCTATCGGCTAAACTATTTGAAAGAGGTGAGTTAAACAAAAAGCATTGCTTAGATAATTTAAAGAGCTATGAGGCAAGTCTTCAATCTTTCTTCTACTCCAACCAGAAGCTTGGCAACAGTGTTCACAAAAAAATGTAGGGTTTTGAGAAAAATCACATTTTTGTTTCAACTTTTCAAAGGCTCTAGCGGTTAAACTGTTTGAACGAGGTGAGTTAAACAAAAAGCATTGCTTAGACCATTTAAAGAGCTAACACGAAAGTCTTCAATCTTTTTTCTGCTCCTCCCAGGGGCGTGGCAATAGTGTTCACAAGAAATGTGGAGTTTAAGAAATATCACATTTTTGTTTCAACATTGCAAACGCTCTAGCGGCTAAACTATTTGAACGAGGTGACTCAAATCTTTCGTCTACTCCTACCAGAAACTTGGCAATAGTGTGCAGAAGAAATATAGGGCTTTGATAAAGAACACATTTTTGTTTCACCTTTGCAAACGCTCTAGGTGAGTCAAATAATAAGCATTGGTTAGATAATTTAAAGAGCTTTCAGGCAAGTCTTCAATCTTTCTTCTACTCCTTCCAGAAACGTGGCAACAGTGTTCACAAAAAACGTAGGGTTTTGAGAAAAATCACATTTTTGTTTCAAATTTGCGAACGCTCTAGCGGCTAAACTATTTGAACGAATTGGGTCAGATATAAAGCATCGTTTAGATAATTTAATGAGTTTTCAGGAAAGCATTCAATCTTTCTTCTATTCCTACCACAAACGTGGCAATAGTGTTCAGAAGAAATATAGGGCTTTGATAAAAATCACATTTTTGTTTCACCTATGCAAACGCTCTAGCGGCTAAACTATTTGAACGTGATGAGTTAAACAAAAAGCATTGCTTAGATAATTTAAAGAGCTTTCAGGCAAGTCTTCAATCTTTCTTCTACTCCTACCAGAAACGTGGCAACAGTGCTCACAAGAAATGTAGGGTTTTGATAAAAATCACATTTTTGTTTCAACTTTGCAAAGGCTTTAGCGGCTAAACTATTTGAACGAGGTCAGTTAAACAAAAAGCATTGCTTAGATAATTTAAAGAGCTTTCAGGCAGGTCTTCAATCTTTCTTCTACTCCTACCAGGAACGTGTCAATAGTGTTCAAATAATGTAGAGTTTTGATAAAAAATCACATTTTTGTTTCAACTTTGCAAAGGCTCTAGCGGCTAAACTATTTGAACGAGGTGAGTTAAATAATAAGCATTGGTTAGATAATTTAAAGAGGTGTCAGGCAAGTATTCACGTGGCAACAGTGTTCACAAAAAATGTTGGGTTTTGATAAAAATCACATTTTTGTTTCAACTTTTCAAACGCTCTAGCGGGTAAATTATTTGAACGGGATGAGTCAAATAAAAAGAATTGCTTAGGTAATTTAAAAGGCTTTCTGGAAAGTATTCATTCCTTCTTCCACTCCTACACGGAGCTGGGCAATAGTGCTCACAAGAAATGTAGGGTTTTGATAAAAATCACATTTTTGTTTCAACTTTGCAAAGGCTCTAGCGGCTAAACTATTTGAACGAGGTGAGTTAAATAATAAGCATTGGTTTGATAATTTAAAGAGCTTTCAGGAAAGTCTTCAACCTTTCTTCTGCTCCTACCAGGGGCGTGGCAATAGTGTTCACAAGAAATGTAGGGTTTTGATAAAATCACATTTTTGTTTCAACTTTTCAAACGCTCTAGCTGCTAAACCATTTGAACGAATTGAGTCAGTTTAGAAGATTTAGATAATTTAAAGAGCTTTCAGGAAATCATTCAATCTTTCTTCTACTCCTACCAGAAACGTGGCAATAGTGTTCAGAAGAAATATAGGGCTTTGATAAAAATCACATTTTTGTTTCACCTTTGCAAACGCTCTAGCGGCTAAACTATTTGAACGTGATGAGTTAAGTAATAAGCATTCGTTAGATAATCTAAAGTGCTTTCAGGAAAGTCTTCAATCTTTCTTCTACTCCTACCAGGGGCGTGGCAGTAGTGTTCACAAAAAATGTAGGATTTTGATAAAAATCAAATTTTTGTTTCAACTTTTTAAACGCTCTAGCGTCTAAAGCATTTGAACGAATTGAGTCAAATAAGAAGATTTAGATAATTTAAAGAGCTTTCAGGAAAGCGTTCAATCTTTCTTCTACTCCTACCAGAAACGTGGCAACCGTGTTCAGAAAAATGTTGGGTTTTAAGAAAAATCACATTTTTGTTCCACCATTGCAATACTCTTGCGGCTAAACTATTTGAACGGGATGAGTTAAGTAATATGCATTCGTTAAATAATTTAAAGAGCTTTCAGGGAAGTCTTCAATCTTTCTTCTGCTCCTACCAGAGGCGTGGCAATAGTGTTCACAAGAAATGTAGGGTTTTGATAAAAATCACATTTTTGTTTCAACTTTTCAAACGCTCTAGCTGCTAAACCATTTGAACGAATTGAGTCAGATCAGAAGATTTAGATAATTTAAAGAGCTATCAGGAAAGCATTCAATCTTTCTTCTACTCCTACCAGGAACGTGGCAATAGTGTTCAGAAGAAATATAGGGTTTTTCTAAAACTTACATTTTTGTTTCAACTTTGCAAAGGCTCTAGCGGCTAAACTATTTGAACGAGGTGAGTTAAATAATAAGCATTGGTTTGATAATTTAAAGAGCTTTCAGGAAAGTCTTCAATCTTTCTTCTGCTCCTACCAGGGGCGTGGCAATAGTGTTCACAAGAAATGTAGGGTTTTGATAAAAATCACATTTTTGTTTCAACTTTTCAAACGCTCTAGCTGCTAAACCATTTGAACGAATTGAGTCAGTTTAGAAGATTTAGATAATTTAAAGAGCTTTCAGGAAATCATTCAATCTTTCTTCTACTCCTACCAGAAACGTGGCAATAGTGTTCAGAAAAATTTTGGGTTTTAAGAAAAATCACATTTTTGTTTCACCTTTGCAAACGCTCTTGCGGCTAAACTATTTGAACGGGATGAGTTAAGTAATATGCATTCGTTAGATAATTTAAAGAGTTTTCAGGAAAGTCTTCAATCTTTCTTCTGCTCCTACCAGGGGCGTGGCAATAGTGTTCACAAGAAATGTAGGGTTTTGATAAAAATCACATTTTTGTTTCAACTTTTCAAACGCTCTAGCGGCTAAACCATTTGAACGAATTGAGACAAATAAAAAGATTTAGATAATTTAAAGAGCTTTCAGGAAAGCGTTCAATCTTTCTTCTACTCCTACCAGAAACGTGGCAACAGTGTTCACAAAAATGTTGGGTTTTAAGAAAAAGCACATTTTTGTTTCACATTTTTGTTGCAACTTTGCAAAGGCTCTAGCGGCTAAACTATTTGAACGAGGTGAGTCAAATAGTAAACATTGGTTAGATAATTAAAAGAGCTATCAGGAAAGTCTTCAATCTTTCTTCTACCCCTACCAGGAACGTGGCAAAAGTGTTCACATGAAATTTAGGGTTTTGATAAAAATCACATTTTTGTTTCAACTTTGCAAAGGCTCTAGCGGCTAAACTATTAGAACGAGGTGAGTCAAATAATAAGCATTGGTTAGATAATTTATAGAGCTATCAGGAAAGTCCTCAATCTTTCTTCCTCCCCCTCCAGGAACGTGGCAATAGTGTTCACAAAAGATGTAAGGTTTTAAGAAAAATCACATTTTTGTTTCACATTTTTGTTGCAACTTTGCAAAAACTCTAGCGGCTAAACTTTTTGAAAGAGGTGAGTCAAATAAAAAGCATTAGTTAGATAATTTAAAGAGCTATCAGGAAAGTCTTCAATCTTTCTTCTACCCCTACCAGGAACGTGGCAAAAGTGTTCACATGAAATTTAGGGTTTTGAGATAAATCACATTTTTGTTTCACCTTTGCAAACGCTTTTGCGGCTAAACTATTTAAACGGGATGAGTCAAATAAAAAGAATTGCTTATGTAATTTAAAGAGCTTTCTGGAAAGTATTCAATCTTTCTTCTACTCTTACCAGAAACGTGGCAACAGTGTTCACAAAAAATGTTGGGTTTTGAGAAAAATCACATTTTTGTTTCACCTTTGCAAACGCTCTTGCGGCTAAACTGTTTGAAAGGGGTGAGTTAAATAATAAGCATTCGTTAGATAATTTAAAGAGCTTTCAGGAAAGTCTTCACTCTTTCTTCTACTCCTACCAGGGGTGTGGCAATAGTGTTCACAAGAAATGTAGGGTTTTGATAAAAATCACATTTTTGTTTCAACTTTTCAAACGCTCTAGCGGCTAAACTATTTGAACGAATTGAGTCAGATAAGAAGATTTAGATAATTTAAAGAGCTTTCAGGAAAGTCTTCACTCTTTCTTCTACTCCTACCAGGGGCGTGGCAACAGTGTTCCCAAAAAATATTGGGTTTTGAGAAAAATCACATTTTTGTTTCACCTTTGCAAACGCTCTTGCGGCTAAACTATTTGAACGAGGTGAGTCAAATAATAAGCATTGGTTAGATAATTTAAAGAGCTATCAGGAAAGTCTTCAACCTTTATTCCACCCCTAACAGGAACGTGGCAAAACTGTTCACAAGAAATGTAGGGTTTTGATAAAAATCACATTTGTGTTTCACATTTTTGTTGCAACTTTGCAAACGCTCTAGCGACTAAACTATTTGAACGTGATGAGTTAAATAATATGCATTCGTTACATAATTTAAAGAGCTTTCAGGAAAGTCTCAATCTTTCTTCCACTCCTACCAGGAGCGTGGCAATAGTGTTCACAAGGAATGTAGGGTTTTGAAAAAAATCACATTTTTGTTTCACATTTTTGTTGCAACTTTGCAAACGCGGCTAAACTATTTGAACGGGATGAATCAAATAAAATACATTCGTTAGATAATTTAAAGAGCTATCAGGAAAGTCTTCAACCTTTCTTCCACCCCCACCAGGAACGTGGCAATAGTGTTCACAAGAAATGTAGGGTTTTAATAACAATCACATTTTTGTTTCACATTTTTGTTGCAACTTTGCAAACGCGGCTAAACTATTTGAACGGGATGAATCAAATAAAATGCATTCGTTAGATAATTTAAAGAGCTATCAGGAAAATCTTCAACCTTTCTTCCACCCCCACCAGGAACGTGGCAATAGTGTTCACAAGAAATGTAGGGTTTTGAAAAAAATCACATTTTTGTTTCACATTTTTGTTGCAACTTTGCAAACGCGGCTAAACTATTTGAACGGGATGAATCAAATAAAATGCATTCGTTACATAATTTAAAGAGCTATCAGGAAAGTCTTCAACCTTTCTTCCACCCCCACCAGGAACGTGGCAATAGTGTTCGCAAGAAATGTAGGGTTTTGATAAAAATCACAGAAACGTGGCAACAGTGCTCATAAGAAATGTAGGGTTTTGATAAAAATCACATTTTTGTTTCAACTTTGCAAAGGCTATAGCGGCTAAACTGTTTGAACGAGGTCAGTTAAACAAAAAACATTGCTTAGATAATTTAAAGAGCTTTCAGGCAAGTCTTCAATCTTTCTTCTACTCCTACCAGAAACGTGTAAACAGTGTTCACAAGAAATGTAGGGTTTTGATAAAAATCACATTTTTGTTTCACATTTTTGTTGCAACTTTGCAAACGCCCTAGCGGCTAAACTATTTGAACGGGATGAGTCAAATAATAAGCATTGGTTAGATAATTAAAAGAGCTATAAGGAAAGTCTTCAATCTTTCTTCTACTCCTACCAGAAACGTGGCAACAGTGCTCACAAGAAATGTAGGGTTTTGATAAAAATCACATTTTTGTTTCAACTTTGCAAAGCATTTAGCGGCTAAACTATTTGAACGAGGCGAGTCAAATAATATGCATTCGTTATATAATTTAAAGAGCTTTCAGGAAAGCCTTCAATCTTTCTTCTACTCCTACCAGGAGCGTGGCAATAGTGTTAACAAGAAATGTAGGGTTTTGATAAAAATCACATTTTTGTTTCACATTTTTGTTGCAACTTTGCAAACGCCCTAGCGGCTAAACTATTTGAACGGGATGAGCCAAGTAATAAGCATTGGTTAGATAATTAAAAGAGCTATAAGGAAAGTCTTCAATCTTTCTTCTACTCCTACCAGAAACGTGACAACAGTGCTCACAAGAAATGTAGTGTTTTGATAAAAATCACATTATTGTTTCAACTTTGCAAAGCATCTAGCGGCTAAACTATTTGAACGAGGTGAGTCAAATAATAAGCATTCGTTAGATAATTTAAAGAGCTTTCAGGAAAGTCTTCAATCTTTCTTCTAGTCCTACCAGAAACAGGGCAACAGTGTTAACAAAAAATGTTGCTCAACTTTTCAAACGCTCTAGCGGCTAAACTATTTGAACGCATTGAGTCAGATAAAAGCATCGTTTAGATAATTTAAAGAGCTTTCAGGAAAGCATTCAATCTTTCATCTTTTCCTACCAAAAACGTGGTAATAGTGTTCACAAGAAATGTAGGGTTTTGATAAAAATCACATTTTTGTTTCAACTTTTCAAACGCTCTAGCGGCTAAACTATTTGAACGGGATGAGTCAAATTAAAAGAATTGCTTAGGTAATTTAAAGGGCTTTCTGGAAAGTATTCATTCTTTCTTCTACTCCTACACGGAGCTGGGCAATAGTGCTCACAAGAAATTTGGGTTTTGATAAAAATCACATTTTTTTTTCAATTTTCAAAGGCTCTAGCGGCTAAACTATTTGAACGAGGTGAGTCAAATAATAAGCTTTGGTTAGATAATTAAAGTAGCTATCAGGAAAGTCTTCAGTCTTTCTTCTACCCCTACCAGGAACGTGGCAAAAGTGTTCACATGAAATGTGGGGTTTTGATAAAAATCACATTTTTGTTTCAACTTTGCAAACGCTCTAGCGGCTAAACTACTAGAACGAGGTGAGTCAAATAATAAGCATTGGTTAGATAATTTAAAGAGATTTCAGGAAAATCTTCCATCTTTCTTCTACTCCTACCAGAAACGTGGCAATAGTGTAAACAATGTAGGGTTTTGATAAAAATCACATGTTTGTTTCAACTTTTCAAACGCTCTAGCGGCTAAACTATTTGAACGAGGTGAGTCAAATAATAAGCATTGGTTAACTAATTAAAAGAGCTATCAGGAAAGTCTTCAATCTTTCTTCCACCCTTACTAGGAACGTGGCAATAGTGTTCACAAGAAATGTAGGGGTTTGATAAAGATCACATTTTTGTTATACATTTGTGTTTCAACTTTTCAAACGCTCTAGCGGCTAAACTATTTGAACGGGATGAGTCAAATAAAAGGAATTGCTTAGGTAATTTAAAGGGCTTTCCGGAAAGTATTCAATCTTTCTTCTACTCCTACCAGAAACGTGGCAATGGTGTTCACAAACAATGTAGGGTTTTGATAAAAATCACATTTTTGTTTCAACTTTTCAAACGCTCTAGCGGCTAAACTATTTGAACGAGGTAAGTCAAATAATAAGCATTGGTTAGATAATTTAAAGAGATTTCAGGAAAATCTTCAATCTTTCTTCTACTCCTACCAGAAACGTGGCAATAGTGTTCACAAACAACCCTACATTGTTTGTGATTGTGATAAAAATCACATTTTTGTTTCAACTTTGCAAACGCTCTAGCGGCTAAACTATTAGAACGAGGTGATTCAAATAATAAGCATTGGTTGGATAAATTAAAGAGCTTTCAGGAAAAGCTACAATCTTTTTTCTACTCCTACCAGAAACGTGGCAACAGTGTTCACAAAAAATGTTGGGTTTTAAGAAAAATCACATTTTTGTTTTAAATTTGCAAACGCTCTAGCGGCTAAACTGTTTGAACGAGTTAGGTGAAATAATAAGCATGGGTTAGATAATTTAAAGAGCTATCAGGACAGTCTTCAATATTTCTTCTTCTCCTACCAGAAACGTGGCAACAGTGTTCACAAAAAATGTTGGGTTTTGAGAAAAATCACATTTTTGTTTCAACTGTTCAAAGGCTCTAGCGGCTAAACTATTTGAACGAGGTAAGTCAAATAAAAAGCATCGTTTAGATAATTTAAAGAGCTGTCAGGAAAGCATTCGATCTTTCTTCTACTCCTACCAGGAACCTGACAATAGTGTTCACAAGAAATGTAGGGTTTTGATAAAAATCACATTTTTGTTTCAACTTTGCAAAGGCTCTAGCGGCTAAACTATTTGAAGGAGGTGAGTTAAACAAAAAGCATTGCTTAGATAATTTAAAGAGCTTTCAAGCAAGTCTTCAATCTTTCTTTTACTCCTAATAGAAACGTGGCAACAGTGTTCACAAAAAATGTTGGGTTTTGAGAAAAATCACATTTTTGTTTCAACTTTTCATACGCTCTAGCGGCTAAACTATTTGAACGGGATGAGTCAAATAAAAAGAATTGCTTAGGTAGTTTAAAGGGCTTTCTGGAAAGTATTCATTCTTTCTTCTACTCCTACACGGAGCTGGGCAATAGTGCTCATAAGAAATGTAGGGTTTTGATAAAAATCACATTTTTGTTTCAAGTTTCAAAGGTTCTAGCGGCTAAACTATTTGAACGAGGTGAGTCAAATAATAAGCATTGGTTTTGTTGGAGGACTTACTTTGTCGCAGGGAGCCGGAATAAATAAAAGACTTTCTTTATAGTTCATACGACCGTTCACATCTGTGGTTTATTAAGAACTAACAAAATGGATTACAAGAATCTTAAACGTAACCGAAAAACGTTGTTGTTGTAAGGGGAAAACTATAACCATTCGGTGGTTGCCAGATTTTCAACACTCCTTCTCAACAACAATGATTTTCTCTTCAATATCAAAAATTATTGTTTCATACCAAGTAATTCAATTAATTTTACATGTTTTGATTTATAAAGATTTTGAGTCAAAATATCTGCTGGCATATTATCTGTACTTAAATATCTTAAATCAATTACATTATTCTTTACAACTTCTCGTATATAATGAAATCTTATATCAATATGCTTACTTCGATTATGGTAAACTGGATTCTGCGCTAAATGTTGTGAACTCAAATTATCACCATACATTGTGAGCGCCCTCTTGCTATTGTAGCAATCAATCTCACGTAACAAATTTTTCAAATAAACTGCCTCTTTGGCTGCCGCCGATAACGCCATGTATTCAGCTTCGGTACTGCTTAACGCAACTGTCACTTGTTTCTTACTCTCCCAAGAGAATACACAACCTGCCAGAGTGAATGCATAGCCGGTATAGGACCTTCTGTCATCTACGCTGCTGCCCCAATCTGCATCTACGAAGCCCTCTGCTTGCTTACCCGTCTTTCTGAAATGAAGCTTTAAATTTTTCGTTGCAGAAAGATACCTTAGTACATGTTTTGCCGCTGTCTCATGTTCAACATGAGGATCGCAATTTCTTTGCGCCAACTTGCTGACTGAATGTAAGATGTCGGGCCTTGTCGTTACTGCCAAATACATCAACGCGCCAATAAGAGACTGGTATTCTGTAGCATTTACTCTTTCGCATTCAATTGTAGAACATTGAATCTTGAAACCAGGATCAAGTGGAGTAGATGCCCCGCGACGCTGCTCCATACCATACTGCTTCAATAAACTTTGTACGTATTGAGAGTGACCAACAGATATATCGCCTACGCTGCCTACACGTTCAATCTCCATTCCAAGAAAATGTTGGATTCTGCCTTTGTCAACAATATCGAAACTCTCAGCGATTTGTCTCTTTATCGCCAATAGGTCTGTCTCACTCGAACTTGCCACGATAATGTCGTCAACGTAAACAGCAATGAAGTTATAACTTTTATCAATATTTTTCGTATAAAGGCATGGCTCATTCTGACACTGCTTGAAACCAATGGATTTTAAAGTGATATCCAACTTACGGTTCCATTCTCTGCCAGACTGCTTTAAACCATATATTGCTCTCTTTAATTTTAGCACTCGATCGGGATATTTGGAACTGATAAACCCTTCTGGTTGTTCCATATATACCTCATCGTCTATCTCGCTATTAAGATATGCCGTTGATACATCGAGTTGATGCATATGTAGTTCCTTTTCAGCTGCCAATGCAAACAGCATTCGTATTGTTGCATAACGTACAACAGGGGAAAACGTTTCGTTGTAGTCAACGCCATACCGCTGGCTACACCCCTTTGCAACTAACCTCGCTTTGTATCGCTCAATGTTCCCATGTTTGTCTCTTTTTTCATTAAAAACCCATTTACAAGGAAATTTTCGTTTTCCAATTGGCAAATCAGTTAATGCCCATGTTTGGTTTCTAATAAGCGATTCGTATTCTCTATTCATAGCGTCTTGCCAGCGTTTACAATTTTTGCTTGACATTGCTTCTTTTACAGTACTCGGTATCTTGCTACTGCTATCAGCTAGATTTACCGTGTGAAACTGCTTACTCGGACGACCAGGTTTGCCAGTACGAAGAATTTTCGGTCTACCTCTTCTTCGTTTTTCGTTTGCATTACTCTCACTTGTGCTATCATACATGATCTCGTTATCGTCCTGTACATCAAGTTCTTCACCTGTTTCATTTTCTGCTTCTGAAGCTGTTTCATATTGCTCCTCCTCGAAATGGACATTCGCTTCTCTTTCAACGTTTAAACTTTCTTCACAATACGACTTTGGTTCTGTTTCTATTTCGACTATAACTCGTTCTGCTTCTTTTTCGCGTACGCTTCCTATCGTAGATTCATCAAAAATGACATCTCGTTTTTCAACTATCCGTCTCTCTCTGCAATCGTACAAACGATATGCTTTTGCTGTCAAAGAGTAACCAACAAATGTGTACTCTTTACCCTTTTCGCGAAACTTATGTTGTTGATTTTTAATTAGACCAACTGCTTTTGACCCAAATATTCTCATATGTCTTACATTTGGCTTATGACCCGTCCAAACTTCGTATGGTGTTTTATCACCAAGTGGTCTCGTAACCGAACGATTTCGAATATAGACTGCAGTTGCCACAACTTCAGCCCATAACGATTCACAAAGACCGGCCTGCACAAGCATACTGCGAGCCATCTCTACGATTGTACGATTCGCGCGTTCCTCTACTCCGTTCTGTTGAGGCGTGTAGGGAACTGTCAACTGTCTTTGTATACCACTTGCCCTAAGGAAATTATCGAACTCACGATTAACATACTCAGTGCCATTGTCACTTCTTAACACCTTAATTCGTTTCTCTGTTTGACACTCTACTAGACTTTTAAACAATTTGAATTTCTCTAGTACCTCATTTTTATGTTTCAAAAAATAAACAAACATACGTTTTGATTTGTCGTCTATAAAAGTTGTAAAATAACGCGCACCACCTAGAGACACTTTTGGCATAGGCCCACATACATCAGAATGAATTATGTCTAACAAATTCACCGAACTATGCCCACTGTTTTCTGGAAACGGCTTTGAGCTTATTTTTGTTTTCATACACACGTCACAGTTTATGGTTTTTGGTACATTTTTTAAATCTAACCCAATCACCATTTTCTTATTAGACAGCTCTTTTAGGCTTGAAAAATTCAAGTGTCCATAACGTTTATGCCAAGTCATAACATTCTCTTCTGCTACACTGAAACAAGAATGTTCACTCTTACAGTCAAATATATATAAATTATTTCTCTTTGGAGCTTTTAACACAACCTTAGATTTTTGATTTCTTATTATCGCACAGTCACTTTCAAAATAAATAGTTACACCATTGGCAATTGCTTTTCCAACCGATATGAAATTCCCCGCCATAGTCGGCACATATAAAACGTCTTTTAAATGTATTTTGCAGTTTGCCTGTATTTCGACTGTTCCTACACCTACCGCGTTTACGTAATTGTCCGATGCTAGCATCACTCTCTCTTTACATTGTCTGAGAGAAACAAACATACATCGCTCACTGCATATGTGAGTGGACGCACCACTATCAATGCACCACGATGATCTTTGAAAACCCGACACATCTGTCGCCGCTAGCACTGCAAATGAACACTTCTCATTATGACCGGTGTTTTTGTCCTTTTTCGGCACTTTACATTTTGAGGTCATATGCCTACGCTTACCACAATTGAAACACTTTCCGCTGAACTGTTTTTTCGATGTATTATTTTCCCCTTTGGAATGTGCGAGAAAAGCTTGCTGACTGACAACTTCGATGCTTTCTTTCTCCTTTTGACATTGTCTGTCGTACTCTTCCAATAGCTTCTCTTTTATAACTTCAAACGTTGGGAATGAATCACGCGTCTCCATCGCAATGACAAAATTCTCGAATTTTCTAGACAAACTGGATAACAGAATGATCACCAGCAGCTCATCACTTAACTTTATGTCTAGCTCAGCTAGCTTGTCTGACACACTGACAAACTCTTGTATGTGTTGAACCATAGACACACCTTCAGACATACTGAGGCTGAGTAACCGTTTATATAAACTAACTTTTCGAATTGGACCACTGGGCTTATACACATTTTTTAACTTATTCCACGCTTCTAACGCACTGGTACAGTTCTTTACGTACCCTAATTGTGATGGTTTCACACTTAACATAATTGTTGCCAAAGCCTTCTCGTTCTCGACTTTCCACTTGGCCAACAATAGCGCATCTTCTGGTTTAGCAAAATCACCACTAACCACAGCCCAAATTTCCGCGTGCACCAAAACACATTGCATTTGAATACACCACGTGTCATAGTTGGTATCATCCAACTTCTCTATTTGGTATAACGAACTCATATTGTACTTTTTCTTAAAAATGACGAACACTTTACGCGACACACGCAAAACCGAATTACTTTTATATTGTTTTTATTTAATTCCGACTTAGGTCCTGGGCCCATAACCTGTTGGAGGCCTTACTTTGTCGCAGGGAGCCGGAATAAATAAAAGACTTTCTTTATAGTTCACACGACCGTTCACATCTGTGGTTTATTAAGAACTAACAAAATGGATTACAAGAATCTTAAACGTAACCGAAAAACGTTGTTGTTGTAAGGGGAAAACTATACCCATTCGGTGGTTGCCAGATTTTCAACAGGTTAGGTAATTAAAAGAGCTATCAGGAAAGTCTTCAATCTTTCTTCTACCCCTACTAGGAACGTGGCAAAAGTGTTCACATGAAATGTAGGGTTTTGATAAAAATCACATTTTTGTTTCAACTTTGCAAAAGCTCTAAAGGCTAAACTACTAGAACGAGGTGAGTCAAATAATTAGCATTGGTTAGATAATTTAAAGAGATTTCAGGAAAATCTTCAATCTTTCTTCTACTCCTACCAGAAACGTGGCAATAGTGTTCACAAAAAATGTAGGGTTTTGAGAAAAATCACATTTTTGTTTCAAATTTGAAAACGCTCTAGCGGCTAAATTATTTGAACGAGGTGAGTCAAATAATAAGCATTGGTTAGATAATTTAAAGAGCTATCAGGAAAGTCTTCAATCTTTCTTCCACCCTTACCAGGAACGTGGCAGTAGTGTTCACAAAAACTGTAGGGGTTTGATAAAAATCACATTTTTGTTTCACATTTTTGTTTCAACTAAACTATTTGAACGGGATGAGTCAAATAAAAAGAATTGCTTAGGTAATTTAAAGGGCTTTCTAGAAAGTATTCATTCTTTCTTCTACTCCTACATGGAGCTGGGCAATAGTGCTCACAAGAAATGTAGGGTTTTGATAAAAATCACATTTTTGTTTCAACTTTCAAAGGCTCTAGCGGCTAAACTATTTGAACGAGGTGAGTCAAATAATAAGCATTGGTTAGATAATTTAAAGAGCTTTCAGGAAAGTCTTCAATCTTTCTTCTACTCCTACCAGGGGCGTGGCAATAGTGTTCACAAGAAATGTAAGGTTTTGATAAAAATCTCATTTTTGTTTCAACTTTGCAAAGGCTCTAGCGGCTAAACTATTTGAAAGAGGTGAGTTAAACAAAAAGCATTGCTTAGATAATTTAAAGAGCTTTCAGGTAAGTCTTCAATCTTTCTTCTACTCCTACCAGAAACGTGGCAACAGTGTTCACAAAAAATGTTGGGTTTTGAGAAAAATCACATTTTTGTTTCAACTTTTCAAACGCTCTAGCGGCTAAACTATTTGAACGGGATGAGTCAAATAAAAAGAATTGCTTAGGTAATTTAAAGGGCTTTCTGGAAAGTATTCATTCTTTCTTCTACTCCTACACGGAGCTGGGCAATAGTGCTCACAAGAAATGTAGGGTTTTGATAAAAATCACATTTTTGTTTCAACTTTGCAAAGGCTCTAGCGGCTAAACTATTTGAACGAGGTGAGTCAAATAATAAGCATTGGTTAGGTAATTTAAAGAGCTATCAGGAAAGTCTTCAATCTTTCTTCCACCCTTACCAGGAACGTGGCAATAGTGTTCACAAGAAATGTAGGGGTTTGATAAAAATCACATTTTTGTTTCACATTTTTGTTTCAACTTTTCAAACGCTCTAGCGGCTAAACTATTTGTTGAAATGCAACCCTTTAGCAACTTACATTTTTGAGTAACCCTGATTTTTAGTATTGTAAGAAACCCTAAAACCAGAACATTCTTTCAATAGCATTTTAACTTTTGAATAAACGACATCTTCTTGTCTTGCTGAATTGAACATTTCAAAGCGTTTTTCTTGAATCAGTGCAGTGCATAAGTAAGATATCTAACAAGTTATGGGCCCAGGTGCAAATTCCTGGGAACCTAGTAAATCGCGTTTAGTAATTAATAAAATGTGAGTTCGTCGCTTTTCAACATAGAAAAATTGGATGAGTCCAATTATGACTCATGGAACTTGCAGCTACAAAGCGTGCTTGTCCATCAAGAGTTGTGGCCTGTTACGTGCGGAGAATTGCCCGCTCCAAAAGAAGATGCCGATGCAAAAGCTGTGTTGCTGTGGAAGGCAAAAGATGATAAGGCAAAAGCGACAATAATCCTCAGCATTACGCCTATGCAGATAAGCCACATTAAAAACTGCAAATCGGCAAATGAGGCGTGGAAATGTCTACAAGAAGTGCATAGACCAAAAGGGCCTGTGAGAAATGTAACTTTGTTCAAACACTTACTTGGAATTCGAATGAATGACGGTGAGTGTGTCCAGCAATACGTTTGCAAGTTCACGGCAGTCGCAGAGAAGCTTGCTGAAATTGGAGTGTGTCTCCAGGATGATTTATTCGTTATTATGCTTCTTGCGAGTCTGCCGAAATCATTTGAGAGTTTGGTGGTTGCTTTGGAGTCTCGCGATGAGCTACCAAATCTCACTGCTGTTAAAATTAAGTTAATAGAAGAAGGCGAGCGACGTAAAACATGCCAGTCTGAGCATACCGAGGGTAGCGTGCAAGCTTTCGTAGCACACGCAAACACAAACGCAAGAAAAAATTATTTTGAACATGCAAAATCGAACGACAGCGCAAGTACCGCAAGCAAACGCAATGACAATAGCAAAAAATCAAATTTAAAATGTTACAGTTGTGGCAAAAAAGGTCATTTCGCCGTACAATGTAAAGAAAAAGATCGAGAAAAATCTTCGCATCAAAATGTAACAAGAAACGGACTGTTTGCTGCTGTTAGTAGCAGAATTTTACACAACGATGTTTGGTGCGTTGACAGCGGCGCTTCTTCACACTTATGTTGTAACCGTAACATGTTTGATGAATTCGAGCCGTGTGAAGAAGCAATTATGTTAGCGGCGGAACTCAAAATATTAGCAAAAGGCAGAGGTGTTGTTCGATTGAGAACAAACGAGTTTGATGTGACTCTCGTAGATGTTTTGTTCGTGCCGGGTCTACAGTGCAACTTTGTGTCAGTTGCCAGAGCAGTTAACAGTGACTACATTGTCCAATTCAAGGGAAACACGGCGAAGATCTTCAACAAGCACGGAGGAATAATATATGTGCACAAAAGGTCAGAGATTTATATTTAATTGAAATAAATAAAAATAAATTGTTCTTTGCGAGGAAAATTGCTGACGACGTGATGAAGTGGCATAATAGATTTGGCCATCTGAATTTCGCAAGCTTACGGCAGCTTAGTAATAAGCAGATGGTGTTTGGACTTCCGATTAACATACCGACTGATGTCAACTGCGCTTTGTGCATGTCGAGTAAATGCACTCAGCGGCCATATAGTAGCTCACAAAATTATGCAGCCGATGTATTGGGGGTGGTGCATACTGATGTTTGCGGTCCCGTAAATGTTGCATCGATCGGTGGAGCCCGATACTTCTTAACCTTCATGGATGATAAAACGCGCTATATATTCGTGTATTTTTTACGGCACAAAAGCGAGGTGTACGAAAAATTCAAGGAATTTAAAGCAATGGCAGAGCGTCAAACTGGGGAGAAATCTATATATATAAAAGAAGGTTGATGTTAGTTACACCATTTATAACTCAAGAACGGCTCAACAGATTTGGCTGAAAATTGGTGGAGAGGTAGCTTAAAACCAGGGTAAGGACATAGGATACCTTTTACCTCTTTATGTCAAAATTTAATACAACTCATAAATACAAAAATTGTATTTCAAATCATAAGCATTTGTTCAAAATTTGTGTTTGTAGGAATATTCGAATATTTCATTTCTTTAAAAAAAAAACAAAAACAATAATGAAAACATTAAAAAAAAAACCTCACATCTATATATATAAAAGAAGGTTGATGTTAGTTCCATCATTTATAACTCAAGAACGGCTGAACCGATTTGGCTGAAAATTGGTGAAGAGGTAGCCTAGAACCAGGGTAAGGACATAGGATACCTTTTATCTCTTAATTTCAAAATTTAATACAACTCATAAATAAAAAAATTATATTTTAAATCATAAGCATTTGTTCAAAATTCATGTTTGAAGGAATCATTTGAGTATATGCGTACAATTTTAAACACAGTCTTCTCAAAAATAAAAAAAACTGCTAAATATTGGGAATAGAAGAAAAGAACTGCAACCAAATACGCAGTGAAATAGATTATAACTGGCTCAGTAATCAGTCTTCAGTCTATGTATTATACCACATGCTTCCCAAAAGACTGATGTCATAACCTTTCCCGTCGCCTTTTTGTTCTTCCACGCCTAGGAACCGGTTCATCAGATTCATTATGTTGGAGTCCACTATAATGACTGTCGATCGGACTCCAGTGGGAAATGATGGAGCTATGGTTCTATCACTGACGAAAAATTTCGGCTTTATTTCGACTAGAGAGCACTTAAACACTTCTCAGAATCAGTTATTTAATCCAAAAAGCCAAACGCTTTATTAACACACGAAATGCTTTATGATTCATTTTTTTGTAAACTAACACAAGTTGCTTCACAAAATATTATATCTCATTAACTAATAGTTATAATTCAACTAATAGAAATCATATATATAGATGGTAGTAGTATTATCTATGTATCAGCCACAGTGAAGCGTGGACGGGTCCTCTAGTTAAAGATATTAAGAAGCGACAATGGGACAGAGTTTGTTAACAATATTTTTGATGAATATTTAAAAGCGAATGGCATTTTACGGCAACTTACAGTCCCGTATACGCCACAGCAAAATGGTGCTGCTGAGAGGTTAAATCGCACTCTACTTGAAATGGCAAGGTGTATGTTGCTGGGTGCAGGTCTCGAACAGTCGTTATGGGGTGAAGCGGTATCTACGTCCGCGTATTTGAGGAATCGTTGTCCAACCAAAGCGTTAGATAGTGTAACGCCTTATGAAGCATGGCATGGGCATAAGCCAACGGTGGCGCATTTAAGAGCGTTTGGATCATTTGCAGTGGCACTTGATAAACGGCAGCGAGACAAATTCAAGCCAAAGGATAAAGAATATGTTATGGTAGGATATTCTGACACCTCAAAGGCGTATAGATTGTACGATAAAGAAGCAAAGCGTTTAATTATTAGTAGGGATGTATACTTCATCGAGCAAACGCAACACAAGCAACAGCATGAGGCAATTTTAGACGTATTGAATCCGATACACGTTTCCGATGATGAACAGATGGCTCAGGTACCTGTCATTCAAGTTGATGAGGCAAACGATAACGCGAACGAAGATGAAGTAGTAGATGATGGTGGCATGCAGCCAGAGAAAAGTGATGACGATTTCGAGTCTGCTGAAGATGAACCAACTCCGCTTAAACGTGGGCCAGGTAGACCTAGATTAATTCGTACTGGTGGATGCGGTAGGCCGAAAAAACAGCATAATTACTTAAGCTTGTTGACGTATGACAATATTAAAGTACCTGATACAGTAGGTGAGGAGTTATCAAGTGAACTTTCTGGCGATTGGTACAATGCAATGAAAGTTGAATACGAATCGTTATTGAAGAACAAGACTTGGGAACTTGTGAAGTTGCCAAGAGGGCAAAAACCAGTGCGTAATAAATGGGTGTTCGCGATCAAAAGAAATAAGGATGGAAATGTAGAACGGTTTAAAGCGAGGTTGGTTGCGAAAGGGTGTTCGCAAATTTACGGTGTAAACTATACCGAGACTTTTTCACCCGTCGTACGTTACAATACCATTCGAATGATTTTTGCGATAGCAGCGGAATACCGTTTGCACTTACATCAAATGGATGTATCCACCGCTTATTTGAATAGCGATTTGTCTGAAGATATTTATATGAATCAACCCGAAGTGTTTGTGGATAAGCGTTATCCTGATCATTGCTTAAAGTTAAAGAAAGCTTTATATGGCCTTAAGCAATCCGGTCGCCAATGGAATATGAAATTAGATTCCATATTGAAGCAGATAGGATTCAAACGGTGTGAGTGTGAACCGTGCGTATATGTTGTGCACAGGGGGAAGCAGTTGAATATTATAGCCGTTTATGTTGATGACTTACTGATTGCCAGCTCGGATTACAGTCACTTAAAACATATAAAGGATATGATATCAAATAAAGTTGAAGTTGTGGACAAGGGTCAAGTCCAGCACTTTTTAAGCATGAAGGTTGAGAGAGATGGTGAAACTGGAGCTATTGCTATTAGTCAGAAGGGACTTATTAAAAGGTTATTGCGCCAGTACCAAATGGAAAATTGTCGAGTACCAAATGGAAAATTGTCGACCGATCGCCATTCCTTTAGATCCAGGACAACAAGTTGTGTGTAATGACCAGAATTGTAAAAAAGCAGATCAGGTGCAGTATCAATCACTCATTGGGTCACTTATGTATCTAGCTGTGTGCACGCGACCTGATATCTTGCACTCGGTTTGTAAGCTTGCACAGCGTAACAATGATCCACATGTAGAACACTTATCAGCAGCAAAGCGCATATTAAGGTATTTATGCACCACACAAGATATGCAACTGAGGTATAACAAAACCGGTAAACCAATTGAGTGTTTTGTGGATTCCGACTGGGGTGGCGACACAGGTGATCGGAAATCGTATATTGGGTATGCAGTTATGTTAGCCGGAGGAGTGTTTTCATACGAGTGTAAAAAGCAGACGACGGTAGCACTTAGCAGCACAGAAGCCGAATACATGGCGCTAGCATGCGTTGTTAAAGAAGCTATTTACTTGAAGCAGCTATTAACTGAAATGGAACTCGAATGCCCGGATGCGATGATAGTGAACGGAGATAATTTAAGCGCGATGAATTTAGTGAAGAATCCCGTATACCACGCTCGAAGTAAACACATTGATATTAAATATCATTTTTTAAGAAATATCTATCGAGGTGGCGAAATCGAACTTAATTACTGCAGCACTAGTAATATGATTGCAGACATATTCACTAAGAACCTAGCCAGACCTAATCATGAAAAATTTTCTAAAATGTTGAACTTGAGTTAAATATATTTACTTGTAATGCTCAAATATGTTCGTTGAGGTGGCGTGTTGAAATGCAACCCTTTAGCAACTTACATTTTTGAGTAACCCTGATTTTTAGTATTGTAAGAAACCCTAAAACCAGAATATTCTTTCACTAGCATTTTAACTTTTGAATAAACGACATCTTCTTGTCTTGCTGAATTGAACATTTCAAAGCGTTTTTCTTGAATCAGTGCAGTGCATAAGTAAGATATCTAACACTATTTGAACGGGATGAGTCAAATAAAAAGAATTGCTTAGGTAATTTAAAGGGCTTTCTGGAAAGTATTCATTCTTTCTTCTACTCCTACCAGAAACGTGGCAATAGTGTTCACAAAAAATGTAGGATTTTGAGAAAAATCACATTTTTGTTTCAAATTTGCAAACGCTCTAGCGGCTAAACTATTTGAACGAGGTGAGTCAAATAATAAGCATTGGTTAGATAATTTAAAGAGTTATCAGGAAAGTCTTCAATCTTTCTTCCACCCCTACCAGGAACGTGGCAATAGTGTTCACAAAAGATGTAGGTTTTTGCTAAAAAATCACATTTTTGTTTCAACTTTGCAAACGCTCTAGCGGATAAACTATTTGAACGAGGTGAGTCAAACAAATAGTATTAGTTAGATAATTCGAAGGGCTTTAGGGAAAGCATTCAGTCTTTCTTCTACTCCTACCAGGAACGTGGTAATAGTGTTCACAAGAAATGTGGAGTTTTGAGAAATATCACATTTTTGTTTCAACTTTTCAAACGCTCTAGCTGCTAAACCATTTGAACGAATTGAGTCAGATAAGAAGATTTAGATAATTTAAAGAGCTTTCAGGAAATCATTCAATCTTTCTTCTACTCCTACCAGAAACGTGGCAATAGTGTTCACAAAAATGTTGGGTTTTAAGAAAAATCACATTTTTGTTTCACCTTTGCAAACGCTCTTGCGGCTAAACTGTTTGAACGGGATGAGTCAAATAAAAAGAATTGCTTAGGTAATTTAAAGGGCTTTCTGGAAAGTATTCATTCTTTCTTCTACTCCTACCAGGAGCTGGGCAATAGTGTTCACAAGAAATGTAGGGTTTTGATAAAAATCACATTTTTGTTTCAACGTTGCAAACGCTCTAGCGGCTAAACTAATAGAACGAGGTGAGTCAAATAATAAGCATTGGTTAGATAATTTAAAGAGCTTTCAGGAAAATCTTCAATCTTTCTTCTATTCACACCACAAACATGGCAATAGTGCTTAAAAAAAAATATAGGGCTTTGATAAAAATCACATTTTTGTTTCACCATTGCAAACGCTCTAGCGGCTAAACTATTTGAACGTGATGAGTTAAACAAAAAGCATTGCTTAGATAATTTAAAGAGCTTTCAGGCAAGTCTTCAATAATTCTTCTACTCCTACCAGAAACGTGGCAACAGTGTTCACAAAAAATGTTGGGTTTTGAGAAAAATCAAATTTTTGTTTCAAATGCTTCAAATGCTCTAGCGGCTAAACTATTTGAACGGGATGAGTTAAATAATATGCATTCGTTAGTTAATTTAAAGAGCTTTCAGGAAAGTCTTCACTCTTTCTTCTACTCCTACCAGGGGCGTGGCAATAGTGTTCACAAGAAATGTAGGGTTTTGATAAAAATCACATTTTTGTTTCAACTTTTCAAACGCTCTAGCGGCTAAACCATTTGAACGAATTGAGTCAAATAAGAAGATTTAGATAATTTAAAGAGCTTTCAGGAAAGCGTTCAATCTTTCTTCTACTCCTACCAGAAACGTGGCACAGTGTTCACAAAAATGTTGGGTTTTAAGAAAAATCACATTTTTGTTTCACCTTTGCAAACGCTCTTGCGGCTAAACTATTTGAACGTGATGAGTTAAACAAAAAGCATTGCTTAGATAATTTAAAGAGCTTTCAGGCAAGTCTTCAATAATTCTTCTACTCCTACCAGAAACGTGGCAACAGTGTTCACAAAAAATGTTGGGTTTTGAGAAAAATCACATTTTTGTTTCAACTTTTCAAATGCTCTAGCGGCTAAACTATTTCAACGGGATGAGTTAAATAATATGCCTTCGTTAGAGAATTTAAAGAGCTTTCAGGAAAGTCTTCAGTCTTTCTTCTACTCCTACCAGGGGCGTGGCAATAGTGTTCACAAAAGATATAGGGTTTTGATAAAAATCACATTTTTGTTTCACATTTTTGTTGCAACTTTGCAAACGCTCTAGCGTCTAAATTATTTGAACGGGATGAGTCAAATAATATGCATTCGTTAGATAATTTAAAGAGCTATCAGGAAAGCATTCAATCTTTCTTCCACCCCTACCAGGAACGTGGCAATAGTGTTCACAAAAGATATAGGGTTTTGATAAAAATCACATTTTTGTTTCACATTTTTGTTGCAACTTTGCAAACGCTCTAGCGGCTAAACTATTTGAAAGAGGTGAGTCAAATAATAAGCATTGGTTAGATAATTTAAAGAGCTATCAGGAAAGTCTTCAATCTTTCTTCCGCCCCTACCAGGAACGTGGCAATAGTGTTCACAAAAGATGTAGGGTTTTGATAAAAAATCACATTTTTGTTTCAACTTTTCAAACGCTCTAGCGGCTAAACTATTTGAACGGGATGAGTCAAATAATATGCATTCGTTATATAATTTAAAGAGCTTTCAGGAAAGTCTCACTCTTTCTTCCACCCTCACCAGGAACGTGGCAATAGTATTCACAAGAAATGTAGGGTTTTGATAAAAATCACAGAAACGTGGCAACATTGCTCACAAGAAATGTAGGGTTTTGATAAAAATCACATTTTTGTTTCAAATTTGCAAAGGCTCTAGCGGCTAAACTATTTGAACGAGGTCAGTTAAACAAAATGCATTGCTTAGATAATTTAAAGAGCTTTCAGGCAAGTCTTCAATCTTTCTTCTACTCCTACCAGAAACGTGTCAACAGTGTTCACAAGAAATGTAGGGTTTTGATAAAAATCACATTTTTGTTTCACATTTTTGTTGCAACTTTGCAAACGCTCTAGCGGCTAAACTATTTGAACGGGATGAGTCAAATAATAAGCATTGGTTAGATAATTAAAAGAGCTATAAGGAAAGTCTTCAATCTTTCTTCTACTCCTACCAGAAACGTGGCAACAGTGCTCACAAGAAATATAGGGTTTTGATAAAAATCACATTTTTGTTTCAACTTTGCAAAGCATCTAGCGGCTAAACTATTTGAACGAATTGAGTCAAATAAGAAGATTTAGATAATTTAAAGAGCTTTCAGGAAAGCGTTCAATCTTTCTTCTACTCCTACCAGAAACGTGGCAACAGTGTTCACAAAAATGTTGGGTTTTAAGAAAAATCACATTTTTGTTTCACCTTTGCAAACGCTCTTGCGGCTAAACTATTTGAACGTGATGAGTTAAACAAAAAGCATTGCTTAGATAATTTAAAGAGCTTTCAGGCAAGTCTTCAATAATTCTTCTACTCCTACCAGAAACGTGGCAACAGTGTTCACAAAAAATGTTGGGTTTTGAGAAAAATCACATTTTTGTTTCAACTTTTCAAATGCTCTAGCGGCTAAACTATTTCAACGGGATGAGTTAAATAATATGCATTCGTTAGATAATTTAAAGAGCTTTCAGGAAAGTCTTCAGCCTTTCTTCTACTCCTACCAGGGGCGTGGCAATAGTGTTCACAAGAAATGTAGGGTTTTGATAAAAATCACATTTTTGTTTCAACTTTTCAAACGCTCTAGCGGCTAAACCATTTGAACGAATTGAGTCAAATAAGAAGATTTAGATAATTTAAAGAGCTTTCAGGAAAGCGTTCAATCTTTCTTCTACTCCTACCAGAAACGTGGCAACAGTGTTCACAAAAATGTTGGGTTTTAAGAAAAATCACATTATTGTTTTACCTTTGCAAACGCTCTTGCGGCTAAACTATTTGAACGAAATGAGCTAAGTAATGCATTTCGTTAGATAATTTAAAGAGCTTTCAGGAAAGTCTTCAATCTTTCTTCTACTCCTACCACAAACGTGGCAATGGTGTTCACAAAAGATGTAGGTTTTTGATAAAAAATCACATTTTTGTTTCAACTTTGCAAAGGATCTAGCGGCTAAACTATTTAAGCGAGGTGGGTCAAATAAAAAGAATTGCTTAGGTAATTTAAAGAGCTTTCAGGAAAATCTCCAATCCTTCTTCTACTCCTACCAGGGGCGTGACATCAGAGTTCACAAGAAATGTAGGGTTTTGATAAAAATCACATTTTTGTTTCAACTTTGCAAAGGATCTAGCGGCTAAACTATTTGAACGAGGTGAGTCAAATAATAAGCATTGGTTAGATAATTTAAAGTAACGTGGCAATAGTGTTCACAAGAAATGTAGGGTTTTGATAAAAATCACATTTTTGTTTCACATTTTTGTTGCAACTTTGCAAACGCTCCAGCGGCTAAGATATTTGAACGGGGTGAGTCAAATAATATGCATTCGTTAGATAATTTAAAGAGCTATCAGGAAAGCATTCAATCTTTCTTCCACCCCTACCAGGAACGTGGCAATAGTGTTCACAAAAGATATAGGGTTTTGATAAAAATCACATTTTTGTTTCACATTTTTGTTGCAACTTTGCAAACGCTCTAGCGGCTAAACTATTTGAAAGAGGTGAGTCAAATAATAAGATTGGTTCGATAATTTAAAGAGCTATCAGGAAAGTCTTCAATCTTTTTTCCGCCCCTACCAGGAACGTGGCAATAGTGTTCACAAAAGATGTAGGGTTTTGATAAAAAATCACATTTTTGTTTCAACTTTTCAAACGCTCTAGCGGCTAAACTATTTGAACGGGATGAGTCAAATAATATGCATTCGTTATATAATTTAAAGAGCTTTCAGGAAAGTCTCAATCTTTCTTCCACTCCTACCAGGAGCGTGGCAATAGTGTTCACAAGAAATGTAGGGTTTTGAAAAAAATCACATTTTTGTTGCAACTTTGCAAACGCGGCTAAACTATTTGAACGGGATGAATCAAATAAAATGCATTCGTTAGATAATTTAAAGAGCTATCAGGAAAGTCTTCAACCTTTCTTCCACCCCCACCAGGAACGTGGCAATAGTATTCACAAGAAATGTAGGGTTTTGATAAAAATCACAGAAACGTGGCAACAGTGCTCACAAGAAATGTAGGGTTTTGATAAAAATCACATTTTTGTTTCAACTTTGCAAAGGCTCTAGCGGCTAAACTATTTGAACGAGGTCAGTTAAACAAAAAGCATTGCTTAGATAATTTAAAGAGCTTTCAGGCAAGTCTTCAATCTTTCTTCTACTCCTACCAGAAACGTGTCAACAGTGTTCACAAGAAATGTAGGGTTTTGATAAAAATCACATTTTTGTTTCACATTTTTGTTGCAACTTTGCAAACGCTTTAGCGGCTAAACTATTTGAACGGGATGAGTCAAATAATAAGCATTGGTTAGATAATTAAAAGAGCTATAAGGAAAGTCTTCAATCTTTCTTCTACTCCTACCAGAAACGTGGCCACAGTGCTCACAAGAAATGTAGGGTTTTGATAAAAATCACATTTATGTTTCACATTTTTGTTGCAACTTTGCAAACGCGGCTAAACTATTTGAACGGGATGAATCAAATAAACTGCATTCGTTAGATAATTTAAAGAGCTATCAGGAAAGTCTTCAACCTTTCTTCCACCCCCACCAGGAGCGTGGCAATAGTGTTCACAAGAAATGTAGAGTTTTGATAAAAATCACATTTTTGTTTCACATTTTTGTTGCAACTTTGCAAACGCGGCTAAACTATTTGAACGGGATGAATCAAATAAAATGCATTCGTTAGATAATTTAAAGAGCTATCAGGAAAGTCTTCAACCTTTCTTCCACCCCCACCAGGAACGTGGCAATAGTATTCACAAGAAATGTAGGGTTTTGATAAAAATCACAGAAACGTGGCAACAGTGCTCACAAGAAATGTAGGGTTTTGATAAAAATCACATTTTTGTTTCAACTTTGCAAAGGCTCTAGCGGCTAAACTATTTGAACGAGGTCAGTTAAACAAAAAGCAATGCTTAGATAATTTAAAGAGCTTTCAGGCAAGTCTTCAATCTTTCTTCTACTCCTACCAGAAACGTGTCAACAGTGTTCACAAGAAATGTAGGGTTTTGATAAAAATCACATTTTTGTTTCACATTTTTGTTGCAACTTTGCAAACGCTTTAGCGGCTAAACTATTTGAACGGGATGAGTCAAATAATAAGCATTGGTTACATAATTTAAAGAGCTATCAGGAAAGTCTTCAGTCTTTCTTCCACCCCTACCAGGAACGTGGCAATAGTGTTCACAAAAGATGTAGGGTTTTGATAAAAATCACATTTTTGTTTCAACTTTGCAAAGCATCTAGCGGCTAATCTATTTGAACGAGATGGGTCAAATAATAAGCATTCGTTAGATAATTTAAAGAGCTTTCAGGAAAGTCTTCAACCTTTCTTCTAGTCCTACCAGAAACGTGGCAACAGTATTCACAAAAAATGTTGCTCAACTTTTCAAACGCTCTAGCGGCTAAACTATTTGAAAGCATTGAGTCAGATAAAAGCATCGTGTAGATAATTTAAAGAGCTTTCAGGAAAGCATTCAATCTTTCTTCTTTTCCTACCAGAAGCGTGGCAATAGTGTTCAGAAGAAATATAGGGCTTTGATAAAAATCACATTTTTGTTTCCCCTATGCAAACGCTCTAGCAGCTAAACTATTTAAGCGAGGTGGGTCAAATAATAAGCATTGGTTAGATAATTTAAAGAGTTATCAGGAAAGTCTTCAATCTTTCTTCCACCCCTACCAAGAACGTGGCAATAGTGTTCACAAAAGATGTAGGTTTTTGATAACAAATCACATTTTTGTTTCAACTTTTCAAAGGATGTAGCTGCTAAACTATTTAAGCGAGGTTGGTCAAATAAAAAGAATTGCTTAGGTAATTTAAAGAGCTTTCAGGAAAATCTCCAATCTTTCTTGTACTCCTACCAGGGGCGTGGCATCAGAGTTCACAAGAAATGTAGGGTTTTGATAAAAATCACATTTTTGTTTCAACTTTGCAAAGGATCTAGCGGCTAAACTATTTGAACGAGGTGAGTCAAATAATATGCATTCGTTGGATAATTTAAAGAGCTATCAGGAAAGCTTCAATCTTTCTTCCACCCCTACCAGGAACGTGGCAATAGTGTTCCAAAAGATATAGGGTTTTGATAAAAATCACATTTTTGTTTCACATTTTTGTTGCAACTTTGCAAACGCTCTAGCGGCTAAACTATTTGAAAGGGTGAGTCAAATAATATGCATTGGTTAGATAATTTAAAGAGCTATCAGGAAAGTCTTCAATCTTTCTTCCGCCCCTACCAGGAACGTGGCAATAGTGTTCATAAAAATGTAGGGTTTTGATAAAAAATCACATTTTTGTTTCAACTTTTCAAACGCTCTAGCGGCTAAACTATTTGAACGGGATGAGTCAAATAATATGCATTCGTTATATAATTTAAAGAGCTTTCAGGAAAGTCTCAATCTTTCTTCCACTGCTACCAGGAGCGTGGCAATAGTGTTCACAAGAAATGTAGGGTTTTGATAATATCACATTTTTGTTTTACATTTTTGTTGCAACTTTGCAAACGCGGCTAAACTATTTGAACGGGATGAATCAAATAAAAGCATTCGTTAGATAATTTAAAGAGCTATCAGGAAAGTCTTCAATTTTTCCCCCCCTTGTATTCCTTTTAAAACCCGAAACGTGGCAACAGTGCTCACAAGAAATGTAGGGTTTTGATAAAAATCACATTTTTGTTTCAACTTTGCAAAGGCTCTAGCGGCTAAACTATTTGAACGGGTCAGTTAAACAAAAAGCATTGCTTAGATAATTAAAGAGCTTTCAGGCAAGTCTTCAATCTTTCTTCTACTCCTACCAGAAACGTGGCAACAGTGCTCACAAGAAATGTAGGGTTTTGATAAAAATCACATTTTTGTTTTAACTTTGCAAAGCATCTAGCGGCTAAACTATTTGAACGAGGTGAGTCAAATAATATGCATTCGTTATATAATTTAAAGAGCTTTCAGGAAAGCCTTCAATCTTTCTTCTACTCCTACCAGGAGCGTGGCAATAGTGTTAACAAGAAATGTAGGGTTTTGATAAAAATCACATTTATGTTTCACATTTTTGTTGCAACTTTGCAAACGCGGCTAAACTATTTGAACGGGATGAATCAAATAAACTGCATTCGTTAGATAATTTAAAGAGCTATCAGGAAAGTCTTCAACCTTTCTTCCACCCCACCAGGAGCGTGGCAATAGTGTTCACAAGAAATGTAGGGTTTTGATAAAAATCACATTTTTGTTTGTTGCAACTTTGCAAACGCGGCTAAACTATTTGAACGGGATGAATCAAATAAAATGCATTCGTTAGATAATTTAAAGAGCTATCAGGAAAGTCTCAACCTTTCTTCCACCCCCACCAGGAACGTGGCAATAGTGTTCACAAGAAATGTAGGGTTTTGATAAAAATCACATTTTTGTTTCACATTTTTCTTGCAACTTTGCAAACGCGGCTAAACTATTTGAACGGGATGAATCAAATAAAATGCATTCGTTAGATAATTTAAAGAGCTATCAGGAAAGTCTTCAACTTTTCCCACCCCCACCAGGAACGTGGCAATAGTTTCACAAGAAATGTAGGGTTTTGATAAAAATCACAAAGAAACGTGGCAACAGTGCTAACAAGAAATTGTAGGGTTTTTTCATAAAAATTTACAAATTTTTCTTTTCAACTTTGCAAAGCTCTAGCGGCTAAACTATTTGAACGAGGTAGTAAAAATAAGCATTGGTTAATAATTTAAAGAGCTTCAGGAAAGTCTTCATCTTTCTTCCACCCCTACCAGAACGTGGCAAAGTGTTCACAAAAATGTAGGGTTTTGATAAAAATCACATTTTGTTTCAATTTTTCAATGCAACCTAGCGGCTAAACTATTTGAACGGGTGAGTCAAATAATAAGCATTGGTTAAAATTAAAAGAGCTTAAGGAAAGCTTCAATCTTTCTTCTACTCCTACCAGAAACGTGGCAAAGTGTACAAGAAATGTAGGGTTTTGATAAAAATCACATTTTTGTTTCAATTTGCAACTCAGCGGCTAAACTATTTGAACGGGATGATCAAATAAAAGCATTGGTTAGAAATTAAAAGAGCTATAAGGAAAGTCTTCAACTTTCTTCCCCTCCAGAAACGTGCAAAGTGTTCACAAGAAATGTAGGGTTTTGATAAAAATCACATTTTTGTTTCACATTTTTGTTGCAACTTTGCAAACCCGCGGCTAAACTATTTGAACGGGATGATCAAATAAAAGCATTGTTAGATAATTAAAAGAGCTATAAGGAAAGTCTTCAACTTTCTTCACCCACCAGAAACGTGGCAAAGTGTCACAAGAAATGTAGGGTTTTGATAAAAATCACATTTTTGTTTCAATTTTAAACTCAGCGGCTAAACTATTTGAACGGATGGGTCAAATAAAAGCATTTGTTAGATAATTTAAAGGCTTTCAGGAAAGTCTTCAACCTTTCTTCACCACCAGAAACGTGCAAAAGTGTTCACAAAAGAAATTTGTAGGGTTTTGATAAAAATAACAGTTTGATTCACATTTTGTTTCACCTTGCAAACGCTCTAGCGGCTAAACTTTTACGGTGAGTTAAAAAAAAGCATTGTTAGATAATTTAAAGAGCTTTCAGGAAGTCTTCAATATTCTTCACCTTACCAGAAACGTGGCAAAGTGTTCACAAGAAATGTAAGGTTTTGATAAAAATCACATTTTTGTTTCAACTTGCAAACGCTCTAGCGGCTAAACTAATGAACGAGGTGAGTCAAATAATAAGCATTGGTTAATAATTTAAAGAGCTTTCAGGAAAATCTTCAATCTTTCTTCCACCCACAAACGTGGCAATAGTGTTAAAAAAAAATAAGGGTTTGATAAAAATCACATTTTTGTTTCACCATTGCAAACGCCTAGCGGCTAAACTATTTGAACGGATGAGTTAAAAAAAAGCATTGTTAGAAATTTAAAGAGCTTTAGGAAGTCTTCAATATTCTTCTACTCCTACCAGAAACGTGGCAACAGTGTTCACAAAAAATGTTGGGTTTTGAAAAAATCAAATTTTTGTTTCAACTTTTCAAAGCTCTAGCGGCTAAACCATTGAACGATGAGTCAAATAAAAGATTTAGAAATTTAAAGGCTTTAGGAAAGCTTCAATCTTTCTTCTCTCCTACCAGAAACGTGGCAACAGTGTTCACAAAAAAGTTGGGTTTTGAAAAATCACATTTTTGTTTTACCTTTGCAAACGCCTTGCGGCTAAACTATTTGAACGGGATGAGTAATAATAGCATTCTTAGATAATTTAAAGAGCTTTAGGAAAGTCTTCAATCTTTCTTCTACTCCTACCAAAACGTGGCAAAGTGTTCACAAAAATGTAGGTTTTGATAAAAATCACATTTTTGTTTCAACTTTGAAAGGATCTAGCGGCTAAACTATTTAACGAGGTGGGTCAAATAAAAAGAATTGTTAGGTAATTTAAAGAGCTTTCAGGAAAATCTCCAACCTTCTTCTATCCTACCAGGGGCGTGGCACAGGTTCACAAAAAATTTGTAAAACTTTTTCAACGCTCTAGCGGCTAAACTATTTGAAGAGTGAGTCAAATAAAAGCTTGGTTAGAAATTTAAAGAGCTTTCAGAAAAGCTTCAATCTTTCTCCTCTCCTACCAGAACGTGGCAATAGTGTTCAAAGAAATTAGGGTTTTGATAAAAATCACATTTTTGTTTCCCCTTTGCAAACGCTCTAGCGGCTAAATTATTTGAACGGGATGAGTAAAAAAGCATTGTTAGTAATTTAAAGAGCTTCAGGAAAGCTTCAACTTTCTTCCACCCCTACCAGGAACGTGGCAAAGTGTTCACAAAAATTGGGTTTTGAAAAAATCACATTTTTGTTTCAATTTTTTCAACTTTGCACTATTTGAACGAGGTAGTTAAAAAAAAGCATTGTTAGATAATTAAAGAGCTTCAGGAAACTTCAACCTTTCTTCCACCCCCACCAGGACGTGGCAATAGTGTTCACAAGAAATGTAGGGTTTTGATAAAAACAAATTTTTGTTTCAATTTTGCAACTTCAAGCGGCTAAACTTTTGAAGGGTGAATAAAAAAAGCATTGTTAGATAATTTAAAGAGCTTCAGGAAAGTCTTCAACCTTTCTTCCACCCCACCAGGAACTGGCAATAGTGTTCACAAGAAATGTAGGGTTTTGATAAAAATCACATTTTTGTTTTTCAACTTTCAAACGCTCTAGCGGCTAAACTAACGAGTGAGTCAAATAAAACATTTAGATAATTTAAAGAGCTATCAGGAAATCTTCAATCTTTCTTCTCCCTACCAGAACGTGGCAATAGTGTTCAAAAAATTAGGGTTTTGATAAAAATCACATTTTTGTTTCAACTTTTCAAAGTCTAGCGGCTAAATATTTAAAGAGGTGGTTAAAAAAAAATTGCTTAGTAATTTAAAGAGCTTTCAGGAATCTTCAATCTTTCTTCCACTCCTACCAGAACGTGCAACAGGTTACAGAAATGTAGGGTTTTGATAAAAATCACATTTTTGTTTTTCAACTTTGCAAAGTTTAGCGGCTAAACTATTTGAACGGGTGAGTCAAATAATAAGCATTGGTTAGATAATTAAAAGAGCTTAAGGAAAGTCTTCAATCTTTCTTCTACTCCTACCGAAACGTGGCAAAGTGTCACAAGAAATGTGGGTTTTGAAAAAAATCACATTTTTGTTCAACTTTGCAAACGCGGCTAAACTATTTGAACGGGTAATAAAAAAATGCATTGTTAGATAATTTAAAGAGCTTCAGGAAAGTCTTCAACCTTTCTTCCACCCCCACCAGGAACGTGGCAAAGTTTCACAAGAAATGTAGGGTTTTGATAAAAATCACAAATTTTTGGTTTTCACATTTTTGTTTCAACTTTGCAAACGCGGCTAAACTATTTGAACGGGATTCGTTAGATAATTTAAAGAGCTTTCAGGAAGTCTTCAACTTTCTTCACCCACCAGAAACGTGCAACAGTGTTCACAAGAAATGTAGGGTTTTGATAAAAATCACATTTTTGTTTCATTTTGCAATGCAACGCGGCTAAACTATTTGAACGGGTGAACAAAAAGCATTGTTAGATAATTTAAAGAGCTTCAGGAAAGTCTTCAACCTTTCTTCCACCCACCAGAAACGTGGCAACAGTGTACAAGAAATGTAGGGTTTTGATAAAAATCACATTTTTGTTTCAACTTTGCAAAGCTCTAGCGGCTAAACTATTTGAACGGGTAGTTAAAAAAAAGCATTGTAGATAATTTAAAGAGCTTTAGGAAGTCTTCAATCTTTCTTCTACTCCTACCAGAAACGTGCAACAGTGTTCACAAGAAATGTAGGGTTTTGATAAAAATTTTTACATTTTTGTTCAACTTGCAAAGCTCTAGCGGCTAAACTATTTGAACGGGTGGTCAAATAATAAGCATTGGTTAATAATTAAAGAGCTTAAGGAAAGCTTCAATCTTTCTTCTACTCCTACCAAAAACGTGGCAAAGTGTACAAGAAATGTAGGGTTTTGATAAAAATCACATTTTTGTTTCAATTTGCAACTCAGCGGCTAAACTATTTGAACGGGTGATCAAATAAATGCATTCGTTAATAATTTAAAGAGCTTTCAGAAAGCCTTCAACTTTCTTCACCCACCAGGCAATAGTGTTAACAAGGAATGTAGGGTTTTGATAAAAATCACATTTTGTTTCACATTTTTGTTGCAACTTTGCAAACGCGGCTAAACTATTTGAACGGGATGAATCAAATAAAGCATTGTTAGATAATTTAAAGAGCTATCAGGAAAGTCTTCAACCTTTCTTCCACCCCCACCAGGACGTGGCAATAGTGTTCACAAGAAATGTAAGTTTTGATAAAAATCACATTTTTGTTTCACATTTTGTTGCAACTTTGCAAACGCGGCTAAACTTTTACGGGTGAATCAAATAAAAGCATTGTTAGATAATTTAAAGAGCTATCAGGAAAGTCTTCAACCTTTCTTCCACCCCCACCAGGAACGTGGCAATAGTGTTCACAAGAAATGTAGGGTTTTGATAAAAATCACATTTTTGTTGCAACTTTGCAAACGCTCTAGCGGCTAAACTAACGAGGTGAGTCAAATAATAAGCATTGGTTAATAATTTAAAGAGCTATCAGGAAAGTCTTCAATCTTTCTTCCCCCCTACCAGGAACGTGGCAATAGTGTTCACAAAAGATGTAGGGTTTTGATAAAAATCACATTTTTGTTCACATTTTGTTGCAACTTTGCAAACGCCTAGCGGCTAAACTAAGAGGTGAGTCAAATAATAAGCATTGGTTAGAAATTTAAAGAGTATAGGAAAGTCTTCAATCTTTCTTCCCCCCTACCAGGAACGTGGCAAAGTGTTCACAAAAATGTAGGGTTTTATAAAAATCACATTTTTGTTTCAACTTTTCAAAGCTCTAGCGGCTAAACTATTTGAAAGGGTGAGTTAAAAAAAAGCATTGTTAGAAATTTAAAGAGCTTTAGGAAGTCTTCAATCTTTCTTCCCTCCTACCAGAAACGTGTCAACAGTGTTCACAGAAATGTAGGGTTTTGATAAAAATCACATTTTTGTTTCACATTTTGTTGCAACTTTGCAAACGCGGCTAAACTATTTGAACGGGATGATCAAATAAAAGCATTGGTTAGATAATTAAAAGAGCTATAAGGAAAGTCTTCATTCTTTCTTCCAAACCCTACCAGAAAAACGTTTTCAACAGGTGTTTACAAGGAATGTAGGGTTTTGATAAAAATCACATTTTGTTTCACATTTTTGTTGCAACTTTGCAAACGCGGCTAAACTATTTGAACGGGATGAATCAAATAAAGCATTGTAGATAATTAAAAGAGCTATAAGGAAAGTCTTCAACCTTTCTTCCACCCCCACCAGAAACGTGGCAAAGTGTCACAAGAAATGTAGGTTTTAATAAAAATCACATTTTTGTTTCAATTTTGCAACTCAAGCGGCTAAACTATTTGAACGGATGAATCAAATAAAAGCATTGTTAGAAATTAAAAGAGCTATAAGGAAAGTCTTCAACCTTTCTTCCACCCCCACCAGGAACGTGGCAATAGTGTTAACAAGAAATGTAGGGTTTTGATAAAAATCACATTTTTGCTTCAACTTTCCAAAGCATCTAGCGGCTAAACTATTTGAACGAGGTGAGTCAAATAATATGCATTCGTTATATAATTTAAAGAGCTTTCAGGAAAGCCTTCAATCTTTCTTCTACTCCTACCAGGAGCGTGGCAATAGTGTTAACAAGAAATGTAGGGTTTTGATAAAAATCACATTTATGTTTCACATTTTTGTTGCAACTTTGCAAACGCGGCTAAACTATTTGAACGGGATGAATTAAATAAACTGCATTCGTTAGATAATTTAAAGAGCTATCAGGAAAGTCTTCAACCTTTCTTCCACCCCCACCAGGAGCGTGGCAATAGTGTTCACAAGAAATGTACAGTTTTGATAAAAATCACATTTTTGTTTCACATTTTTGCTGCAACTTTGCGCACGCGGCTAAACTATTTGAACGGGATGAATCAAATAAAATGCATTCGTTAGATAATTTAAAGAGCTATCAGGAAAGTCTTCAACGTTTCTTCCACCCCCACCAGGAACGTGGCAATAGTGTTCACAAGAAATGTAGGGTTTTGATAAAAATCACATTTTTGATTCACATTTTGTTGCAACTTTGCAAACGCTCTAGCGGCTAAACTAACGAGGTGAGTCAAATAATAAGCATTGGTTAGATAATTTAAAGAGCTATCAGGAAAGTCTTCATACTTTCTTCCACCCCTACCAGGAACGTGGCAATAGTGTTCACAAGAAATGTAGGGTTTTGATAAAAATTACATTTTTGTTGCAACTTTGCAAACGCTCTAGCGGCTAAACTATTTGAACGAGGTGAGTCAAATAATAAGCATTGGTTACATAATTTAAAGAGCTATCAGGAAAGTCTTCAGTCTTTCTTCCACCCCTACCAGGAACGTGGCAATAGTGTTCACAAAAGATGTAGGGTTTTGATAAAAATCACATTTTTGTTTCAACTTTGCAAAGCATCTAGCGGCTAAACTATTTGAAAGAGATGGGTCAAATAATAAGCATTCGTTAGATAATATAAAGAGCTTTCAGGAAAGTCTTCAACCTTTCTTCTAGTCCTACCAGAAACGTGGCAACAGTGTTCACAAAAATGTTGCTCAACTTTTCAAACGCTCTAGCGGCTAAACTATTTGAAAGCATTGAGTCAGATAAAAGCATCGTTTAGATAATTTAAAGAGCTTTCAGGAAAGCATTCAATCTTTCTTCTTTTCCTACCAGAAGCGTGGCAATAGTGTTCAGAAGAAATATAGGGCTTTGATAAAAATCACATTTTTGTTTCCCCTATGCAAACGCTCTAGCGGCTAAACTATTTGAACGTGATGAGTTAAACAAAAGGCATTGCTTATGTAATTTAAAGAGCTTTCATGAAAGTCTTCAACTTTTCTTCTACTCCTACCAGAAACGTGGCAACAGTGTTCACAAAAAATGTTGGGTTTTGAGAAATATCACATTTTTGTTTCACATTTGCAAACGCTCTAGCGGCTAAACTATTTGAACGAATTGAGTCAGATAAAAAGCATCGTTTAGATAATTTAATGTGTTTTCAGGAAAGCATTCAATCTTTCATCTATTCCTACCACAAACGTGGCAATAGTGTTCAGAAGAAATATAGGGCTTTGATAAAAATCACATTTTTGTTTCACCTATGCAAACGCTCTAGCGGCTAAACTATTTGAACGTGATGAGTTAAACAAAAAGCATTGCTTAGATAATTTAAAGAGCTTTTAGGAAAGTCTTCAGTGTTTCTTCTACTCCTACCAGAAACGTGTCAACAGTGTTCACAAGAAATGTACGGTTTTGATAAAAATCACATTTTTGTTTTACATTTTTGTTGCAACTTTGCAAACGCGGCTAAACTATTTGAACGGGATGAATCAAATAAACTGCATTCGTTAGATAATTTAAAGAGCTATCAGGAAAGTCTTCAACCTTTCTTCCACGCCCACCAGAAACGTGGCAACAGTGCTCACAAGAAATGTAGGGTTTTGATAAAAATCACATTTTTGTTTCAACTTTGCAAAGCATCTAGCGGCTAAACTATTTGAACGAGGTCAGTTAAACAAAAAGCATTGCTTAGATAATTTAAAGAGCTTTCAGGCAAGTCTTCAATCTTTCTTCTACTCCTACCAGAAACGTGTCAACAGTGTTCACAAGAAATGTAGGGTTTTGATAAAAGTCACATTTTTGTTTCACATTTTTGTTGCAACTTTGCAAACGCTCTAGCGGCTAAACTATTTGAACGGGATGCGTCAAATAATAAGCATTGGTTAGATAATTAACAGAGCTATAAGGAAAGTCTTCAATCTTTCTTCTACTCCTACCAAAAACGTGGCAACAGTGCTCACAAGAAATGTAGGGTTTTGATAAAAATCACATTTTTGTTTCAACTTTGCAAAGCATCTAGCGGCTAAACTATTTGAACGAGGTGAGTCAAATAATATGCATTCGTTATATAATTTAAAGAGCTTTCATGAAAGCCTTCAATCTTTCTTCTACTCCTACCAGGAGCGTGGCAATAGTGTTAACAAGGAATGTAGGGTTTTGATAAAAATCACATTTATGTTTCACATTTTTGTTGCAACTTTGCAAACGCGGCTAAACTATTTGAACGGGATGAATCAAATAAATTGCATTCGTTAGATAATTTAAAGAGCTATCAGGAAAGTCTTCAACCTTTCTTCCACCACCACCAGGAGCGTGGCAATAGTGTTCACAAGAAATGTAGAGTTTTGATAAAAATCACATTTTTGTTGCAACTTTGCAAACGCGGCTAAACTATTTGAACGGGATGAATCAAATAAAATGCATTCGTCAGATAATTTAAAGAGCTATCAGGAAAGTCTTCAACCTTTCTTCCACCCCCACCAGGAACGTGGCAATAGTGTTCACAAGAAATGTAGGATTTTGATAAAAATCACATTTTTGATTCACATTTTGTTGCAACTTTGCAAACGCTCTAGCGGCTAAACTAACGAGGTGAGTCAAATAATAAGCATTGGTTAGATAATTTAAAGAGCTATCAGGAAAGTCTTCAAACTTTCTTCCACCCCTACCAGGAACGTGGCAATAGTGTTCACAAGAAATGTAGGGTTTTTATAAAAATCACATTTTTGTTGCAACTTTGCAAACGCTCTAGCGGCTAAACTATTTGAACGAGGTGAGTCAAATAATAAGCATTGGTTACATAATTTAAAGAGCTATCAGGAAAGTCTTCAGTCTTTCTTCCACCCCTACCAGGAACGTGGCAATAGTGTTCACAACAGATGTAGGGTTTTGATAAAAATCACATTTTTGTTTCAACTTTGCAAAGCATCTAGCGGCTAAACTATTTGAAAGAGATGGGTCAAATAATAAGCATTCGTTAGATAATATAAAGAGCTTTCAGGAAAGTCTTCAACCTTTCTTCTAGTCCTACCAGAAACGTGGTAACAGTGTTCACAAAAAATGTTGCTCAACTTTTCAAACGCTCTAGCGGCTAATCTATTTGAAAGCATTGAGTCAGATAAAAGCATCGTTTAGATAATTTAAAGAGCTTTCAGGAAAGCATTCAATCTTTCTTCTTTTCCTACCACAAGCGTGGCAATAGTGTTCAGAAGAAATATAGGGCTTTGATAAAAATCACATTTTTGTTTCCCCTATGAACGAGGTCAATTAAACAAAATGCATTGCTTAGATAATTTAAAGAGCTTTCATGAAAGTCTTCAACTTTTCTTCTACTCCTACCAGAAACGTGGCAACAGTGTTCACAAAAAATGTTGGGTTTTGAGAAATATCACATTTTTGTTTCAAATATTCAAACGCTCTAGCGGGTAAACTATATGAACGAGGTCAATTAAACAAAATGCATTCGTTAGATAATTTAAAGAGCTATCAGGAAAGTCTTCAATCTTTCTTCCACCCCCACCAGGAACGTGGCAATAGTGTTCACAAGAAATGTAGGGTTTTGATAAAAATCACATTTTTGATTCACATTTTGTTGCAACTTTGCAAACGCTCTAGCGGCTAAACTAACGAGGTGAGTCAAATAATAAGCATTGGTTAGATAATTTAAAGAGCTATCAGGAAAGTCTTCCAACTTTCTTCCACCCCTACCAGGAACGTGGCAATAGTGTTCACAAGAAATGTAGGGTTTTGATAAAAATCACATTTTTGTTGCAACTTTGCAAACGCTCTAGCGGCTAAACTATTTGAACGAGGTGAGTCAAATAATAAGCATTGGTTACATAATTTAAAGAGCTATCAGGAAAGTCTTCAGTCTTTCTTCCACCCCTACCAGGAACGTGGCAATAGTGTTCACAAAAGATGTAGGGTTTTGATAAAAAATCACATTTGTGTTGCAACTTTGCAAACGCCCTAGCGGCTAAACTATTTGAACGGTATGAGTCAAATAATAAGCATTGGTTAGACAATTAAAAGAGCTATAAGGAAAGTCTTCAATCTTTCTTCTACTCCTACCAGAAACGTGGCAACAGTGCTCACAAGAAATGTAGGGTTTTGATAAAAATCACATTTTTGTTTCAACTTTGCAAAGGCTCTAGCGGCTAAACTATTTGAACTAAGTGAGTCAAACAAATAGTATTAGTTAGATAATTCGAAGAGGTTTCAAGAAAGCATTGAATCTTTCTTCTACTCCTACCAGGAACGTGGCAATGGTGTTCACAAAAAATGTAGGGCTTTGAGAAAAATCACATTTTTGTTTCAACTTTCAAACGCTCTAGCGGCTATAATATTTGAACGAGTTGAGTTAAATAATAAGCATCGGTTAGATAATTTAAAGAGCTTTAAGGAAAGTCTTCAATCTTTCTTCTACTCCTACCACGAACGTGGTATTAGTGTTCCCAAGAAATGTAGGGCTTTGAGAAAAATCACATTTTTGTTTCAACTTTGCCAACGCTATAGCGGTTAGACTATTTAAACGAGGTAAGTCAAATAATATGCATTAGTTTGATAATTTAAAGAGCTATCAGGAAAGTCTTCAATCTTTCTTCTACTTCTACCAGGATCGTGGTAATAGTGTTCACGAAAAATGTAGGGTTTTGAGAAAAATCACATTTTTGATTCAACTTTACAAATGCTCTGGCGCCTACACTATTTGAAAGAGGTGCGTAAAATAATAAGCACTGGTTAGATAATTTAAAGAGCTTTCAGGAAAGTCTTCAATCTTTCTTCTACTCCTACCAGGAACGTGGTAATTGTGTTCACAAGAAATGTTGGGTTCTAATTAAAATCACATTTTTGTTTCAACTTTGCCAAAGCTATAGCGGTTAGACTATTTAAACGAGGTGGGCCAAATAATATGCATTAGTTGGATAATTTAAAGAGCTATCAGGAAAGTCTTCAATCTTTCTTCTACTCCTACCAGCAACGTGCTAATAGTGTTCACAAGAAATGTAGGGTTTTGAGAAAAATCACATTTTTGTTTCAAATTTCAAACGCTCTAGCGGCTAAACTACTTGAACGAGGTGAGTTAAATAATAAGCACTGGTTAGGTAATTTAAAGAGCTTTCAGGAAAGTCTTCAATCTTTCTTCTACTCCTACCAGGAACGTGGTAATAGTGTTCACAAGAAATGTTGGGTTTTAATTAAAATCACATTTTTATTTCAACTCTGAAAAGGCTCTAGCGGCTAAACCATTTGAACGAGGTGAGTCAACCAAAAAGCATTGCTTATATAATTTAAGGAGCTTTCAGGAAATTTTTTAATCTTTCTTCTACTCCTATCAGAGGCGTGGCAATAGTGTTCACAAGAAATGTTGGGTTTTAATTAAAATCACATTTTTGTATCAACTTTGCAAAGGCTCTAGCGGCTAAACTATTGCTTAGATAATTTAAAGAGCTATCAGGAAAGTCGTCAATCTTTCTTCTACTCCTACCAGGAACGTGGCAATAGTGTTCACAAAAAATGTAGAGTTTTGAGAAAAAGCACATTTTTGTTTCAACTTTGCAAACGCTCTAGCGACTGAACTATTTGATCGAGGTGAGTCAAACAAATAGTATTAGTTAGATAATTCGAAGAGGTTTCAAGAAAGGATTCAATCTTTCTTCTATTCCTACCAGGAACGTGAAAAAGAAAAATCACATTTTTGTTTTAACTTTGCAAACACTCTAGCGGCTAAACTATTTGAGCGAGGTGAGTTAAATAATAAGCACTGGTTAGATAATTTAAAGAGCTATCAGGAAAGTCTTCAATCTTTCTTCTGCTCCTACTAGGAACGTGGTAATATTGTTCACAATAAATGTAGGGTTTTGAGAAAAATCACATTTTTGTTTCAACTTTGCAAACGCCCTAGCGGCTGAACTATTTGAACGAGGAGAGTTAAATAATAAGCACTGGTTAGATAATATAAAGAGCTTTCAGGCAAGCATTCAATCTTTCTTCTACTTCTACCAGGAACGTGGCAATAGTGTTCACAAGAAATGTAGGGCTTTGAGAAATATCACATTTTTGTTTCAAATTTCAAACGCTCTAGCGGCTAAACTACTTGAACGAGGTGAGTTAAATAATAAGCACTGGTTAGGTAATTTAAAGAGCTTTCAGGAAAGTCTTCAATCTTTCTTCTACTCCTACCAGGAACGTGGTAATTGTGTTCACAAGAAATGTTGGGTTTTAATTAAAATCACGTTTTTGTTTCAACTTTGCCAAGGCCCTAGCGGCTAAACTATTTCAACGAAGTGAGTTAAACAAAACGCATTGCTTAGATAATTTAAAGAGCTTTCAGGAAAGTCTTCAGTCTTTCTTCTACTCCTACCAGGAACGTGGTAATTGTGTTCACAAGAAATGTTGGGTTTTAATTAAAATCACATTTTTGTTTCAACTTTGCCAACGCTATAGCGGTTAGACTATTTTAACGAGGAGGGCCAAATAATATGCATTAGTTGGATAATTTAAAGAGCTATCAGGAAAGTCTTCAATCTTTCTTCTACTGCTACCAGCAACGTGCTAATAGTGTTCACAAGAAAAGTAGGGTTTTGAGAAAAAGCACATTTTTGTTTCAAATTTCAAACGCTCTATCGGCTAAACTACTTGAACGAGGTGAGTTAAATAATAACCACTGGTTAGGTAATTTAAAAGCTTTCAGGAAAGTCTTCAATCTTTCTTCTACTCCTACCAGGAACGTGGTAATTGTGTTCACAAGAAATGTTGGGTTTTAAGTAAAATCACATTTTTGTTTCAACTTTGCCGAGGCCCTAGCGGCTAAACTATTTCAACGAGGTGAGTTAAACAAAAAGCATTGCTTAGATAATTTAAAGAGCTATCAGGAAAGTCTTCAATCTTTCTTCTACTTCTTCCAGGAACGTGGTAATAGTGTTCACAAAAAAGGTAGGATTTTAATTAAAATCACATTTTTGTTTCAACTTTGCAAAGGCTCTAGCGGCTAAGCTATTTGAACGAGGTGAGACAAGCAAAAGGTATTGCTTAGATAATTTAAAGAACTTTCAGGAAAGTCATCAGCCTTTCTTCTACTCCTGTCAGGGGCGTGGCAATAGTGTTCACAAGAAATGTTGGGTTTTAATTAAAATCACATTTTTGTTTCAACTTTGCCAAGGCCCTAGCGGCTAAACTATTTCAACGAGGTGGGTTAAACAAAAAGCATTGCTTAGATAATTTAAAGAGCTATCAGGAAAGTCTTCAATCTTTCTTCTACTCCTACCAGGAACGTGGTAGTAGTGTTCACAAAAAAGGTAGGGTTTTAATTAAAATCACATTTTTGTTTCAACTTTGCAAAGGCTCTAGCGGCTAAGCTATTTGAACAAGGTGAGGCAAGCAAAAGGTATTGCTTAGATAATTTAAAGAGCTTTCAGGAAAGTCATCAACCTTTCTTCTACTCCTATCAGGGGCGTATCAATAGTGTTCACACGAAATGTTGGGTTTTAATTAAAATCACATTTTTGTTTCAACTTTGCCAAGGCCCTAGCGGCTAAACTATATGAACGAGGTGAGTTAAACAAAAAGCATTGCTTAGATAATTTAAAGAGCTATCAGGAAAGTCGTCAATCTTTCTTCTACTCTTACCAGGAACGTGGTAATAGTGTTCACAAGAAAGGTAGGGTTTTGAGAAAAATCACATTTTTGTTTCAACTTTGCAAACGCTCTAGCGGCTAAACTATTTGAACGAGGTGAGTTAAATAATAAGCACTGGTTAGGTAATTTAAAGAGCTTTCAGGAGAGTCTTCAGTCTTTCTTCTACTCCTACCGGGAACGTGGTTTTAGTGTTCACAAGAAATGTAGGGCTTTGAGAAAAATCACATTTTTGTTTCACCTTTGCAAACGGTGAAATCACAAGAAATGTTGGGTTTTAATTAAAATCACATTTTTATTTCAACTTTTCAAAGGCTCTAGCGACTAAACTATTCGAACGAGGTGGAACAAGCAAAAAGTATTGCTTAGATAATTTAAGGAGCTTTCAGGAAAGTCTTCAGTCTTTCTTCTACTCCTACCAGGAACGTGGTATTAGTGTTCACAAGAAATGTTGGGTTTTAATTAAAATCACATTTTTGTTTCAACTTTGCAAAGGCTCTAGCGGCTAAGCTATTTGAACGAGGTGAGACAAGCAAAAGGTATTGCTTAGATAATTTAAAGAGCTTTCAGGAAAGTCATCAACCTTTCTTCTACTCCTGTCAGGGGCGTGGAAATAGTGTTCACAAGAAATGTAGGGTTTTAATTAAAATCACATTTTTGTTTCAACTTTGCCAAGGCCCTAGCGGCTAAACTATTTGAACGAGGTGAGTTAAATAATAAGCACTGGTTAGGTAATTTAAAGAGCTTTCAGGAAAGTCTTCAGTCTTTCTTCTACTCCTACCAGGAACGTGGTAATAGTGTTCACAAGAAATGTAGGGTTTTGAGAAAAATCACATTTTTGTTTCACCTTTGCAAACGGTGAAATCACAAGAAATGTTGGGTTTTAATTAAAATCACATTTTTATTTCAACTTTGCAAAGGCTCTAGCGGCTAAACTATTCGAACAAAGTGAGACAAGCAAAAAGCGTTGCTTAGATACTTTAAAGAGCTTTCAGGAAAGTCATCAACCTTTCTTCTACTCCTTTCAGAGGCGTGGCAATAGCGTTCACAAGAATGTAGGGGTTTAATTAAAATTACATTTTTGTTTCAACTTTGCAAACGCTCTATCGGCTAAACTATTTGAACGAGGTGAGTCAAACAAATAATATTAGTTATATAATTCGAAGAGGTTTCAAGAAAGTATTCTTCGACTCCTACCAGGAACGTGGCAATAGTGTTCACAAGAAATGTAGGGTTTTGAGAAAATTTACATTTTTGTTTCACCTTTGCAAACGGTGAAATCACAAGAAATGTTGGGTTTTAATTAAAATCACATTTTTATTTCAACTTTGCAAAGGCTCTAGCGGCTAAACTATTCGAACAAAGTGAGACAAGCAAAAAGCGTTGCTTAGATACTTTAAAGAGCTTTCAGGAAAGTCATCAACCTTTCTTCTACTCCTTTCAGAGGCGTGGCAATAGCGTTCACAAGAATGTAGGGGTTTAATTAAAATCACATTTTTGTTTCAACTTTGCAAAGGCTCTAGCGGCTAAACCATTTGAACGAGGTGAGTCAACCAAAAAGCATTGCTTATATAATTTAAGGAGCTTTCAGGAAATTTTTCAATCTTTCTTCTACTCCTACCAGAGGCGTGGCAATAGTGTTCACAAGAAATGTTGGGTTTTAATTCAAATCACATTTTTGTATCAACTTTGCAAAGGCTCTAGCGGTTAAACTATTGCGTAGATAATTTAAAGAGCTATCAGGAAAGTCGTCAATCTTTCTTCTACTCCTACCAGGAACGTGGCAATAGTGTTCACAAAAAATGTAGAGTTTTGAGAAAAAGCACATTTTTGTTTCAACTTTGCAAACGCTCTAGCGGCTGAACTATTTGATCGAGGTGAGTCAAACAAATAGTATTAGTTAGATAATTCGAAGAGGTTTCAAGAAAGGATTCAATCTTTCTTCTATTTCTACCAGGAACGTGGCAATGGTGTTCACAAAAAATATAGGGTTTTGAGAAAAATCACATTTTTGTTTCAACTTTGCAAACGCTCTAGTAGCTAAACAATTTGAACGAGGTGAGTTAAATAATAAGCACTGGTTAGATAATTTGAAGAGATTTCAGGAAAGTCTTCAATTTTCTTCTACTCCTACCAGGAACATGGTAATAGTGTTCACAAGAAATGTAGGGTTTTGAGAAAAATCACATTTTTGTTTTAACTTTGCAAACACTCTAGCGGCTAAACTATTTGAGCGAGGTGAGTTAAATAATAAGCACTGGTTAGATAATTTAAAGTGCTATCAGGAAAGTCTTCAATCTTTCTTCTGCTCCTACCAGGAACGTGGTAATATTGTTCACAATAAATGTAGGGTTTTGAGAAAAATCACATTTTTGTTTCAACTTTGCAAACGCCCTAGCGGAGATATCAGGAAAGTCTTCAATCTTTCTTCTACTCCTACCAGGAACGTGGTAATAGTGTTCAAAAGAAATGGGTTTTAATTAAAATCACATTTTTGTGAGTCAAATAATATGCATTAGTTGGATAATTTAAAGAGCTATCAGGAAAGTCTTCAATCTTTCTTCTACTCCTACCAGGAACGTGGTAATATTGTTCACAATAAATGTAGGGTTTTGAGAAAAATCACATTTTTTTTCAACTTTGCAAACGCCCTAGCGGCTGAACTATTTGAACGAGGTGAGTTAAATAATAAGCACTGGTTAGATAATTTAAAGAGCTTTCAGGCAAGCATTCAGTCTTTCTTCTACTCCTGCCAGAAACGTGGCAATAGTGTTCACAAGAAATATAGGGCTTTGAGAAAAATCACATTTTTGTTCCAACTTTCAAACGCTCTAGCGGCTAAACTATTTGAACGAGGTGAGTCAAACAAATAGTATTAGTTAGATAATTCGAAGTGGTTTCAAGAAAGCATTCAATCTTTCTTCTACTCCTACCAGAAACGTGGTAATAGTGTTCACAAGAAAAAATCACATTTTTGTTTCAACTTTGCAAACGCTCTAGCGGCTAAACTATTTGAACGAGGTGAGTTAAATAATAAGCACTGGTTAGGTAAGTTAAAGAGCTTTCACGAAAGTTTTCAATCTTTCTTCTACTCCTACCACGAATGTGGTAAAAGTGTTTACAAGAAATGTAGGGTTTCGAGAAAAATCACATTTTTGTTTCAACTTTGCAAACGCTCTAGCGGTTAGACTATTTAAAGGAGGTGGGTCAAATAATATGCATTAGTTGGATAATTTAAAGTGCTATCAGGAAAGTTTTCAATCAGTCTTCTACTCCTACCAGGAACGTGGCAATGGTGTTCACAAGAAATATAGGGCTTTGGGAAAAATCACATTTTTGTTCCAACTTTCAAACGCTCTAGCGGCTAAACTATTTGAACGAGGTGAGTCAAACAAATAGTATTAGTTAGATAATTCGAAGAGGTTTCAAGAGAGCATTCAATCTTTCTTCTACTCCTACCAGAAACGTGGTAATAGTGTTCACAAGAAATGTAGGGTTTTGAGAAAAATCACATTTTTGTTTCAACTTTACAAACGCTATAGCGGTTAGACTAATTAAACGAGGGGAGTCAAATAATATGCATTAGTTGGATAATTTAAAGAGCTATCAGAAAAGTCTTCAATCTTTCTTTTACTCCTGCCAGAAACGTGGTAGTAGTGTTCACAAGAAATGTTGGGTTTTAATTAAAATCACATTTTTGTTTCAACTTTGCAAAGGCCCTAGCGGCTAAAGTATTTGAACGAGGTGAGTTAAACAAAAAGCATTGCTTAGATAATTTAAAGGGCTTTCAGGAAAGTCATCAACCTTTCTTCTGCTCCTATCAGAGGCGTGGCAATAGTGTTCACAAGAAATGTTGGGTTTTAATTAAAATCACATTTTTGTTTCAACTTTGCAAAGGCTCTAGCGGCTAAACTATTTGAACGAGGTGAGTTAAACAAAAAGCATTGCTTAGATAATTTAAAGAGCTTTCAGGAAAGTCATCAACCTTTCTTCTACTCCTTTCAGGGGCGTAGCAATAATGTTCACAAGAAATGTAGGGTTTTGAGAAAAATCACATTTTTGTTTCAACTTTGCAAACGCTCTAGCGGTTAGACTATTTAAAGGAGGTGGGTCAAATAATATGCATTAGTTGGATAATTTAAAGAGCTATCAGGAAAGTTTTCAATCAGTCTTCTACTCCTACCAGGAACGTGGCAATGGTGTTCACAAGAAATATAGGGCTTTGGGAAAAATCACATTTTTGTTTCAACTTTGCAAAGGCTCTAGCGGCTAAACTAGTTGGACGAGGTGAGGCAGGCAAAAAGCGTTGCTTAGACAGTTTGTAGAGCTTTCAGGAAAGTCTTCAATCTTTCTTATACTCCTACCAGAAACGTGGTAATAGTGTTCACAAGAAATGTAGTGTTTTGATAAAAATCACATTTTTGTTTCAACTTTGCAAAGGCCCTAGCGGCTGAACTATTTGAACGAGGTGAGTTAGGTAATAAGCACTGGTTAGATAATTTAAAGAGCTTTCAGGAAAGTCTTCAATCTTTCTTCTACTCTTACCACGAACGTGGTAATAGTGTTCACACGAAATGTTGGGTTTTGAGAAAAATCACATTTTAGTTTCAACTTTGCAAACGCTCTAGCATTTAAACTATTTGAACGAGGTGAGACAAGCAAAAAGTATTGCTTAGATAATTTAAAGAGCTTTCAGGAAAGTCATCAACTTTTCTTCTACTCCTTTCAGAGGCGTGGCAATAGTGTTCACAAGAAATGTTGGGTTTTAATTAAAATCACATTTTTGTTTCAACTTTGCAAAGGCTTTGGCGGCTAAACTATTTGAACGAGGTGAGTCAAGCAAAAAGCATTGCTTAGGTAATGTAAAGAGCTTTCAGGAAAGTCTTCAATCTTTCTTCTACTCCTACGAGGAACGTGGTAATAGTGTTCATAAGAAATGTAGGGTTTTGATAGAAATAACATTTGCGTTTCAACTTCGCAAACGCTCTAGCGGCTAAACTATTTGAACGAGGTGAGTAAATTTTTCTTCTGCTCCTACCAGAAACGTGGTAATAGTGTTCACAAGAAATGTAAGGTTTTGATAAAAATCACATTTTGTTTCAACTTTGCAAAGGCCCTAGCGGCTGAACTATTTGAACGAGGTGAGTTAAACGAAAAGCATTGCTTAGACAATTTAAAGAGCTTTCAGGCAAGTCTTCATCTTTCTTCTACTCCTACCAGGAACGTGGTAATAGTGTTCACAAGAAAGGTAGGATTTTATTAAAATCCCATTTTTGTTTCAAATTTGCAAAGGCTCTAGCGGCTAAGCTATTTGAACAAGGTGAGACAAGCAAAAGGTATTGCTTAGATAATTAAAGAGCTTTCAGGAAAGTCATCAACCTTTCTTCTACTCCTTTCAGGGGCGTAGCAATAATGTTCACAAGAAATGTTGGGTTTTAATTAAAATCACATTTTTGTTTCACTTTGCCAAGCCCTAGCGGCTAAACTTTAACGAGGTGAGTTAAAAAAAAGCATTGCTTAGATAATTTAAAGAGCTATCAGGAAAGTCTCAATCTTTCTTCTACTCTACCAGGAACGTGGAATAGTGTTCACAAGAAAGTAGGGTTTTGAGAAAAATCACATTTTTGTTTCACTTTGCAAACGTTACGCAAAATTTGGTGTAAAAAATAATTTTATTAATTGAAAGGTTACGGCTAACTTTCATACAGGAACGAAAGTTACAGAAATTTGGGTTTAAAAATCACTTTTTTTCCTTTCAACGTCTAGCGCAAAATTTGGGGTTAAAAAATAATTTGTTTCAAGTTTCAAGCTCTCGCTCCCAGAACGTGGCAAAGTTTCAAAATTAGGGTTTAAAAAATCAATTTTTTTTCACCTTCAACGGTGAAATTTACAAGAAATGTGGGTTTTATAAAATCACATTTTTTTTCAACTTTGCAAAGGCTCTAGCGGCTAAACTATTGAACGAGGTGGAAAACAAAAAGATTGCTTAGATAATTTAAGGGCTTTCAGGAAAGTCATCAACCTTTCTTCTACTCCTTTCAGGGGTAGCAAAGTGTTCACAAGAAATGTTGGGTTTTAATTAAAATCACATTTTTGTTTCAACTTTGCAAGGCCCTAGCGGCTAAACTATTTGAACGAGGTGAGTTAAACAAAAAGCATTGCTTAGATAATTTAAAGAGGTTCAGGAAAGTCTTCAACTTTCTTCTACTCCTCAGGCGTGGAATATGTTCACAAGAAAGGTGGTTTTAATTAAAATCCCATTTTTGTTTCAAATTTGCAAAGCCTAGCGGCTAACTATTTGAACAAGGTGAGAAAAAAAGGATTGCTTAGATAATTTAAAGAGCTTTCAGGAAAGTCTCAACCTTTCTTCTACTCCTTTCAGGACGTGAATAATGTTCACAAGAAATGTTGGGTTTTAATTAAAATCACATTTTTGTTTCAACTTTGCAAGGCCCTAGCGGCTAAACTATTTGAACGAGGTGAGTTAAACAAAAGATTGTTAGATAATTTAAAGAGTTCAGGAAAGCTTAATCTTTCTTCTACTCCTACCAGGAACGTGGCAATGTGTTCACAAAAATGTAGGGTTTTGAGAAAAATAATTTTTGTTTCAACTTTGCAAAGTGCGCAAAAATTTGGGTGTAAAAAATAATTTTACAATTGAAAGGTTTAGGCTAACCTTTTTCATACCAGGAACGGAAAGTTACAGAAATTAGGGCTTTAAAAAATCACTTTTTTTTCCTTTCAAACGTCTAGCGGCAAAATTTGGGGTTAAAAAATAATTTTGTTTCAAGTTTCAAAGCTCTTCCTTACCAGGAACGTGGCAAAAGTTTCTAAAATTAGAGTTTAAAAAATCAATTTTTTCACTTCAAGCGGTAATATTTGAACTGTAGGGTTTTGATAAAAATCACATTTTTTTTCAACTTTGCAAAGGCCCTAGCGGCTAAATATTTGAACGGGGTGGTAAACAAAAAGATTGCTTAGATAATTTAAGGGCTTTCAGGAAGTCATCAACCTTTCTTCCTCCTTCAGGGGTGCAACAGTGTTCACAAGAAATGTTGGGTTTTAATTAAAATCACATTTTTGTTTCAACTTTGCAAAGGCTCTAGCGGCTAAACTATTTGAACGAGGTGAGTTAAACAAAAAGCATTGCTTAGATAATTTAAAGAGCTTTCAGGAAAGTCATCAACCTTTCTTCTACTCCTTTCAGGGGCGTAGCAATAATGTTCACAAGAAATGTTGGGTTTTAATTAAAATCACATTTTTGTTTCTACTTTGCCAAAGCCCTAGCGGCTAAACTATATGAACGAGGTGAGTTAAATAAAAAGCATTGCTTAGATAATTTAAAGAGCTATCAGGAAAGTCTTCAATCTTTCTTCTACTCCTACCAGGAACGTGGTAATAGTGTTCACAAGAAATGTAGGGTTTTGATACAAATCACATTTTTGTTTCAACTTTGCAAAGGCCCTAGCGGCTAAACTATTTGAACGAGGTGAGTCAAACAAATAGTATTAGTTAGACATTTCGAAGAGGTTTCAAGAAAGCATTGAATCTTTCTTCTACTCCTACCAGGAACGTGGCAATGGTGTTAACAAAAAATGTAGAGTTTCGAGAAAAATTAGATTTTTGTTTCAACTTTGCAAAGGCTCTCGCGGCTAAACTGTTTGAACGATGTGAGTCAAACAAATAGTATTAGTTAGACATTTCGAAGAGGTTTCAAGAAAGCATTCCACCTTTCTTGTACTGCTACCAGGAACGTGGCAATGGTGTTCACAAGAAATCTAGGGCTTTGATAAAAATCACATTTTTGTTTCAACTTCGCAAACGCTCTAGCGGCTAAACTATTTGAACGAGGTGAGTCAAACAAATAGTATTAGTTAGATAATTCGAAGAGGTTTCAAGAAAGCATTGAATCTTTCTTCTACTCCTACCAGGAACGTGGCAATGGTGTTCACAAAAAATGTAGAGTTTTGAGAAAAATCACATTTTTGTTTCAACTTTGCAAACGCTCTCGCGGCTAAACTATTTGAACGAGGTGAGTCAAATAATATGCATTAGTTGTATAATTTAAAGAGCTATCAGGAAAGTCTTTAATCTTTCTTCTACTCCTACCAGGAACGTGGTAATAGTGTTCAAAAGAAATGTAGGGTTTTGAGAAAAAGCACATTTTTGTTTCAACTTTCAAACGCTCTAGCGGCTAACCTATTTGAACGAGGTGAGTAAAATATAAGCACTGCTTAGATAATTTAAAGAGCTTTCAGGAAAGTCTTCAATCTTTCTATACTCCTACCAGAACGTGGTAATAGTGTTCAAAGAAATGTAGGGTTTTCAGAAAAATCAATTCAAAAATTAGGATTTAAAAATACAGGAAGTTTCAATTTAATCACTCTACGGAACTTGTAAAGGTTAAAAGAAATTAGGGTTTCAAAAATGAATTTAGTTTCAACTAAAGTCTTCACTAACATTTAACAGGTGGAAATTAAAGACTGTTAGAATTTAAAATTCAGGAAGTTTCAATATTTGCACCCTACGGAACTTTAAAGAGTTAGAAATTAGGGTTTTCGAAATATAGTGTTTCAATGCAAACTTCGTTAGCTTTAACGAGGTGAATCAATATACTAGTTGGTATTTAAAATTTCAGAAGTTTCAATTTTCTCTCTCTACCGAACTGTAAAGGTTACAGAAAGGTTTTGAAAAATAATTTTTTTCATAGCAAACTTTCTCTACTTTAAGATTTGAAAGTGCACAAAAATTTGGTATAATTAAAAGCTTTGAATCATCCCCTCTTTACCTTTAAAGTGAAAGTGTCCACAAAAATTGTTTTAATTAAAAGATTTTGTAATTTCAAAGCTTTCCTAAACATGAACGGGTAGTACAAAAATGTTGATAGAAAACTTTCGGAAACTTCAACTCTTTTCCTAAGACTGTAAAGGTTATATAATTGGTTTTAAGAAATTAATGGTTCAATGAAAGTTGGAAACATTTTAGGTATAAATCCTTCGCTCCTACGAACGAAGTGTTAAAGAAAAAGGTTGATAAAAAACTTTTGTTATTTTCAACCCTCGCTAACTATTGAACGGGTAGTTAAACAAAAATGTTGATATAAAACTTTTGTTTCAACTTTCACCCTACGGAATGTAATAGGTTCAAAAAATGTAGGGTTTGATAAATCAATTTTAACTTTGAAGCCCTACGCTAAACTTGACAAGGTGGTCAAAAAAAAATTAGTTAGAAAATTAGAGTTTCGTTAACTTTGCAAAGGCCTGCGGCTAAACTATTTGAACGAGGTGAGTAAAAAAAGATTGTTAGAATTTAAGAGGTTTCAAGAAAGATTCCACCTTTCTTCTACTCCTACCAGAAGTGGCAATGGTGTTCACAAGAAATTAGGGCTTTGAAAAAATCACATTTTTGTTTCAACTTCAAACGCTCTAGCGGCTAAACTTTTGAACGAGGTGAGTCAAAAAATAGTATTAGTTAGATAATTCGAAGAGGTTTCAAGAAAGCATTAATCTTTCTTCTACTCCTACCAGAACGTGGAATGGTGTTCACAAAAAATGTAGGTTTTGAGAAAAATCACATTTTTGTTTCAACTTTCAAACGCTTGCGGTAAACTATTTAACGAGGTGAGTCAAATAATATGCATTAGTTGATAATTTAAAGAGCTATCAGGAAAGTCTTAATCTTTCTTTACTCCTCCAGAACGTGGTAATAGTGTTCAAAAGAAATGTGGGTTTTAAAAAACACATTTTTGTTTCAATTTCAAAGCTCAGCGGCTAACCTATTTGAACGAGGTGAGAAAAAAAAGCTGCTTAGAAATTTAAAGAGCTTTAGGAAATCTTCAATCTTTCTTCTACTCCTACCAGGAACGTGGTAATAGTGTTCACAAAAATGTAGGGTTTTAAAAAATCACATTTTTGTTTCAACTTTGCAAAGCTAGCGGTTAACTATTTAACAGGTAGTCAAATAATAGATTAGTTGATAATTTAAAGAGTTAGGAAACTTAATCTTTCTTCTCTCCTACCAGAACGTGGAAGTGTTCACAAAAAATGTAGGGTTTGGAAAAATAATTTTTGTTTCAACTTTCAAAGCTCTGCGGTAAACTTTTGAACGAGGTGAGTTAAAAAAGATTGTTGAAATTTAAAGAGTTTCAGGAAACTTCACTTTCTTCTACTCCTACCAGAACGTGGAATGTGTTCACAAAAATTAGGGTTTGGAAAAATCACATTTTTGTTTCAATTCAAACGCTCTAGCGGCTAACTATTTGAACGAGGTGAGTAAAAAAAGATTGTTAGATAATTAAGAGGTTTCAAGAAAGCTTAATCTTTCTTCTACTCCTACCAGAAGTGGAATGTGTTCACAAAAATTAGGGTTTTGGAAAAATCACATTTTTGTTTCAACTTTCAAACGCTCTGCGGTAAACTATTTGAACGAGGTGAGTAAAAAAGATTGTTGATAATTTAAAGAGTTTCAGGAAAGCTTCAATCTTTCTTCTACTCCTACAGAACGTGGTAATAGTGTTCAAAAAATGTAGGGTTTTGGAAAAATCACATTTTTGTTTCAACTTTCAAACGCTAGCGGTAACTATTTAACGAGGGAGTAAATAATAGCATTGTTGGATAATTTAAAGAGCTTCAGGAAATCTTCAATCTTTCTTTCTCCTCCGAGTGGAATAGTGTTCACAAAAATGTGGTTTTAAAAAATCACATTTTTGTTTCAATTTGCAAAGCTTAGGGTAAACTATTTAACGAGGTGAGTAAAAAAGATTGTTGATAATTTAAAGAGTTTAGGAAAGTTCAACTTTCTTCTCTCCTCCGGACGTGGAAATGTTCACAAAAAATTGGGTTTTAAAAAATCACATTTTTGTTTCAACTTTCAAACCCTAGGGTAAACTTTTGAACGAGGTAGTTAAAAAAAGATTGGTTGATAATTTAAAGAGTTCAGGAAAGCTTCAATCTTTCTTCTACTCCTACCAGGAACGTGGTAATAGTGTTCAAAAAATAGGTTTTGAAAATCACATTTTTTTTCAACTTTCAAAGGCCTAGCGGCTAACTATTTGAACAGGTGAGTAAAAAAGATTGTTGATAATTTAAAAGTTTCAGGAAAGCTTAATCTTTCTTCTACTCCTACCAGGAAGGGAATGTGTTCACAAAAATGTAGGGTTTTGAGAAAAATAATTTTTTTTCAACTTTCAAAGCCTGCGGTAAACTATTTGAAGAGGTGAGTTAAAAAAAGATGGTTAGAAATTTAAAGAGTTTCAGGAAAGATTCAACTTTCTTCTACTCCTACCAGAAGTGGAATGTGTTCACAAAAATTAGGGCTTTGAGAAAAATCACATTTTTGTTCAACTTCAAACGCTCTAGCGGCTAAACTTTTGAACGAGGTGAGTCAAACAAATAGTATTAGTTAGATAATTCGAAGAGGTTCAAGAAAGCATTAATCTTTCTTCTACTCCTACCAGAACGTGGAATGTGTTCACAAAAAATGTAGGTTTTGAGAAAAATCACATTTTTGTTTCAACTTTCAAACGCTTGCGGTAAACTATTTGAACGAGGTGAGTCAAATAATATGCATTAGTTGATAATTTAAAGAGCTATCAGAAAGTCTTCAATCTTTCTTCTACTCCTACCAGGAACGTGGTAATAGTGTTCAAAAGAAATGTAGGGTTTTGAGAAAAATCACATTTTTGTTTCAACTTTCAAACGCTCTAGCGGCTAACCTATTTGAACGAGGTGAGTAAAAAATAAGCATGCTTAGATAATTTAAAGAGCTTTCAGGAAAGTCTTCAATCTTTCTTCTACTCCTACCAGGAACGTGGTAATAGTGTTCACAAAAAATGTAGGGTTTTAGAAAAATCACATTTTTGTTTCAACTTTGCAAAGCTAGCGGTTAACTATTTGAACGAGGTGAGTCAAATAAATGCATTAGTTGATAATTTAAAGAGCTATCAGGAAAGTCTTCAATCTTTCTTCTACTCCTACCAGGAACGTGGTAATAGTGTTCACAAAAATGTAGGGTTTGAGAAAAATCACATTTTTGTTTCAACTTTCAAACGCTCTAGCGGCTAAACTATTTGAACGAGGTGAGTTAAATAAATAGATTAGTTAGATAATTTAAAGAGCTTTCAGGAAAGCATTCAATCTTTCTTCTACTCCTACCAGGAACGTGGCAATAGTGTTCACAAAAATTAGGGCTTTGAGAAAAATCACATTTTTGTTTCAACTTTCGCAAACGCTCTAGCGGCTAAACTATTTGAACGAGGTGAGTTAAAAAATAGTATTAGTTAGATAATTCGAAGAGGTTTCAAGAAAGCATTGAATCTTTCTTCTACTCCTACCAGGAACGTGGCAATAGTGTTCACAAAAAATGTAGGTTTTGAGAAAAATCACATTTTTGTTTCAACTTTCAAACGCTCTAGCGGCTAAACTATTTGAACGAGGTGAGTCAAAAAATGATTAGTTGATAATTAAGAGGTTTCAAGAAAGCTTCAATCTTTCTTCTACTCCTACCAGAAACGTGGTAATAGTGTTCACAAGAAATGTAGGGTTTTGAGAAAAATCACATTTTTGTTTCAACTTTCAAACGCTCTAGCGGCTAACTATTTGAACGAGGTGAGTCAAATAATAGCATTGTTAGATAATTTAAAGAGCTTTCAGAAAGTCTTCAATCTTTCTTTACTCCTACCAGAACGTGGTAATAGTGTTCACAAGAAATGTAGGGTTTTAAAAAATCACATTTTTGTTTCAACTTTGCAAACGCTTAGCGGTTAACTATTTAAACGAGGTGAGTCAAATAATATGCATTAGTTGGATAATTTAAAGAGCTATCAGGAAAGTCTTCAATCTTTCTTCTACTCCTCCAGGACGTGGTAATAGTGTTCACAAGAAATGTTGGGTTTTAAAAAATCACATTTTTGTTTCAACTTTGCAAAGCCTAGCGGTTAAACTATTTGAACGAGGTGAGTTAATAAAAAGATTGTTAGATAATTTAAAGAGCTTTCAGGAAAGTCTTCAATCTTTCTTCTACTCCTACCAGAAACGTGGTAATAGTGTTCACAAGAAATGTAGGGTTTTCAGATTCAAATCACAAAAAATAACATTTAGTAATTTAAAGGCTGCGGAAACTATTTTCTTTATCACCAAATGGTAATATGTTAAAAAATGTAGGGTTTCAGAAAAATCATTTTTTCAACTTTCCTCTACGCTACCTATTTGAACGAGGTGGAATAAGTTCACAAAATTTAAAAGTTTCAGGAAAAATTCAATTTTTTTTTCAACTTTGCAAAGATTAGGGCTAACACATTTTTGAACTTTAAGCTGGGTAAACAAAAGTAGTTAATTAGCATTATTGGATAATTTAACAGGAAAGCTTCACTTTCTTCTACTCCTACCAGGAACGTGGAATGTGTTCACAAGAAATTGGGTTTGAAAAAATCACATTTTTGTTTCAACTTTGCAAACGCTCTAGCGTAAACTATTTGAACGAGGTGAGACAAACAAAAAGTATTGCTTAGATAATTTAAAGAGCTTTCAGGAAAGTCATCACCCTTTCTTCTACTCCTTTTTAAAGGCGTGGCAATAGTGTCCACAAGAAATGTAGGGTTTTAAAAAATCGCATTTTTGTTTCAACTTTGCAAAGGCTTTAGCAGCTAAACTATTTGAACGAGGTGAGTCAAGCAAAAAGCATTGCTTAGATAATGTAAAGAGCTTTCAGGAAATTCTTCAATCTTTCTTCTTCTCCTACGAGGAACGTGGTAATAGTGTTCATAATAAATGTAGGGTTTTGATAGAAATAACATTTGCGTTTCAACTTCGCAAACGCTCTAGCGGCTAAACTATTTTAACGAGGTGAGTAAATTTTCCTTCTGCTCCTACCAGAAACGTGGTAATAGTGTTCACAAGAAATGTAAGGTTTTGATAAAAATCACATTTTTGTTTCATCTTTGCAAAGGCCCTAGCGGCTGAACTATTTGGAACGAGGTGAGTTAAACGAAAAACATTGCTTAGATAATTTAAAGAGCTTTTAGGAAATTCTTCAATCTTTCTTCTACTCCTACCAGGAACGTGGTAATAGTGTTCACAAGAAATGTAGGGTTTTGATACAAATCACATTTTTGTTTCAACTTTGCAAAGGCCCTAGCGGCTAAACTATTTGAACTAGGTGAGTCAAACAAATAGTATTAGTTAGATAATTCGAAGAGGTTTCAAGAAAGCATTGAATCTTTCTTCTACTCCTACCAGGAACGTGGCAATGGTGTTCACAAAAAATGTAGAGTTTCGAGAAAAATTAGATTTCTGTTTCAACTTTGCAAAGGCTCTCGCGGCTAAACTATTTGAACGAGGTGAGTCAAACAAATAGTATTAGTTAGACATTTCGAAGAGGTTTCAAGGAAAGCCATTCCACCTTTCTTCTACTCCTACCAGGAACGTGGCAATGGTGTTCACAAGAAATCTAGGGCTTTGATAAAAATCACATTTTTGTTTCAACTTCGCAAACGCTCTAGCGGCTAAACTATTTGAACGAGGTGAGTCAAATAAATAGTATTAGTTAGATAATTCGAAGAGGTTTCAAGAAAGCATTGAATCTTTCTTCTACTCCTACCAGGAACGTGGCAATGGTGTTCACAAAAAATGTAGAGTTTTGAGAAAAATCACATTTTTGTTTCAACTTTGCAAACGCTCTCGCGGCTAAACTATTTGAACGAGGTGAGTCAAATAATATGCATTAGTTGTATAATTTAAAGAGCTATCAGGAAAGTCTTCAATCTTTCTTCTACTCCTACCAAGAACGTGGTAATAGTGTTCAAAAGAAATGTAGGGTTTTGAGAAAAATCACATTTTTGTTTCAACTTTCAAACGCTCAAGCGGCTAACCTATTTGAACGAGGTGAGTAAAATAATAAGCACTGCTTAGATAATTTAAAGAGCTTTCAGGAAAGTCTTCAATCTTTCTTCTACTCCTACCAGGAACGTGGTAATAGTGTTCACAAGAAATGTAGAGTTTTGAGAAAAATCACATTTTTGTTTCAACTTTGCAAACGCTATAGCGGTTAGACTATTTAAACGAGGTAAGTCAAATAATATGCATTAGTTGGATAATTTAAAGAGCTATAAGGAAATTCTTCAATCTTTCTTCTGCTCCTACCGGGAACGTGGTAAGAGTGTTCACAAAAAATGTAGGGTTTTGAGAAAAATCACATTTTTGTTTCAACTTTCAAACGCTCTAGCGGTTAAACTCTTTGAACGAGGTGAGTTAAATAAAAAGTATCGGTTAGATAATTTAAAGAGCTTTCAGGAAAGCATTCAATCTTTCTTCTACTCCTACAAGAAACGTGGTAATAGTGTTCACATAAAATGTAGGGCTTTGGGAAAAATCACATTTTTGTTTCAACTTTCAAACGCTCTAGCGGCTAACCTATTTGAACGAGGTGAGTTAACAATATAGCACTGCTTAGATAATTTAAAGAGCTTTCAGGAAAGTCTTCAATCTTTCTTCTACTCCTACCAGGAAAGTGGTAATAGTGTTCACAAGAAATGTAGGGTTTTGAGAAAAATCACATTTTTGTTTCAACTTTCAAACGCTCTAGCGGTTAAACTATTTGAACGAGGTGAGTTAAATAAAAAGTATCGGTTAGATAATTTAAAGAGCTTTCAGGAAAGCATTCAATCTTTCTTCTACTCCTACAAGAAACGTGGTAATAGTGTTCACATAAAATGTAGGGCTTTGGAAAAATCACATTTTTGTTTCAACTTTCAAACGCTCTAGCGGCTAAACTATTTGAACGAGGTGAGTTAAATAAATGCATTAGTTAGGGTAATTTAAAGAGCTATCAGGAAATTCTTCAATCTTTCTTCTACTCCTACCGGGATTGTGGCAATAGTGTTCACAAAAAATGTAGAGTTTTGAGAAAAATCACATTTTTGTTTCAACTTTTTCAAACGCTCTAGCGGCTAAACTATTTGAACGAGGTGAGTCAAAAAATAGCATTAGTTAGATAATTAAAGAGCTTTCAGAAAGGGTTCAATCTTTCTTCTACTCCTACCAGGAACGTGGTAATAGTGTTCAAAAAAATGTAGGGTTTTGAGAAAAATCACATTTTTGTTTCAACTTTGCAAACGCTCTAGCGGCTAAACTATTTGAACGAGGTGAGTAAAAATGCTATCTGCTTACGATAATTAAAGAGTTCAGGAAAGTCTTCAATCTTTCTTCTACTCCTACCAGGAACGTGGTAATAGTGTTCACAAAAAATGTAGGTTTTAAAAAATCACATTTTTGTTTTCAACTTTGCAAACGCTACAGCGGTAACTATTTAAACGAAAGTGAGTCAAATAATCATGCATTAGTTGGATAATTTAAAGAAGCTATCAGGAAAGTCTTCAATCTTTCTTCTACTCCTACCAGGAACGTGGTAATATTGTTCACAGATAATGTAGGGTTTGAGAAAAATCACATTTTTTTTCAACTTTCAAACGCTCTAGCGGCTAAACTATTTGAACGAGGTGAGTTAAATAAATAAGATCGGTTAGATAATTTAAAGAGCTTTCAGGAAAGCATTCAATCTTTCTGTCTACTCCTACAAGAAATGGTAATAGTGTTCACATAGAAATGTAGGGCTTTGGAAAAATCACATTTGTTTCAACTTTCAAACGCTCTAGCGGCTAAACTGTTTGAACGAGGTGAGTTCAAAAAATGCATTAGTTGGATAATTGAAAGAGGTATCAAAAGTCTTCAATCTTTCTTCTACTCCTACCAAAACGTGGAATAGTGTTCACAAAAATGTAGAGTTTTGAGAAAAATCACATTTTTGTTTCAATTTGCAAACGCTCTAGCGGCTGACTATTGAACGAGGTGAGTCAAAAAATGTATTAGTTGAGATAATTTCAATGAGTTTCAAAAAGTTTCAATCTTTCTTTTACTCCTAACCAGAAACGTGGTCAATAGTGTTCACAAGAAATTAGGGCTTTAGAAAAATCACATTTTTTTCAACTTTCAAACGCTCTAGCGGCTAAACTATTTGAACGAGGTGAGCAAAAATAGCATTGTTAGATTTAAGAGCTTTCAGGAAGCTTCAATCTTTCTTCTACTCCTACCAGAAACGTGGTAATAGTGTTCACAAATAAAGTAGGGTTTTGAAAAATCACATTTTTGTTTCAACTTTACAAACGGCTAATAGCGGTTAAACTAATTAAACGTAGGTGAGTCAAATCAATATGTTTATTAGTTAGGATAATTTAAAAGAGTCTATCAAAAAGAAAAGTCTTCAATCTTTCTTCTACTCCTACCAGGAACGTGGTAATAGTGTTCACAAAAAATGTAGGGTTTGAGAAAAATCACATTTTTGTTTCAACTTTGCAAAGGCTCTAGCGGTTAAACTATTTGAACGAGGTGAGTCAAAAAAAGTATGTTAGACAATTTAAGAGCTTTCAGGAAAGCATTCAATCTTTCTTCTACTCCTACCAGAAACGTGGTAATAGTGTTCACAAGAAATGTAGGGCTTTGGGAAAAATCACATTTTTGTTTCAACTTCAAACGCTCTAGCGGCTAAACTATTTGAACGAGGTGAGTAAATAATAGCACTGTTAGATAATTTAAAGAGCTTTCAGGAAAGTCTTCAATCTTTCTTCTACTCCTACCAGGAACGTGGTAATAGTGTTCACAAGAAATGTAGGGTTTTGAGAAAAATCACATTTTTGTTTCAACTTTGCAAACGCTATAGGGGTTAACTATTTGAAACGAGGTGAGTCAAATAATAAGCATTAGCTTGATAATTTAAAGAGCTTTCAGGAAAGTCTTCAATCTTTCTTCTACTCCTACCAGGAACGTGGTAATAGTGTTCACAAGAAATGTAGGGTTTTGAGAAAAATCACATTTTTGTTTCAACTTTCAAACGCTCTAGCGGTTAAACTATTTGAACGAGGTGAGTTAAATAAAAAGTATCGGTTAGATAATTTAAAGAGCTTTCAGGAAAGCATTCAATCTTTCTTCTACTCCTACAAGAAACGTGGTAATAGTGTTCACATAAAATGTAGGGCTTTGGGAAAAATCACATTTTTGTTTCAACTTTCAAACGCTCTAGCGGCTAACCTATTTGAACGAGGTGAGTAAAATAATAAGCACTTGCTTAGATAATTTAAAGAGCTTTCAGGAAAGTCTTCAATCTTTCTTCTACTCCTACCAGGAAAGTGGTAATAGTGTTCACAAGAAATGTAGGGTTTTGAGAAAAATCACATTTTTGTTTCAACTTTCAAACGCTCTAGCGGTTAAACTATTTGAACGAGGTGAGTTAAATAAAAAGTATCGGTTAGATAATTTAAAGAGCTTTCAGGAAAGCATTCAATCTTTCTTCTACTCCTACAAGAAACGTGGTAATAGTGTTCACATAAAATGTAGGGCTTTGGGAAAAATCACATTTTTGTTTCAACTTTCAAACGCTCTAGCGGCTAAACTATTTGAACGAGGTGAGTTAAATAATATGCATTAGTTGGATAATTTAAAGAGCTATCAGGAAATTCTTCAATCTTTCTTCTGCTCCTACCGGGATTGTGGCAATAGTGTTCACAAAAAATGTAGAGTTTTGAGAAAAATCACATTTTTGTTTCAATTTTGCAAACGCTCTAGCGGCTAACTATTTGAACGAGGTGAGTCAAACAAATAGTATTAGTTAGATAATTCGAAGAGGTTTCAAGAAAGGGTTCAATCTTTCTTCTACTCCTACCAGGAACGTGGCAATGGTGTTCACAAAAAATATAGGGTTTTGAGAAAAATCACATTTTTGTTTCAACTTTGCAAACGCTCTAGTAGCTAAACTATTTGAACGAGGTAAGTCAAACAAATAGTATTGGTTGGATAATCTAAGGAGATATCAGGAAAGTCTTCAATCTTTCTTCTACTCCTACCAGGAACGTGGTAATAGTGTTCAAAAGAAATAGGTTTTAATTAAAATCACATTTTTTTTTCAACTTTGCAAAGGCGCTAGCGGCTAAGCTATTTGAACGAGGTGAGTCAAATAATATGCATTAGTTGGATAATTTAAAAAGCTATCAGGAAAGTCTTCAATCTTTCTTCTACTCCTACCAGGAACGTGGTAATATTGTTCACAATAAATGTAGGGTTTTGAGAAAAATCACATTTTTTTTCAACTTTGCAAACGCCCTAGCGGCTGAACTATTTGAACGAGGTGAGTTAAATAATAAGCACTGTTAGATAATTTAAAGAGCTTTCAGGAAAGAATTCAATCTTTCGTCTACTCCTACCAGAATGGTGGCAATAGTGTTCACAAGAAATATAGGGCTTTGAGAAAAATCACATTTTTGTTCCAACTTTCAAACGCTCTAGCGGCTAAACTGTTTGAACGAGGTGAGTCAAACAAATAGTATTAGTTAGATAATTCGAAGAGGTTTCAAGAGAGCATTCAATCTTTCTTCTACTCCTACCAAAAACGTGGTAATAGTGTTCACAAGAAATGTAGGGTTTTGAGAAAAATCACATTTTTGTTTCAACTTTACAAACGCTATAGCGGTTAGACTAATTAAACGAGGTGAGTCAAATAATATGCATTAGTTGGATAATTTAAAGAGCTATCAGAAAAGTCTTCAATCTTTCTTTTACTCCTGCCAGAAACGTGGTAATAGTGTTCACAAGAAATGTTGGGTTTTAATTAAAATCACATTTTTGTTTCAACTTTCAAACGCTCTAGCGGCTAAACTATTTGAACGAGGTGAGGCAGGCAAAAAGCGTTGCTTAGACAGTTTATAGAGCTTTCAGGAAAGTCTTCAATCTTTCTTTACTCCTACCAGAAACGTGGTAATAGTGTTCACAAGAAATGTAGGGTTTTGAAAAAAATCACATTTTTGTTTCAACTTTGCAAACGCTCTAGCGGCTAAACTATTTGAACGAGGTGAGTCAAATAAATGCATTAGTTGATAATTTAAAGAGCTATTTAGGAAAGTCTTCAATCTTTCTTCTACTCCTACCAGGAACGTGGCAATAGTGTTCAAAAGAAATGTAGGGTTTTGAGAAAAATCACATTTTTGTTTCAACTTTCAAACGGGTCTAGCGGCTAACCTATTTGAACGAGGTGAGTAAAAAATAAGCACTGCTTAGATAGATCTTTGAAAAGGGGCTTTCAGGAAAGTCTTCAATCTTTCTTCTACTCTTGCCACGAACGTGGTAATAGTGTTCACACGAAATGTTGGGTTTTGAGAAAAATCACATTTTTGTTTCAACTTTGCAAACGCTCTAGCATTTAAACTGTTTGAACGAGGTGAGACAAGCAAAAAGTATTGCTTAGATAATTTAAAGAGCTTTCAGGAAAGTCATCAACCTTTCTTCTACTCCTTTCAGAGGCGTGGCAATAGTGTTCACAAGAAATGTTGGGTTTTAATTAAAATCACATTTTTGTTTCAACTTTGCAAAGGCTTTAGCGGCTAAACTATTTGAACGAGGTGAGTCAAACAAATAGCATTGCTTAGATAATTTAAAGAGGTATCAGGAAAGTCTTCAATCTTTCTTCTACTCCTGCCAGAAACGTGGTAATAGTGTTCACAAGAAAGGTAGGATTTTAATTAAAATCCCATTTTTGTTTCAACTTTGCAAAGGCTCTAGCGGCTAAGCTATTTGAACAAGGTGAGACAAGCAAAAGGTATTGCTTAGATAATTTAAAGAGCTTTCAGGAAAGTCATCAACCTTTCTTCTACTCCGGTCAGGGGCGTGGTAATAATGTTCACAAGAAATGTTGGGTTTTAATTAAAATCACATTTTTGTTTCTACTTTGCCAAGGCCCTAGCGGCTAAACTATATGAACGAGGTGAGTTAAACAAAAAGCATTGCTTAGATAATTTAAAGCGCTATCAGGAAAGTCTTCAATCTTTCTTCTACTCCTACCAGGAACGTGGTAATAGTGTTCACAAGAAAGGTAGGGTTTTGAGAAAAATCACATTTTTGTTTCAACTTTGCAAACGCTTTAGCGGCTAAACTATTTGAACGAGGTGAGTCAAACAAATAGTATTAGTTATATAATTCGAAGAGGTTTCACGAAAGTCTTCAACCTTTCTTCTACTCCTACCAGGAACGTGGCAATGGTGTTCACAAGAAATCTAGGGCTTTGAGAAAAATCACATTTTTGTTTCAACTTTCAAACGCTCTAGCGGCTAAACTATTTGAACGAGGTGAGTCAAATAATATGCATTAGTTGGATAATTTAAAGAGCTATCAGGAAAGTTTTCAATCAGTCTTCTACTCCTACCAGGAACGTGGCAATGGTGTTCACAAAAAATGTAGAGTTTTGAGAAAAATCACATTTTTGTTTCAACTTTGCAAGCGCTCTAGCGGTTAGACTATTTAAACGAGGTGAGTCAAATAATATGCATTAGCTGGATAATTTAAAGATCTATCAGGAAAGTCTTCAATCAGTCTTCTACTCTTACCAGGAACGTGGTAATAGTGTTCACAAAAAATGTAGGGTTTTGAGAAAAATCACATTTTTGTTTCAACTTTGCAAACGCTCTAGCGGCTTAACTATTTGAAAGAGGTGAGTCAAATAATATGCATTAGTTGGATAATTTAAAGAGATATCAGGAAAGTCTTCAATCTTTCTTCTACTCCTACCAGGAACGTGGTAATAGTGTTCACAAGAAAGGTAGGATTTTAATTAAAATCCCATTTTTGTTTCAACTTTGCAAAAGCTCTAGCGGCTAAGCTATTTGAACAAGGTGAGGCAAGCAAAAGGTATTGCTTAGATAATTTAAAGAGCTTTCAGGAAAGTCATCAACCTTTCTTCTACTCCTGTCACGGGCGTGGCAACAATGTTCACAAGAAATGTTGGGTTTTAATTAAAATCACATTTTTGTTTCTACTTTGCCAAGGCCCTAGCGGCTAAACTATATGAGCGAGGTGAGCTAAACAAAAAGCATTGCTTAGATAATTTAAAGAGCTATCAGGAAAGTCTTCAATCTTTCTTCTACTCCTACCAGGAACGTGGTAATAGTGTTCAAAAGAAAGGTAGGGTTTTGAGAAAAATCACATTTTTATTTCAACTTTGCAATCGCTTTAGCGGCTAAACTATTTGAACGAGGTGAGTCAAACAAATATTATTAGTTATATAATTCGAAGAGGTTTCACGAAAGTCTTCAACCTTTCTTCGACTCCTACCAGGAACGTGGCAGTAGTGTTCACAAGAAATGTAGGGTTTTGAGAAAAATCACATTTTTGTTTCACCTTTGCAAAGGGTGAAATCACAAGAAATGTTGGGTTTTAATTAAAATCACATTTTTATTTCAACTTTGCAAAGGCTCTAGCGGCTAAACTATTCAAACAAGGTGAGACAAGCAAAAAGCATTACTTTGATAATTTAAGGAGCTTTCAGGAAAGTCATCAACCTTTCTTCTACTCCTTTCAGAGTCGTGGCAATAGCGTTCACAAGAATATTGGGGTTTAATTAAAATCACATTTTTGTTTCAACTTTGCAAAGGCTCTAGCGGCTAACCCATTTGAACGAAGTGAGTCCACCAAAAAGCATTGCTTATATAATTTAAGGAGCTTTCAGGAAGTTTTTCAATCTTTCTTCTACTCCTACCAGAGGCGTGGTAATAGTGTTCACAAGAAATGTAGGGTTTTGATAAAAATCACATTTTTGTTTCAACTTTGCAAAGGCCCTAGCGGCTAAAGTATTTCAACGAGGTGAGTTAAACAAAAAGCATTGCTTAGATAATTTAAAGGGCTTTCAGGAAAGTCATCAACCTTTCTTCTGCTCCTATCAGAGGCGTGGCAATAGTGTTCACAAGAAATGTTGGGTTTTAATTAAAATCACATTTTTGTTTCAACTTTGCAAAGGCTCTAGCGGCTAAACTATTTGAACGAGTTGAGTCAGGCAAAAAGCGTTGCTTAGATAATTTAAAGAGCTTTTAGGAAATTCTTCAATCTTTCTTCTACTCCTACCAGGAACGTGGTAATAGTGTTCACAAGAAATGTAGGGTTTTGATACAAATCACATTTTTGTTTCAACTTTGCAAACGCTATAGCGTTTAGACTATTTAAACGAGGTGAGTCAAATAATATGCATTAGTTGGATAATTTAAAGAGCTATCAGGAAAGTCTTCAATCTTTCTTCTACTCCTATCAGGAACGTGGTAATAGTGTTCACAAGAAATGTAGGGTTTTGAGAAAAATCACATTTTTGTTTCAACTTTCAAACGCTCTAGCGGCTAAACTATTTGAACGAGTTGAGTCAGGCAAAAAGCGTTGGTTAGATAATTTAAAGAGCTTTTAGGAAATTCTTCAATCTTTCTTCTACTCCTACCAGGAACGTGGTAATAGAGTTCACAAGAAATGTAGGGTTTTGATACAAATCACATTTTTGTTTCAACTTTGCAAAGGCCCTAGCGGCTTAACTATTTGAACGAGGTGAGTCAAACAAATAGTATTAGTTAGACAACTCGAAGAGGTTTCAAGAAAGCTTTCCACCTTTCTTCTACTCCTACCAGGAACGTGGCAATGGTGTTCACAAGAAATCTAGGGCTTTGATAAAAATCACATTTTTGTTTCAACTTCGCAAACGCTCTAGCGGCTAAACTATTTGAACGAGGTGAGTCAAACAAATAGTATTAGTTAGATAATTCGAAGGGGTTTCAAGAAAGCATTCAACCTTTCTTCTACTCCTACCAGGAACGTGGCAATGGTGTTCACAAGAAATCTAGGGCTTTGATAAAAATCACATTTTTGTTTCAACTTTGCAAACGCTCTAGCGGCTACACTATTTGAACGAGGTGAGTAAAATAATAAGCACTGCTTAGATAATTTAAAGAGCTTTCAGGAAAGTCTTCAATCTTTCTTCTACTCCTACCAGGAACGTGGTAATAGTGTTCACAAGAAATGTAGGGTTTTGAGAAAAATCACATTTTTGTTTCAACTTTGCAAACGCTATAGCGTTTAGACTATTTAAACGAGGTGAGTCAAATAATATGCATTAGTTGGATAATTTAAAGAGCTATCAGGAAAGTCTTCAATCTTTCTTCTACTCCTATCAGGAACGTGGTAATAGTGTTCACAAGAAATGTAGGGTTTTGAGAAAAATCACATTTTTGTTTCAACTTTCAAACGCTCTAGCGGCTAAACTATTTGAACGAGGTGAGTTAAATAATATGCATTAGTTGAATAATTTAAAGAGCTATCAGGAAAGTCTTCAATCTTTCTTCTACTCCTACCGGGAACGTGGCAATAGTGTTCACAAAAAATGTAGAGTTTTGAGAAAAATCACATTTTTGTTTCAATTTTGCAAACGCTCTAGCGGCTGAACTATTTGAACGAGGTGAGTTAAATAATATGCATTAGTTGAATAATTTAAAGAGCTATCAGGAAAGTCTTCAATCTTTCTTCTACTCCTACCGGGAACGTGGCAATAGTGTTCACAAAAAATGTAGAGTTTTGAGAAAAATCACATTTTTGTTTCAATTTTGCAAACGCTCTAGCGGCTGAACTAATTGAACGAGGTGAGTCAAACAAATAGTATTAGTTAGATAATTCGAAGACGTTTCAAGAAAAGATTCAATCTTTCTTTTACTCCTACCAGGAACGTGGCAATGGTGTTCACAAAAAATATAGGGTTTTGAGAAAAATCACATTTTTGTTTCAACTTTGCAAACGCTCTAGTAGCTAAACTCTTTGAACGAGGTGAGTTAAATAATAAGCACTGGTTAGATAATTTAAAGAGCTTTCAGGAAAGTCTTCAATCTTTCTTCTACTCCTACCAGGAACGTGGTGATAATGTTCACAAGAAATGTAGGGTTTTGAGAAAAATCACATTTTTATTTTAACTTAGCAAACACTCTAGCGGCTAAACTATTTGAACGAGGTGAGTTAAATAATAAGCATTAGTTGAATAATTTAAAGAGCTATCAGGAAAGTCTTCAATCTTTCTTCTACTCCTACCGGGAACGTGGCAATAGTGTTCACAAAAAATGTAGAGTTTTGAGAAAAATCACATTTTTGTTTCAACTTTGCAAACGCTCTAGCGGCTAAACTATTTGAACGAGGTGAGTAAATAATAGCATTAGTTAGATAATTTAAAGAGCTTTCAGGAAAGTCTTCAATCTTTCTTCTACTCCTACCAGGAACGTGGCAATAGTGTTCACAAAAAATGTAGAGTTTTGAGAAAAATCACATTTTTGTTTCAACTTTGCAAACGCTCTAGCGCTAAACTATTTGAACGAGGTGAGTTAAATAATAAGCACTGGTTAGATAATTTAAAGAGCTTTCAGGAAAGTCTTCAATCTTTCTTCTACTCCTACCAGGAACGTGGCAATAGTGTTCACAAAAAATGTAGAGTTTTGAGAAAAATCACATTTTTGTTTCAACTTTGCAAACGCTCTAGCGGCTAAACTATTTGAACGAGGTGAGTTAAATAATAGCACTGGTTAGATAATTTAAAGAGCTTTCAGGAAAGTCTTCAATCTTTCTTCTACTCCTACCAGGAACGTGGTAATAGTGTTCACAAAGAAATGTAGGGTTTTGAGAAAAATCACATTTTTGTTTCAACTTTGCAAACGCTCTAGCGGCTAAACTATTTGAACGAGGTGAGTCAAATAATAGCATTAGTTAGATAATTTAAAGAGCTTTCAGGAAAGTCTTCAATCTTTCTTCTACTCCTACCAGGAACGTGGTAATAGTGTTCACAAAAATGTAGGGTTTTGAGAAAAATCACATTTTTGTTTCAACTTTGCAAACGCTCTAGCGGCTGAACTATTTGAACGAGGTGAGTTAAATAATAAGCACTGGTTAGATAATTTAAAGAGCTTTCAGGAAAGTCTTCAATCTTTCTTCTACTCCTACCAGGAACGTGGCAATAGTGTTCACAAGAAATGTAGGGTTTTGAGAAAAATCACATTTTTGTTTCAACTTTGCAAACGCTCTAGCGGCTAAACTATTTGAACGAGGTGAGTCAAACAATATGCATTGGTTGCATAATTTAAAGAGCTCTCAGAAAAGTCTTCAATCTTTCTTCTACTCCTACCAGAAACGTGGTAATAGTGTTCACAAGAAATGTTGGGTTTTAATTAAAATCACATTTTTGTTTCAACTTTGCAAAGGCTCTAGCGGTTAAACTATTTGAACGAGGTGAGACGAGCAAAGAGTGTTGCTTAGATAATTTAAAGATCTTTCAGGAAAGTCATCAACCTTTCTTCTACTCCTTTCAGAGGCGTGGCAATATTGCTCACAAGAAATGTTGGGTTTTAAATAAAACAATTCAAAGAGCTATCAGGATAGTCTTCAATCTTTCTTCTACTCCTACCAGGAACGTGGTAATAGTGTTCACAAGAAATGTAGGGTTTTAATTAAAATCACATTTTTGTTTCAACTTTGCAAAGGCGCTAGCGGCTAAACTATTTGAACGAGGTGAGTCAAATAATATGCATTAGTTGGATAATTTAAAGAGCTATCAGGAAAGTCTTCAATCTTTCTTCTGCTCCTACCAGGAACGTGGTAATAGTGTTCACAAGAAATGTAGGGTTTTGAGAAAAATCACATTTTTGTTTCAACTTTGCAAACGCTCTAGCTGATAAACTATTTGAACGAGGTGAGCCAAATAATATGCATTAGTTGGATAATTTAAAGAGCTATCAGGAAAGTCTTCAATCTTTCTTCTACTCCTACCAGGAACGTGGTAATAGTGTTCACAAGAAATGTAGGGTTTTAATTAAAATCACATTTTTGTTTCAACTTTGCAAACGCTCTAGCGGTTAGACTATTTAAGCGAGGTGAGTCAAGTAATATGCATTAGTTGGATAATTTAAAGAGCTATCAAGAAAGTCTTCAATCTTTCTTCTACTCCTACCAGAAACGTGGTAATAGTGTTCACAAGAAATGTAGGGCTTTGAGAAAAATCACATTTTTGTTTGAACTTTCAAACCCTCTAGCATCTAAACTATTTGAAAGAGCTGAGACAAGCAAAAAGTATTGCTTAGATAATTTAAAGAGCTTTCAGGAAAGTCTTCAATCAGTCTTCTGCTCCTACCAGGAACATGGTAATAGTGTTCACAAGAAATGTAGGGTTTTGAGAAAAATCACATTTTTGTTTCAACTTTGCAAAGGCTCTAGCGGCTAAACTATTTGAACGAGGTGAGTCAAATAATATGCATTAGTTGGATAATTTAAAGAGCTATCAGGATAGTCTTCAATCTTTCTTCTCTCCTACCAGGAACGTGGTAATAGTGTTCACAAGAAATGTAGGGTTTTGAGAAAAATCACATTTTTGTTTCAACTTTGCAAACGCTCTAGCGGATTAAACTATTTGAACGAGGTGAGCCAAATAATATGCATTAGTTGGATAATTTAAAGAGCTATCAGGAAAGTCTTCAATCTTTCTTCTACTCCTACCAGGAACGTGGTAATAGTGTTCACAAGAAATGTAGGGTTTTGAGAAAAATCACATTTTTGTTTCAACTTTGCAAACGCTCTAGCGGCTAAACTATTTGAACGAGGTGAGTCAACAAATAGTGATTAGTTAGATAATTTAAAGAGCTTTCAGGAAAGTCATTCAATCTTTCTTCTACTCCTACCAGGAACGTGGTAATAGTGTTCACAAGAAATGTAGGGTTTTGAGAAAAATCACATTTTTGTTTCAACTTTGCAAACGCTCTAGCGGTTAGACTATTTAAACGAGGTGAGTCAAATAATATGCATTAGTTGGATAATTTAAAGAGCTATCAGGAAAGCTTCAATCTTTCTTCTACTCCTACCAGGAACGTGGTAATAGTGTTCACAAGAAATGTAGGGTTTTGAGAAAAATCACATTTTTGTTTCAACTTTGCAAACGCTCTAGCGGCTAAACTATTTGAACGAGGTGAGTCAAACAAATAGTATTAGTTAGATAATTTAAAGAGCTTTCAGGAAAGCATCAACTTTCTTCTACTCCTACCAGGAACGTGGTAATAGTGTTCACAAGAAATGTAGGGTTTGAGAAAAATCACATTTTTGTTTAATTTGCAAACGCTCTAGCGGTTAGACTATTTAAACGAGGTGAGTCAAATAATAGCATTGTTAGATAATTTAAAGAGCTTTCAGAAGCATTCAATCTTTCTTCTACTCCTACCAGAAACGTGGTAATAGTGTTCACAAGAAATGTAGGGCTTTGAGAAAAATCACATTTTTGTTTCAACTTTGCAAACGCTCTAGCGGCTAACTATTTGAACGAGGTGAGTCAAATAATAGCATTAGTTAGATAATTTAAAGAGCTTTCAGAGCATTCAATCTTTCTTCTACTCCTACCAGGAACGTGGTAATAGTGTTCACAAGAAATGTAGGGTTTTGAGAAAAATCACATTTTTGTTTCAACTTTGCAAACGCTCTAGCGGCTAACTATTTGAACGAGGTGAGTCAAATAATAGTACTTAGTTAGAATAATTTAAAGAGCTTCAAGGCAAGCATTCAATCTTTCTTCTACTCCTACCAGAAACGTGGTAATAGTGTTCACAAGAAATGTAGGGCTTTGAGAAAAATCACATTTTTGTTTAACTTTGCAAACGCTCTAGCGGTTAGACTATTTAAAAGAGGTGAGTCAAATAATATGCACTAGTTAGATAATTTAAAGAGCTTTCAGGCAAGAATTTTTTCCTACCAGGAACGTGGTAATAGTGTTCACAAGAAATGTAGGGTTTTGAGAAAAATCACATTTTTGTTTCAACTTTGCAAACGCTCTAGGGGCTAAACTATTTGAACGAGGTGAGTTAACATAAAGTTGACCCATCTGGCAACGCTGTAACTTTTAACAGCGCTGACAAATCGGCTAATGTCATACCGCGTTAGAAGCGTCATTCGAAGACAATTTATACCATGGAACAGTACACTCCAAAAAAACGCGCTGAAATTGTTCAGCTTTATATTCAAAATAACTTTTCAATTGTGTTAACTCAACGTGCGTTTCGCAAAAAAAGTAAAGTGAAAAGTGCTCCAGTTAAGAACACAATTAAGTCTTTATACGCAAAATTTGTGAACACCGGTAATCTCAGTAATGCCAGTCATGCATCCAGACAACGCACAAGACGTTCTGATGAAAATATCGAAGCTGTACGAGCCAGTATTGAGGAGACTCCATCGACATCGAGTTATCGCCGCTCTCAGGAATTAGACATCTCTCGCACCACTCTCCGACGCATAATTCATAAAGATTTGAAGATGTTTCCATATAAAATTCAAATGGCACAAAAACTAAACCCAGCTGATTATCCGCGACGCCTTAATTTTGGCAAATGGGCCATCGAAATGGCTGAAAACGAACTTGACTTTTGGCGAAAACTCATCATGTCAGACGAGGCACATTTCTCGTTGAATGGAGGCGTAAACAAGCAAAATTGCCGATTTTATGCCACCGAAAATCCTCAATTAAGTGAAGAACAGCCTCTTTACGACCAAAAAGTAACAGTTTGGTGCGGTGTTTGCGCGAATATGATCATCGGACCGCATTTTTTCGAAGACGATGATGGAGCCACGACAACAGTCAATGGTGAGCGTTATCGAGCCATGATAACGGATTTTGTGATACTCATTATTCGCGAAAATGACATGGATAACTTCTGGTTTCAACAGGACGGGGCTACATGCCATACAGCTCGACCAACAATCAATTTATTGCGACCATTTTTCCCCGGGCGATTGATATCGAAAAATGGTTATGTTGACTGGCCACCGAGATCACCAGATTTGACGCCACCAGACTTTTATTTGTGGGGTTATTTGAAATCCAAGGTATACGCTAATAAGCCAAAGATCTTAGCTCAACTGAAAGCCAACATTCGACGTGAAACAGCCGCCATATCATCCGAAACATTGGCCAAAGTCATGGAAAATGTCGAAAAAAGAGTGCATTTAGCTGTCAAAGCTAAAGGTGCCCATTTACGCGATCTAATTTTTAAATATTAGCTGAAACAAATCCCCTTTGACCAAAATAAATTATTTTTGAAATGAACAAAAAACATTGTTTTCTTTTGTTCTTTTTTTTTAGAAACAAATGGGTCAACTTTAAATGGCCTACCCTGTATTTGAACGAGGTGAAGCAGGCAAAAAGCATCGCTTAGACAGTTTAAAGAGCTTTCAGGAAAGTCTTCAATCTTTCTAATATTCCTACCAGAAACGTGGTAATAGTGTTCACAAGATATGTAGGGTTTTGATAAAAATCACATTTTTGTTTCAACTTTGCAAAGGCCCTAGCGGCTGAACTATTTGAACGAGGTGAATTAGGTAATAAGCACTGGTTAAATAATTTAAAGAGCTTTCAGGCAAGCATTCAATCTTTCTTCTGCTCCTACCAGAAACGTGGTAATTGTGTTCACAAGAAATGTAGGGTTTTGAGAAAGATCACATTTTTGTTTCAACTTTCAAACGCTCTAGCGGCTAAACTATTTGAACGAGGTGAGTTAAATAATAAGTATTGGTTAGATAATTTAAAGAGCTTACAGGAAAGTTTTCAATCTTTCTTCTACACCTACCACGAATGTGGTAATAGTGTTCACAAGAAATGTAGGGTTTCGAGAAAAATCACATTTTTGTTTCAACTTTGCAAACGCTCTAGCGGTTAGACTATTTAAACGAGTTGAGTCAAATAATATGCATTAGTTGGATAATTTAAAGAGCTATCAGGATAGTCTTCAATCTTTCTTCTACTCCTACCAGGAACGTGGTAATAGTGTTCACAAGAAATGTAGGGTTTTGAGAAAAATCACATTTTTGTTTCAACTTTGCAAACGCTCTAGCGGCTAAACTATTTGAACAAGGTGAGTTAAATAATAAGCACTGGTTAGATAATTTAAAGAGCTTTCAGGCAAGCATTCAATCTTTCTTCTACTCCTACCAGGAACGTGGTAATAGTGTTCACAAGAAATGTAGGGCTTTGAGAAAAATCACATTTTTGTTTGAACTTTCAAACCCTCTAGCATCTAAACTATTTGAACGAGGTGAGACAAGCAAAAAGTATTGCTTAGATAATTTAAAGAGCTTTCAGGAAAGTCTTCAATCAGTCTTCTGCTCCTACCAGGAACGTGGTAATAGTGTTCACAAGAAATGTAGGGTTTTGAGAAAAATCACATTTTTGTTTCAACTTTGCAAAGGCGCTAGCGGCTAAACTATTTGAACGAGGTGAGTCAAATAATATGCATTAGTTGGATAATTTAAAGAGCTATCAGGATAGTCTTCAATCTTTCTTCTACTCCTACCAGGAACGTGGTAATAGTGTTCACAAGAAATGTAGGGTTTTGAGAAAAATCACATTTTTGTTTCAACTTTGCAAACGCTATAGCATTTAAACTATTTGAACGAGGTGAGACAAGCAAAGAGTGTTGCTTAGATAATTTAAAGATCTTTCAGGAAAGTCATCAACCTTTCTTCTACTCCTACCAGGAACGTGGTAATAGTGTTCACAAGAAATGTAGGGTTTTAATTAAAATCACATTTTTGTTTCAACTTTGCAAAGGCGCTAGCGGCTAAACTATTTGAACGAGGTGAGTCAAATAATATGCATTAGTTAGATAATTTAAAGAGCTATCAGGAAAGTCTTCAATCTTTCTTCTGCTCCTACCAGGAACGTGGTAATAGTGTTCATAAGAAATGTAGGGTTTTGAGAAAAATCACATTTTTGTTTCAACTTTGCAAACGCTCTAGCGGATAAACTATTTGAACGAGGTGAGCCGAATAATATGCATTAGTTGGATAATTTAAAGAGCTATCAGGAAAGTCTTCAATCTTTCTTCTACTCCTACCAGGAACGTGGTAATAGTGTTCGGAAGAAATGTTGGGTTTTGAGAAAAATCACTTTTTTTTCAACTTTGCAAACGCTCTAGCATCTAAACTATTTGAACGAGGTGAGACAAGCAAAGAGTGTTGCTTAGATAATTTAAAGAGCTTTCAGGAAAGTCATCAACCTTTCTTCTACTCCTACCAGGAACGTCGAAATAGTGTTCACAAAAATGTAGGGTTTTGAGAAAAATAACGTTTTTGTTTCAACTTTACGAACGCTCTAGCGGTTAGACTATTTAAACGAGGTGAGTCAAATAATATGCATTAGTTGGATAATTTAAAGAGCTATCAGGAAAGTTCCTACCAGGAACGTGGTAATAGTGTTCACAAGAAATGTAGGGTTTTGAGAAAAATCACATTTTTGTTTCATCTTTGCAAACGCTCTAGCGGCCGAACTATTTGAACGAGGTGAGTCAAACAAATAGTATTAGTTAAATAATTCGAAGAGGTTTCAAGAAAGCATTCAATCTTTCTTCTACTCCTACCAGAAACGTGGTAATTGTGTTCACAAGAAATGTAGGGCTTTGAGAAAAATCACATTTTTGTTTCATTTTTGCAAACGCTCTAGCGGTTAGACTATTTAAAAGAGGTGAGTCAAATAATAAGCACTGGTTAGATAATTTAAAGAGCTTTCAGGCAAGCATTCAATCTTTCTTCTACTCCTACCAGAAACGTGGTAATAGTGTTCACAAGAAATGTAGGGCTTTGAGAAAAATCACATTTTTGTTTTAACTTTGCAAACGCTCTAGCGGCTAAACTATTTGAACGAGGTGAGTCAAATAATATGCATTAGTTGGATAATTTAAAGAGCTATCAGGAAAGTTCCTACCAGGAACGTGGTAATAGTGTTCACAAGAAATGTAGGGTTTTGAGAAAAATCACATTTTTGTTTCAACTTTGCAAACGCTCTAGCGGCTGAACTATTTGAACGAGGTGAGTCAAACAAATAGTATTAGTTAAATAATTCGAAGAGGTTTCAAGAAAGCATTCAATCTTTCTTCTACTCCTACCAGAAACGTGGTAATTGTGTTCACAAGAAATGTAGGGCTTTGAGAAAAATCACATTTTTGTTTCAACTTTGCAAACGCTCTAGCGGTTAGACTATTTAAAAGAGGTGAGTCAAATAATAAGCACTGGTTAGATAATTTAAAGAGCTTTCAGGCAAGCATTCAATCTTTCTTCTACTCCTACCAGGAACGTGGTAATAGTGTTCACAAGAAATGTAGGGTTTTGAGAAAAATCACATTTTTGTTTCAACTTTGCAAACGCTCTAGGGGCTAAACTATTTGAACGAGGTGAGTTAAATAAAGTTGACCCATCTGGCAACGCTGTAACTTTTAACAGCGCTGACAAATCGGCTAATGTCATACCGCGTTAGAAGCGTCATTCGAAGACAATTTATACCATGGAACAGTACACTCCAAAAAAACGCGCTGAAATTGTTCAGCTTTATATTCAAAATAACTTTTCAATTGTGTTAACTCAACGTGCGTTTCGCAAAAAAAGTAAAGTGAAAAGTGCTCCAGTTAAGAACACAATTAAGTCTTTATACGCAAAATTTGTGAACACCGGTAATCTCAGTAATGCCAGTCATGCATCCAGACAACGCACAAGACGTTCTGATGAAAATATCGAAGCTGTACGAGCCAGTATTGAGGAGACTCCATCGACATCGAGTTATCGCCGCTCTCAGGAATTAGACATCTCTCGCACCACTCTCCGACGCATAATTCATAAAGATTTGAAGATGTTTCCATATAAAATTCAAATGGCACAAAAACTAAACCCAGCTGATTATCCGCGACGCCTTAATTTTGGCAAATGGGCCATCGAAATGGCTGAAAACGAACTTGACTTTTGGCGAAAACTCATCATGTCAGACGAGGCACATTTCTCGTTGAATGGAGGCGTAAACAAGCAAAATTGCCGATTTTATGCCACCGAAAATCCTCAATTAAGTGAAGAACAGCCTCTTTACGACCAAAAAGTAACAGTTTGGTGCGGTGTTTGCGCGAATATGATCATCGGACCGCATTTTTTCGAAGACGATGATGGAGCCACGACAACAGTCAATGGTGAGCGTTATCGAGCCATGATAACGGATTTTGTGATACTCATTATTCGCGAAAATGACATGGATAACTTCTGGTTTCAACAGGACGGGGCTACATGCCATACAGCTCGACCAACAATCAATTTATTGCGACCATTTTTCCCCGGGCGATTGATATCGAAAAATGGTGATGTTGACTGGCCACCGAGATCACCAGATTTGACGCCACCAGACTTTTATTTGTGGGGTTATTTGAAATCCAAGGTATACGCTAATAAGCCAAAGATCTTAGCTCAACTGAAAGCCAACATTCGACGTGAAACAGCCGCCATATCATCCGAAACATTGGCCAAAGTCATGGAAAATGTCGAAAAAAGAGTGCATTTAGCTGTCAAAGCTAAAGGTGCCCATTTACGCGATCTAATTTTTAAATATTAGCTGAAACAAATCCCCTTGGACCAAAATAAATTATTTTTGAAATGAACAAAAAACATTGTTTTCTTTTGTTCTTTTTTTTTAGAAACAAATGGGTCAACTTTAAATGGCCTACCCTGTATTTGAACGAGGTGAAGCAGGCAAAAAGCATCGCTTAGACAGTTTAAAGAGCTTTCAGGAAAGTCTTCAATCTTTCTAATATTCCTACCAGAAACGTGGTAATAGTGTTCACAAGATATGTAGGGTTTTGATAAAAATCACATTTTTGTTTCAACTTTGCAAAGGCCCTAGCGGCTGAACTATTTGAACGAGGTGAATTAGGTAATAAGCACTGGTTAAATAATTTAAAGAGCTTTCAGGCAAGCATTCAATCTTTCTTCTGCTCCTACCAGAAACGTGGTAATTGTGTTCACAAGAAATGTAGGGTTTTGAGAAAAATCACATTTTTGTTTCAACTTTCAAACGCTCTAGCGGCTAAACTATTTGAACGAGGTGAGTTAAATAATAAGTATCGGTTAGATAATTTAAAGAGCTTACAGGAAAGTTTTCAATCTTTCTTCTACACCTACCACGAATGTGGTAATAGTGTTCACAAGAAATGTAGGGTTTCGAGAAAAATCACATTTTTGTTTCAACTTTGCAAACGCTCTAGCGGTTAGACTATTTAAACGAGGTGAGTCAAATAATATGCATTAGTTGGATAATTTAAAGAGCTATCAGGATAGTCTTCAATCTTTCTTCTACTCCTACCAGGAACGTGGTAATAGTGTTCACAAGAAATGTAGGGTTTTGAGAAAAATCACATTTTTGTTTCAACTTTGCAAACGCTCTAGCGGCTAAACTATTTGAACAAGGTGAGTTAAATAATAAGCACTGGTTAGATAATTTAAAGAGCTTTCAGGCAAGCATTCAATCTTTCTTCTACTCCTACCAGGAACGTGGTAATAGTGTTCACAAGAAATGTAGGGCTTTGAGAAAAATCACATTTTTGTTTGAACTTTCAAACCCTCTAGCATCTAAACTATTTGAACGAGGTGAGACAAGCAAAAAGTATTGCTTAGATAATTTAAAGAGCTTTCAGGAAAGTCTTCAATCAGTCTTCTGCTCCTACCAGGAACGTGGTAATAGTGTTCACAAGAAATGTAGGGTTTTGAGAAAAATCACATTTTTGTTTCAACTTTGCAAAGGCGCTAGCGGCTAAACTATTTGAACGAGGTGAGTCAAATAATATGCATTAGTTGGATAATTTAAAGAGCTATCAGGATAGTCTTCAATCTTTCTTCTACTCCTACCAGGAACGTGGTAATAGTGTTCACAAGAAATGTAGGGTTTTAATTAAAATCACATTTTTGTGTCAACTTTGCAAAGGCGCTAGCGGCTAAACTATTTGAACGAGGTGAGCCAAATAATACGCATTAGTTGGATAATTTAAAGAGCTATCAGGAAAGTCTTCAATCATTCTTCTACTCCTACCAGGAACGTGGTAATAGTGTTCGCAAGAAATGTTGGGTTTTGAGAAAAATCACATTTTTTTCAACTTTGCAAACGCTATAGCATTTAAACTATTTGAACGAGGTGAGACAAGCAAAGAGTGTTGCTTAGATAATTTAAAGATCTTTCAGGAAAGTCATCAACCTTTCTTCTACTCCTTTCAGAGGCGTGGCAATATTGCTCACAAGAAATGTAGGGTTTTGAGAAAAATCACATTTTTGTTTCAACTTTGCAAACGCTCTAGCGGTTAGACTATTTAAAAGAGGTGAGTCAAACAAATAGTATTAGTTAAATAATTCGAAGAGGTTTCAAGAAAGCATTCAATCTTTCTTCTACTCCTACCAGAAACGTGGTAATAGTGTTCACAAGAAATGTAGGGTTTTGAGAAAGATCACATTTTTGTTTTAACTTTGCAAACGCTCTAGCGGCTAAACTATTTGAACGAGGTGAGTCAAATAATATGCATTAGTTGGATAATTTAAAGAGATATCAAGAAAGTCTTCAATCTAGGGGCTAAACTATTTGAACGAGGTGAGTTAAATAAAGTTGACCCATCTGGCAACGCTGTAACTTTTAACAGCGCTGACAAATCGGCTAATGTCATACCGCGTTAGAAGCGTCATTCGAAGACAATTTATACCATGGAACAGTACACTCCAAAAGAACGCGCTGAAATTGTTCAGCTTTATATTCAAAATAACTTTTCAATTGTGTTAACTCAACGTGCGTTTCGCAAAAAAAGTAAAGTGAAAAGTGCTGCAGTTAAGAACACAATTAAGTCTTTATACGCAAAATTTGTGAACACCGGTAATCTCAGTAATGCCAGTCATGCATCCAGACAACGCACAAGACGTTCTGATGAAAATATGGAAACTGTACGAGCCAGTATTGAGGAGACTCCATCGACATCGAGTTATCGCCGCTCTCAGGAATTAGACATCTCTCGCACCACTCTCCGACGCATAATTCATAAAGATTTGAAGATGTTTCCATATAAAATTCAAATGGCACAAAAACTAAACCCAGCTGATTATCCGCGACGCCTTAATTTTGGCAAATGGGCCATCGAAATGGCTGAAAACGAACTTGACTTTTGGCGAAAACTCATCATGTCAGACGAGGCACATTTCTCGTTGAATGGAGGCGTAAACAAGCAAAATTGCCGATTTTATGCCACCGAAAATCCTCAATTAAGTGAAGAACAGCCTCTTTACGACCAAAAAGTAACAGTTTGGTGCGGTGTTTGCGCGAATATGATCATCGGACCGTATTTTTTCGAAGACGATGATGGAGCCACGACAACAGTTAATGGTGAGCGTTATCGAGCCATGATAACGGATTTTGTGATACTCATTATTCGCGAAAATGACATGGATAACTTCTGGTTTCAACAGGACGGGGCTACATGCCATACAGCTCGACCAACAATCAATTTATTGCGACCATTTTTCCCCGGGCGATTGATATCGAAAAATGGTGATGTTGACTGGCCACCGAGATCACCAGATTTGACGCCACCAGACTTTTATTTGTGGGTATATTTGAAATCCAAGGTATACGCTAATAAGGCAAAGATCTTAGCTCAACTGAAAGCCAACATTCGACGTGAAACAGCCGCCATATCATCCGAAACATTGGCCAAAGTCATGGAAAATGTCGAAAAAAGAGTGCATTTAGCTGTCAAAGCTAAAGGTGCCCATTTACGCGATCTAATTTTTAAATATTAGCTGAAACAAATCCCCTTGGAACAAAATAAATTATTTTTGAAATGAACAAAAAACATTGTTTTCTTTAGTTCTTTTTTTTTAGAAACAAATGGGTCAACTTTAAATGGCCTACCCTGTATTTGAACGAGGTGAAGCAGGCAAAAAGCATTGCTTAGACAGTTTAAAGAGCTTTCAGGAAAGTCTTCAATCTTTCTTATGTTCCTACCAGAAACGTGGTAATAGTGTTCACAAGAAATGTAGGGTTTTGATAAAAATCACATTTTTGTTTCAACTTTGCAAAGGCCCTAGCGGCTGAACTATTTGAACGAGGTGAATTAGGTAATAAGCACTGGTTAAATAATTTAAAGAGCTTTCAGGCAAGCATTCAATCTTTCTTCTGCTCCTACCAGAAACGTGGTAATTGTGTTCACAAGAAATGTAGGGTTTTGAGAAAAATCACATTTTTGTTTCAACTTTCAAACGCTCTAGCGGCTAAACTATTTGAACGAGGTGAGTTAAATAATAAGTATCGGTTAGATAATTTAAAGAGCTTACAGGAAAGTTTTCAATCTTTCTTCTACTCCTACCACGAATGTGGTAATAGTGTTCACAAGAAATGTAGGGTTTCGAGAAAAATCACATTTTTGTTTCAACTTTGCAAACGCTCTAGCGGTTAGACTATTTAAACGAGGTGAGTCAAATAATATGCATTAGTTGGATAATTTAAAGAGCTATCAGGAAAGTCTTCAATCTTTCTTCTACTCCTACCAGGAACGTGGTAATAGTGTTCACAAGAAATGTAGGGTTTTGAGAAAAATCACATTTTTGTTTCAACTTTGCAAACGCTCTAGTGGCTAAACTATTTGAACAAGGTGAGTTAAATAATAAGCACTGGTTAGATAATTTAAAGAGCTTTCAGGCAAGCATTCAATCTTTCTTCTACTCCTACCAGAAACGTGGTAATAGTGTTCACAAGAAATGTAGGGCTTTGAGAAAAATCACATTTTTGTTTGAACTTTCAACCCCTCTAGCATCTAAACTATTTGAACGAGGTGAGACAAGCAAAAAGTATTGCTTAGATAATTTAAAGAGCTTTCAGGAAAGTCTTCAACCGTTTTCCACTCCTTTCAGAGGCGTGGCAATATTGCTCAAAAGAAATGTTGGGTTTTAATTAAAATCACATTTTTGTTTCAACTTTGCAAACGCTCTAGCGGATAAACTATTTGAAAGAGGTGAGTCAAACGAAAAGCATTGCTTAGATAATTTAAAGAGCTTTCAGGAAAGTCATCAACCTTTCTTCTACTCCTACCAGGAACGTCGAAATAGTGTTCACAAAAATGTAGGGTTTTGAGAAATATCACATTTTTGTTTCAACTTTACAAACGCTTTAGCGGTTAGGCTATTTAAACGAGGTGAGTCAAATAATATGCATTAGTTGGATAATTTAAAGAGCTATCAGGAAAGTCTTCAATCTTTCTTCTACTCCTACCAGGAACGTGGTAATAGTGTTCACAAGAAATGTAGGGTTTTAAAGAAAAATCAATTTTGTTTCAACTTTGAAAGTCAAGCGGCTATATTTGAAACGAGGTGATGCAAACAGGTACTGAAATTTAAAGAAATTTCAGAGTCTTCAACCTTTCTCATCCTTTCAGAGCTGGCAAATTGCTCAAGAAATTTGGGTTTTAATTAAAATCACATTTTTGTTTCAACTTTGCAAACGCCCTACGGTAAATATTAACGAGGTAGTTAAATAATAAGCAGGTTAGAAATTTAAAGACTTTCAGGAAGTTCAACTTTATCACTCCTACCAGAAACTGTAATAGGTACAGAAATTAGGCTTTGAGAAAAATCACATTTTTGGTTGAATTTCAAACCCTTAGCATCTAATTTTTAACGAGTGTTAAAAATAGATGGTTAGAGAAATTAAAGGCTTTAGCAACATTCAATCTTTTTTACTCTTCCAAAACTTGTAAAGTTTAACAAGAAATGTAGGGTTTGAGTAAAAATCACACTTTTGTATAACTTTGCAAACGCTTCGGCTAAACTATTTAACGGGTGTTAAATATAAGAAGTTAGAAATTTAAAAAATTTCAGGCAAGCTTCAATTTTTTCACTCCTACCAGAAACGTGGTAAAGTGTTCAAAGAAATTAGGTTTGAAAAATCACATTTTTGTTTGAACTTTCAAACCCTCTAGCACTAAACTATTTGAACGAGGTACAGCAAAAAGCATTGCTTAGGAAATTAAAAGCTTTCAGGAAAGTCATTCAACTTTTCTTCCTTTCAAGGCTGGCAACTTGGTCAAAAGAAATTTGGGTTTTAATTAAAATCACATTTTTGTTTCAACTTTGCAAACGCTCTAGCGGAAACTATTTGAAAGTGAGTCAAGAAAGATTTCTTTAAAATTTAAAGAGCTTTCAGGAAAGTCTTCAATCTTTCTTCTACTCCTCAGGAACGTGGTAATAGTGTTCAATGAAATGTAGGGTTTTGAGAAAAATCACATTTTTGTTTCAACTTTGCAAACGCCCTCGGCTAAGCTATTTGAACGCTAGTCAAATAAATGCATTAGTTGTATAATTTAAAGAGATTCAGGAAAGTCTTCAACTTTCTTCTACTCCTACCAGGAACGTGGTAATAGTGTTCACAGAAATTAGATTTTAGAAAAATCACATTTTTGTTTCAACTTTGCAAACGCTCTAGCGGCTAAACTTTAACAGGTGATAAACAATAAGCATGGTTAGATAATTTAAAGAGCTTTCAGGGAACATTCAATCTTTTCTCTTCTACCAGAAACGTGGTAATAGTGTTCACAAGAAATGAGGGTTTGAAAAATCACATTTTTGTTTGAACTTTCAAACCTCTAGCATCTAAACTATTAACGGTCAACAAAAAGCATTGCTTAGATAATTTAAAGATTTCAGGAAAGTCATCAACCTTTTTTCTCCTTTCAGAACGTGGCAACATTGATCAAAAGAAATGTGGGGTTTTAATTGAAAACACATTTTTGTTTCAATTTGCAAAGCTCTAGCGGCTAAACTATTTGACGTGGTGAGTTAAAAATTTGCAATAGTTGTAATTTAAAGAGCTTCAGGAAAGTCTTCAATCTTTCTTCTCTCCTACCAGGAAACGTGGTAATAGTGTTCCAAGAAATGTTGGGTTTTAAAAAATAACATTTTTGTTTCAACTTTGCAAGGCCCTAGGCTAAACTATTTACGAGGTGGTAACCAAAAGATTATTAGGTAATTTAAAGAGCTATCAGGAAAGTCTTCAATCTTTCTTCTCTCCTACCAGGAAGCGTAGGTTTCACAAGAAATGTAGGGTTTTGAAAAAAACATTTTTGTTTCAACTTTGCAAACGCTCTAGCATCTAAACTTTTCGAGGTGAGACAACAAAGAGTTTTTAGATAATTTAAAGAGCTTTAGGAAAGCATAACCTTTCTTCTACTCCTACCAGGAACGTCGAATGTTCACAAAAATGTAGGGTTTTGAGAAAAATCACATTTTTGTTTCAACTTTCAAACGCTTAGGGATAAACTTTTAAGAGGTAGCCAAAGAAAGCATTATTGGTAATTCAAAGAGTTGGAAATCATTTTTTTACCTTTCAGAAACGTGCAGTGTTTCACTTGAAAGTAGGGCTATAAAAATCATATTTTGTTTAAGCAAAGCTAGGGCTTAACTATTTGCAGGTGTCAAACAAAACGTATTGTTCAAATTCGAAGGGGTTTCAAGAAAATTCAACTTTCTTCGACTCTACCAGGAACTGTAGTGTTCACAATAAAGTAGGGTTTTAAAAAATAGTTTGTTTACCTATGCAAAGGTGAAATTACAAGAAATTTGGGTTTAATTAAATCGAATTTTGTTTCAACATTGAAAGTTAGGGATAAAAATATTTAAGGTAGTCAAATTAAACATTATTGGATAATAAATAGCTATCAGGAAATTCAATTTTTTCACTCTAACAGGACTGGTAATATTTAAGAAAGTAGGGTTAAAAATTTCATTTTTGTTTCAACTTTGCAACGTAGCGGTAAACTATTTAACGAGGTGAGCCAAAAATATCATTAGTTGTAATTTAAAGAGATGGAAAGTCTTCAATTTTCTTCACTCTAACAGGATCTGGAATAATTTGCAAAAAGTTGGGTTTTGAAAAAATCACATTTTTTTAAGTGCAAACGCGAAGCATTAAACTATTTCGAAGAGGTGGACAGAAAGAGTAATCTTGTAATTTAAAGGCTTTAGGAAATATCAACCTTTTTCTACTCCTCCAGGAACGTCGAAAATTTACAAAAATGTAGGGTTTTGAGAAATATCACATTTTTGTTTAATTTTACAAACGTCAGGGTTAGACTATTTAAACAGGTGTCAAATAAACATGTTGGATAATTTAAAGGCTTCAGGAAATTTCAATTTTTTTATCCTACAGAGTGGTAATATTTACAAGAAATGAGGGTTTTAGAAAAATCAATTTTTATTTAAACTTTGCAAACGCTTAAGCTAACTATTTGAAAGAGAGTAAAAAATAGTTTATTAAAATGAAGGGTTTGAAGAAAGCATTCAATCTTTTTCTACTCACCAGAAATTGGTAGTGTTCAAAGAAATGTAGAGTATTGGTGAGAAGATTAATTTTTAAAGACAGTGGAATTTGTTCAAAGAAATGTGGGTTTAAAAAATCACATTTTTGTTTCAACTTTGCAAACGCTCTAGCTAAACTATTTGAAGAGGTGAGCAACAAAAGTTGCTTAGATAATTTAAAGAGCTTTCAGGAAAGTTATCAACCTTTCTTCTACTCCTTCAAGGCGTGGCAATATTGCTCACAAGAATGTGGGTTTTAATAAAATCACATTTTTGTTTCAACTTTGCAAAGGCGCTAGCGGCTAAACTATTTGAACGAGGTGAGTCAAATAATGTGCATTAGTTGGATAATTTAAAGAGCTATCAGGAAAGTCTTCAATCTTTCTTCTACTCCTACCAGGAACGTGGTAATAGTGTTCACAAGAAATGTAGGGTTTTAAAAAATCACATTTTGTTTCAACTTTGCAAAGGCGCTAGCGGTTAAACTATTTGAACGAGGTGAGTCAAATAAGTGTTGTTGGATAATTTAAAGAGCTATCAGGAAAGTCTCAATCTTTCTTCTACTCCTACCAGACGTGGTAATAGTGTCACATGAAATGTAGGGTTTTAAAAAATCACATTTTTGTTTCAACTTTGCAAACGCTCTAGCGGATAAACTATTTGAACGAGGTGAGCCAAATAATAGCATTAGTTGGATAATTTAAAGAGCTATCAGGAAAGCTTCAATCTTTCATCTACTCCTACCAGAACGTGGTAATAGTGTTCGCAAGAAATGTGGGTTTTGAGAAAAATCACATTTTTTTTCAACTTTCAAACGCTCTAGCGGCTAAGCTATTTGAACGCGGTAGTCAAATAATATGCATTAGTTGATAATTTAAAGAGATATCAGGAAAGCTTCAATCTTTCTTCTACTCCTACCAGGAACGTGGTAATAGTGTTCACACGAAATGTAGAGTTTTTAGAAAAATCACATTTTTGTTCCATTTTTGCAAACGCTTTAGCGGCTAAACTATTTGAACGAGGTGAGTTAAATAATAAGCACTGGTTAGATAATTTGAAGAGCTGTCAGGCAAGCATTCAATCTTTCTTCTACTCCTACCAGAAACGTGGTAATAGTGTTCACAAGAAATGTAGGGCTTTGAGAAAAATCACATTTTTGTTTGAACTTTCAAACGCTCTAGCATCTAAACTATTTGAACGAGGTGAGACAAGCAAAAAGCATTGCTTAGATAATTTAAAGAGCTTTCAAGAAAGTCATCAACCTTTCTTCTACTCCTTTCAGAGGCGTGGCAACATTGCTCAAAAGAAATATTGGGTTTTAATTAAAATCACATTTTTGTTTCAACTTTGCAAACGCTCTAGCGGCTAAACTATTTGAAAGAGGTGAGTCAAACGAAAAGCATTTCTTAATAATTTAAGGAGCTTTCAGGAAAGTCTTCAATCTTTCTTCTACTCCTACCAGGAACGTGGTAACAGTGTTCAAGAAATGTTGGGTTTTGAGAAAAATCACATTTTTTTCAATTTTGCAAACGCTCTAGCGGCTAAACTATTTGAACGAGGTAGTTAAATAATAAGCACTGGTTGATAAATTAAAGAGCTTTCAGGCAAGCTTCAATCTTTCTTCTACTCCTACCAGAAACGTGGTAATGGTGTTCACAAGAAATGTAGGGCTTTGAGAAAAATCACATATTTGTTTGAACTTTCAAACCTCTAGCATCTAAACTATTTGAACGAGGTGAGACAAAAAAAGTATTGCTTAGATAATTTAAAGAGCTTTCAGGAAAGCATCAACCGTTCTTCCACTCCTTTCAGAGGCGTGGCAATATTGCTCAAAAGAAATGTTGGGTTTTAAAAAATCACATTTTTGTTTCAACTTTCAAACGCTCTAGCATAAACTATTTGAAGAGGTGAGTCAAACGAAAAGCATTGCTTAGATAATTTAAAGAGCTTTCAGGAAAGTCATCAACCTTTCTTCTACTCCTACCAGGACGTCGAAATAGTGTTCACAAAAATGTAGGGTTTTGAGAAAATCACATTTTTGTTTCAACTTTACAAACGCTCTAGCGGTAGGCTATTTAAACGAGGTGAGTCAAATAATATGCATTAGTTGGATAATTTAAAGAGCTATCAGGAAAGTCTTCAATCTTTCTTCTACTCCTACCAGGAACCTGGTAATAGTGTTCACAAGAAATGTAGGGTTTTGAGAAAAATCACATTTGTGTTTCAACTTTGCAAACGCTCTAGCGGCTGAACTTTTGAACGAGGTGAGACAAAAAGATTGCTTAGATAATTTAAAGAGCTTTCAGGAAAGTCATCAACCTTTCTTCTACTCCTTTCAGGGCGTGGCAATATTGCTCACAAGAAATGTTGGGTTTTAAAAAATCACATTTTTGTTTCAACTTTGCAAACGCCCTAGCATAAACTATTTGAACGAGGTGAGTAAATAAAAGCACTGGTTAGATAATTTAAAGAGCTTTCAGGCAAGCATCAATCTTTCTTCTACTCCTACCAGAAACGTGGTAATAGTGTTCACAAAAATGTACGGCTTTGAGAAAAATCACATTTTTGTTTGAACTTTCAAACCCTCTAGCATAAATTATTTGAACGAGGTGAGTTAAATAATAGCACTGGTTAGATAATTTAAAGAGCTTTCAGGAAAGCTTCAATCTTTCTTCTACTCCTACCAGAAACGTTGTAATAGTGTTCACAAGAAATGTAGGGCTTTGAGAAAAATCACATTTTTGTTTCAACTTTGCAAACGCTCTAGCGGCTAAACTATTTGAACGAGGTGATTAAATAATAGCACTGGTTAGATAATTTAAAGAGCTTTCAGGCAAGCATTCAATCTTTCTTCTACTCCTACCAGAAACGTGGTAATAGTGTTCACAAGAAATGTAGGGCTTTGAGAAAAATCACATTTTTGTTTAACTTTCAAACCCTTAGATTAAACTATTTGGGTGAGAAGCAAAAAGCATTGCTTAAAATTTAAAGGCTTTCGGAAACTATTTCTTCTACTCCTTTCAGAGGCGTGGCAACATTTAAAGAAGTTGGGTTTTAATTAAAATCACTTTTTGTTTCAACTTTGCAAACGTCTAGGGTTTTAAAGAGTATCAAAAATTTCTTTAAATTTAAAGAGCTTTCGGAAAGTCTTCAACTTTCTTCTATCCATAGGAATGTAAAGGTTATAGAAAGTGGTTTTAATCACTTTTGTCAACTTTGAAAGCCCAGGGTAAGTTTTGAGAAAAATAATTTTGTTTAAATTTAAAGTACGGAAACTATTTTCATCCTACAGGAAGTGGTAATAGTCACAGAAAGTATTTTTTAAAAAACACTTTTTGTTTCACTGAAAGTTGGGTTTTGAAAGTATTAATAATAAGCCTGGTTAATATTTAAAAGTTTAGGGAACATAACTTTCTTAAGAAATGTAAAGGTTACAAGAAATTAGGCTTTGAAAAAACTTTTTTTGAATTTCAAAAGATAAATTTGAGAGAACACAAAAAGCATTGCAATAATTTAAAATTTCAGGAAACACAACTTTTTCTATCTTTAAGGCTTTCAAAAAAAGTTTAATAAACCTTTTTTTTCCTTTCAAAGCTCTAGGTAAAATTTGCGTGTATAAACAATTTTTGTTGAAATTTAAAGGCTATCAAAAGTTAACTTTTTTGCCACAGGAAGTGTAATAGGTTCAAGAAAGTTTTAAATCTTTTTGTTTCAATTTGAGTAGGTTAAAATTTAGGGTGTTAACAAAAACATTTTGGTAATTTAAAGCTACGGAAATCTTAACTTTTCTTCTACCAGGAAGTGTAAGGTTCCAGAAAGTTTTAAATCTTTTTTTTCAACTTTGAAAGTCAGAAAAATTTGAACAGTGACAAACAAAAGTTTGCTTAGATATTTAAAGAGTTTAGGAAATATAACCTTTTTATAATAAAGGTTACAAAAAGTTTTAAATCTTTTTGTTTCAACTTTGAAAGTCAGGGATAAATTTGAAAGTACAATATTCATTTTGAAATTTAAAGACTTGGAAAGTTTAATTTTTATCCTAAGAAATGAGAGGTACAAGAAATTAGCTTTTAAAAATCACATTTCGTTTAATTCCAAATTAGGGCTGAAATTACAGTGTTCAAACAAAAGTTAGTTAATATTGAAGGGGTTGAAGTCAACCTTTGATTACAGAATGGAAAGGTTCACGAAAGTAGGTTTTGAAATCCTTTTTGTACCTTTGAAAGTGTTACAAGAAATGTTGGGTTTTAAAAAATCAATTTTTGTTTCAACTTCAAAGGCTCTAGCGGCTAAACTTTTGAACGAGGTGAGGAGAAAAAGATTGTTAGAAATTTAAAGAGCTTTCAGGAAAGTCTTCAATCTTCTTCTACTCCTACAGAGCGTGGAATAGTGTTCGCAAGAAATGTTGGGTTTTAATTAAATCACATTTTTGTTTCAACTTTGCAAAGGTCTAGCGGCTAAACTATTTGAACGAGGTGAGTCAAAAATAGATTAGTTGGATAATTTAAAGGTTCAAAAAGCTTCAACTTTCTTCACTCCTCCAGGAACGTGGTAATAGTGTTCACAAGAAATGTAGGGTTTTGAGAAAAATCACTTTTTGTTTCAACTTTGCAAACGTTACGAAAATATTTAACGAGTGCCAAATAAAGCTTAGTGGTAATATAAAGAGTAGGAAGCTAACCTTCTTACAGAATGTAATGTGTTCGAAGAAATTTGGTTTTAGAAAAATATTTTTGTTCAAGAAGGTGGTTAAATATTTAATGTGGTTAAACAAAAAGCTTGCTTAATATTTAAAGAGTAGGAAGTCAATCCTTGCTTACAGAATGTGTGTTTCAAAAGAAATCAGGTTTTAAAAATAATTTTTGTTTCAAGAAAGTTAATTAAATATTTTGGTAAACAGCAAAAAGTATGCTTAGTATTTAAAGAGTTTAAACAAACCTTTCTTTGTCTTTAAGGCTGGAAAGTTCACAAAATTTGGGTTTTAATAAAATCATTTTGTTCAAGAAAGGTAGGTTTAGTAACAGTTTAGGCAAAAGCTTGCTTAACAATTTAAAGAGTAGAAAGCAATTTGCTTACAGAATTGAGAGTTTCAAGAAATTAGGTTTTAAAAATCAATTTTTGTCAATTTGCAAAGTTAGGGTAAAATTTAACAGTGTATAATAGCAAGTTAGGTTTAAAATTTAGGAAGTTTCAATTTTTTCATTACGGAATGAAAAGTTTCAGAAAAATAGTTTTAGAAAAACTTTTTGTTCACTAAAATTAGGGTTAGAATTTAAAGTGTCAAATAATAACTTAGTGGATAATTTAAAGAGTATCAAAATTTATCTTTTTTGTCTAGGAACTGTAGAGTGTTCAAAATTGGCTTTAAAAAACTTTTTGTTTCACTAAAGTCAAAACTACTTTTTTAACGTGAAGTATAGATCTAATATTTAAAGAGTAGAAAGCTAATTTTCTTTATCTACAGAGTGTAGAATTCACAAAATTCTTTATAAAAATCAATTTTGTTCACCAAATTAGGGTAAATTACAGTGTCAAACAAAAGTTTGTTAGATATTAAGGGGTTCGAAAGGTTCACCTTTTGTCTCAGGAATTAATTGTTCCAAAAATTAGGGTTGAAAAAATACGTTTTGTTTCAACCAAAGTTAGGGTAATTTGAAGAGGTTTAAATATAAGTTGTTAAATTTAAAGGTATCAGGAAATTTATTTTTTATCCAAAGTGTAATTTGCAAAGTAGGGCTTATAAAAACATTTTCGTCAATGCAAGCTTAGGTAAATTTTAGAGGTATCAAACAATTATTTTAGAAATTGAAGGGTTTCAAGAAAGTTACTTTTTATCACAGAGTGTAAATTTCAAAGATTAGGGGAAAAAATACGTTTTGTTTCACTTTGCAAAGGTGAAATTAAAGAAGTTGGGTAATTAAAATCTTTTTGTTTCAACTGAAGGTGGTAATATTTAAGAGTGAGGGGGGGGGGGGGGGGGGGGGGGGGGGGGGGGGGGGGGGGGGGGGGGGGGGGGGGGGGGGGGGGGGGGGGGGGGGGGGGGGGGGGGGGGGGGGGGGGGGGGGGGGGGGGGGGGGGGGGGGGGGGGGGGGGGGGGGGGGGGGGGGGGGGTTTGAGAAAAATCACATTTTTTTTTAACTGTGCAAACGCTCTAGCATCTAAACTATTTGAGCGAGGTGAGACAAGCAAAGAGTGTTGCTTAGATAATTTAAAGAGCTTTCAGGAAAGTCATCAACCTTTCTTCTACTCCTTTCAGAGGCGTGGCAATATTGCTCACAAGAATGTAGGGTTTTAATTAAAATCACATTTTGGTTTCAACTTTGCAAAGGCGCTAGCGGCTAAACTATTTGAACGAGGTGAGTCAAATAATATGCATTAGTTGGATAATTTAAAGAGCTATCAGGAAAGTTTTTTTCTTCTACTCCTACCAGGAACGCGGTAATAGTGTTCACAAGAAATGTAGGGTTTTAAAAAATCACATTTTTGTTTCAACTTTGCAAAGGCGCTAGCGGATTTAAAATATTTGAACGAGGTGATCCCAAAAAATATGCATTAGTTGGATAATTTAAAGAGCTATCAGGAAAGTCTTCAATCTTTCTTCTACTCCTACCAGGAACGTGGTAATAGTGTTCACAAGAAATGTAGGGTTTTGAGAAAAATCACATTTTTGTTTCAACTTTGCAAACGCTCTAGCATTTAAAATATTTGAACGAGGTGAGACCCAAAAAGATGTTGTTAGGGTAATTTAAAGAGCTTTCAGGAAAGTCATTTAACCTTTCATTTTACTCCTACCAGGAACGTCGAAATAGTGTTCACAAAAATGTAGGGTTTTGAGAAAAATCACATTTTTTTTCAACTTTGCAAACGCTCTAGCGGATAAAACTATTTGAACGAGGTAGCCAAATAATATGCATTAGTTGGATAATTTAAAGAGATATCAGGAAAGTCTTCAATCTTTCTTCTACTTTCCCACCAGGAACGTGGAAATAGGGGTTCACACGAAATGTAGGGGTTTTGAGAAAAATCACATTTTTGTTCCAACTTTTTCAAACGCTATTTGCGGCTTTAAAATATTTAAACGAGGTGAGTCAAATAATAAGCACTGGTTAGGGTAATTTAAAGAGCTATCAGGAAAGCTTCAATCTTTCTTCTTTCTCCTACCAGAAACGTGGCAGTAGTGTTCACAAGAAATGTAGGGCTTTGAGAAAAATCACATTTTCGTTTCAACTTCGCAAACGCTCTAGCGGCTGAACTATTTGAACGAGGTGAGACAAACAAAAATGCATTGTTAGATAATTTAAAGAGGGGGTTTTAAGAAAGCATTTAACCTTTCTTCCCACCCCCCTTTTTCCAAAAAAGGGGTTTTGGAAAACATTTTTTTCCCTTTTAAAGGGGAAATTAAAAATTTGGGGTTTTTAAATTTAAAAACAATTTTTGTTTCAACATTTTCAAACGGGTCTAGCGGCTAAACTATTTGAAAGAGGTGAGGCAAACAAAAAGCATTGCTTAGACAATTTAAAGGGGCTTTCAGGAAAGTCTTCAATCTTACTTCTACTCCTACCAGGAACGTGGCAACAGTGTTCGCAAGAAATGTTGGGTTTTGAGAAAAATCACATTTTTTTTCAACTTTGCAAACGGTCTAGCGGATAAACTATTTGAACGAGGTGATCCAAATAATATGCATTAGTTGGATAATTTAAAGAGCTATCAGGAAAGTGCTTCAATCTTTCTTCTACTCCTACCAGGAACGTGGTAATAGTGTTCGCAAGAAATGTTGGGTTTTGAGAAAAATCACATTTTTTTCAACTTTGCAAACGCTCTAGCATCTAAACTATTTGAACGAGGTGAGACAAGCAAAGAGTGTTGCTTAGATAATTTAAAGAGCTTTCAGGAAAGTCATCAACCTTTCTTCTACTCCTTTCAGAGGCGTGGCAATATTGTTCACAAGAAATATTGGGTTTTAATTAAAATCACATTTTTGTTTCAACTTTGCAAAGGCGCTAGCGGCTAAACTATTTGAACGAGGTGAGTCAAATAATATGCATTAGTTGGATAATTTAAAGAGCTATCAGGATAGTCTTCAATCTTTCTTCTGCTCCTAGCAGGAACGTGGTAGTAGTGTTCACAAGAAATGTAGGGCTTTGAGAAAAATCACATTTTTGTTTCAACTTTCAAACGCTCCAAAAGCTAAACTATTTGAACGAGGTGAGTTAGATAAAAAGTATCGGTTAGATAATTTAAAGAGCTATCAGGAAAGTTTTCAATCTTTCTTCTAGTCCTACCAGAAACGTGGTAGTAGTATTCACAAGAAATGTAGGGCTTTGATAAAAATCAAATTTTCGTTTCAACTTCGCAAACGCTCTAGCGGCTAACTATTTGAACGAGGTGAGTCAAACAAATAGTATTAGTTAGATAATTCGAAGGGGTTTCAAGAAAGCATTCAACCTTTCTTCGACTCCTACCAGGAACGTGGTAATAGTGTTCACAAGAAATGTAGGGTTTTGAGAAAAATCACGTTTTTGTTTCAACTTTCAAACGCTCTAGCGGTTAGACTATTTAAACGAGGTGAGTCAAATAGTATGCATTAGTTGGATAATTTAAAGAGCTATCAGGAAAGTCTTCAATCTTTCTTCTGCCCCTAGCAGGAACGTGGTAGTAGTGTTCACAAGAAATGTAGGGCTTTGAGAAAAATCACATTTTTGTTTCAACTTTCAAACGCTCCAAAAGCTAAACTATTTGAACGAGGTGAGTTAGATAAAAAGTATCGGTTAGATAATTTAAAGAGCTATCAGGAAAGTTTTCAATCTTTCTTCTAGTCCTACCAGGAACGTGGTAATAGTGTTCACAAGAAATGTAGGGTTTTGAGAAAAATCACGTTTTTGTTTCAACTTTCAAACGCTCTAGCGGTTAGACTATTCAAACGAGGTGAGTCAAATAGTATGCATTAGTTGGATAATTTAAAGAGCTATCAGGATAGTCTTCAATCTTTCTTCTGCTCCTAGCAGGAACGTGGTAATAGTGTTGACAAGAAATGTAGGGTTTTGAGAAAAATCACGTTTTTGTTTCAACTTTCAAACGCTCTAGCGGCTAAACTATTTGAACGAGGTGAGTTAAATAATAAGTGTCGGTTAGATAATTTAAAGAGCTATCAGGAAAGTCTTCAATCTTTCTTCTACTCCTACCAGAAACGTGGTAGTAGTGTTCACAAGAAATGTAGGGCTTTGATAAAAATCACATTTTCGTTTCAACTTCGCAAACGCTCTAGCGGCTAACTATTTGAACGAGGTGAGTCAAACAAATAGTATTAGTTAGATAATTCGAAGGGGTTTCAAAAAAACATTCAACCTTTCTTCGACTCCTACCAGGAACATGGTAATAGTGTTCACAAGAAATGTAGGGTTTTGAGAAAAATCACGTTTTTGTTTCACCTTTGCAAACGGTGAAATTACAAGAAATGTTGGGTTTTAATTAAAATCGCATTTTTGTTTCAACTTTGCAAAGGCTCTAGCGGCTAAACTATTTGAACGAGGTGAGGCAGGCAAAAAGCATTGCTTGGACAATTTAAAGAGCTTTCAGGAAAGTCTTCAATCTTTCTTCTACTCCTATCAGAGGCGTGGCAATAGTGTTCACAAGAAATGTTGGGTTTTAGTTAAAATCACATTTTTGTTTCAACTTTGCAAAGGCTCTAGCGGCTAAACTATTTGAACGAGGTGAGGCAGGCAAAAAGCATTGCTTAGATAATTTAATGTGCTTTCAGGAAAGTCATCAACCTTTCTTCTACTCCTTGTAGAGGCGTTTCAATAGTGTTCACAAGAAATGTTGGGTTTTAATTAAAATCACATTTTTGTTTCAACGTTGCAAAGGCTGTAGCGCCTGAACTATTTGAACGAGGTGAGTTAAACAGAAAGCATTGCTTAGATAATTTAAAGAGCTTTCAGGAAAGTCATCAACCTTTCTTCTGCTCCTTTCAGAGGCGTGGCAATAGTGTTCACAAGAAATGTGGGGTTTTGAGAAAAATCACATTTTTTTCAACTTTGCAAACGCTCTAGCATCTAAACTATTTGAACGAGGTGAGACAAGCAAAGAGTGTTGCTTAGATAATTTAAAGAGCTTTCAGGAAAGTCATCAACCTTTCTTCTACTCCTTTCAGAGGCGTGGCAATATTGCTCACAAGATATGTAGGGTTTTAATTAAAATCACATTTTGGTTTCAACTTTGCAAAGGCGCTAGCGGCTAAACTATTTGAACGAGGTGAGTCAAATAATATGCATTAGTTGGATAATTTAAAGAGCTATCAGGAAAGTCTTTCTTCTACTCCTACCAGGAACGTGGTAATAGTGTTCACAAGAAATGTAGGGTTTTGAGAAAAATAACATTTTTGTTTCAACTTTGCAAACGGTCTAGCGGATAAACTATTTGAACGAGGTGATCCAAATAATATGCATTAGTTGGATAATTTAAAGAGCTATCAGGAAAGTCTACAATCTTTCTTCTACTCCTACCAGGAACGTGGTAATAGTGTTCGCAAGAAATGTTGGGTTTTGAGAAAAATCACATTTTTTTTCAACTTTGCAAACGCTCTAGCATCTAAACTATTTGAACGAGGTGAGACAAGCAAAGAGTGTTGCTTAGATAATTTAAAGAGCTTTCAGGAAAGTTATCAACTTTTCTTCTACTCCTACCAGGAACTTCGAAATAGTGTTCACAAAAAAATAGGGTTTTGAGAAAAATCACATTTTTGTTTCAACTTTACAAACGCTTTAGCGGTTAGACTATTTAAACGAGGTGGTAATAGTGTTCACAAGAAATGTAGGGTTTTGAGAAAAATCACATTTTTGTTTTAACTTTGCAAACGCTCTAGCGGCTGAACTATTTGAACGAGGTGAGTCAAAAAAATTGTATTAGTTAGATAATTAGAAGAGGTTTCAAGAAAGCATACAATCTTTCTTCTACTCCTACCAGAAACGTGGTAATTGTGTTCAGAAGAAATGTAGGGCTTTGAGAAAAATCACATTTTTGTTTCAACTTTGCAAACGCTCTAGCATCTAAACTATTTAAACGAGGTGAGACAAACAAAGAGTGTTGCGTAGATAATTCAAAGTGCTTTCAGGAAAGTCATCAACCTTTCTCTACTCCTTTCAGAGGCGTGGCAATATTGCTCACAAGAAATATTGGGTTTTAATTAAAATCACATTTTTGTTTCAACTTTTTTTTTTTTTTTTTTTTTTTTTTTTTTTTTTTTTTTAAAAAAAAAAAAAAAAAAAAAAAAAAAAAAAAAAAAAAAAAGGGGTTTGATAAAAATCAAATTTTCGTTTCAACTTCGCAAACGCTCTAGCGGCTAACTATTTGAACGAGGTGAGTCAAACAAATAGTATTAGTTAGATAATTCGAAGGGGTTTCAAGAAAGCATTCAACCTTTCTTCGACTCCTACCAGGAACATGGTAATAGTGTTCACAAGAAATGTAGGGTTTTGAGAAAAATCACGTTTTTGTTTCACCTTTGCAAACGGTGAAATTACAAGAAATGTTGGGTTTTAATTAAAATCGCATTTTTGTTTCAACTTTGCAAAGGCTCTAGCGGCTAAACTATTTGAACGAGGTGAGGCAGGCAAAAAGCATTGCTTGGACAATTTAAAGAGCTTTCAGGAAAGTCTTCAATCTTTCTTCTACTCCTATCAGAGGCGTGGCAATAGTGTTCACAAGAAATGTTGGGTTTTAGTTAAAATCACATTTTTGTTTCAACTTTGCAAAGGCTCTAGCGGCTAAACTATTTGAACGAGGTGAGGCAGGCAAAAAGCATTGCTTAGAATAATATAAAGAGCTATCAGGAAAGTCTTCAATCTTTCTTCTACTCCTACCAGGAACGTGGTAATAGTGTTCGCAAGAAATGTTGGGTTTTGAGAAAAATCACATTTTTGTTTCAACTTGCACAGGCCCTAGCGTCTAAACTATTTGAACGAGGTGAGTAAAACAAAAAGCATTGCTTAGATAATTTAAAGAGCTATCAGGAAAGTCTTCAATCTTTCTTCTGCTCCTACCAGGAACGTGGTAGTAGTGTTCACAAGAAATGCAGGGTTTGAGAAAAATCACATTTTTGTTTCAACTTTGCAAAGGCCCTAGCGTCTAAACTAGTTGAACGAGGTGAGCTAAACAAAAAGCATTGCTTATATAATTTAAAGAGCTATAAGGAAAGTCTTCAATCTTTCTTCTGCTCCTACCAGGAACGTGGTAGTTGTGTTCACAAGAAATGTAGGGTTTTGAGAAAAATCACATTTTTGTTTCAACTTTGCAAACGCTCTAGCGGCTAAACTATTTGAACGAGGTGAGCTAAATAATAAGCACTAGTTAGGTAATTTAAGGAGCTTTCAGGAAAGTCTTCAATCTTTCTTCTACTCCTACCAAAAACGTGGAAATAGTGTTCAGAAAAATGTAGGATTTTGAGAAAAATCACATTTTTGTTTCAACTTTACAAACGCTATAGCGGTTAGACTATTTAAACGAGGTGAGTCAAATAATATGCATTATTTGGATAATTTAAAGAGCTATCAGGAAAGTCTTCAATCTTTCTTCTGCTCCTAGCAGGAACGTGGTAGTAGTGTTCACAAGAAATGTAGGGCTTTGAGAAAAATCACATTTTTGTTTCAACTTTCAAACGCTCCAAAAGCTAAACTATTTGAACGAGGTGAGTTAGATAAAAAGTATCGGTTAGATAATTTAAAGAGCTATCAGGAAAGTTTTCAATCTTTCTTCTAGTCCTACCAGAAACGTGGTAGTAGTATTCACAAGAAATGTAGGGCTTTGATAAAAATCACATTTTCGTTTCAACTTCGCAAACGCTCTAGCGGCTAACTATTTGAACGAGGTGAGTCAAACAAATAGTATTAGTTAGATAATTCGAAGGGGTTTCAAGAAAGCATTCAACCTTTCTTCGACTCCTACCAGGAACGTGGTAATAGTGTTCACAAGAAATGTAGGGTTTTGAGAAAAATCACGTTTTTGTTTCAACTTTCAAACGCTCTAGCGGGTAAACTATTTGAACGAGGTGAGTTAAATAATAGGTATCGGTTAGATAATTTAAAGAGCTATCAGGAAAGTCTTCAATCTTTCTTCTACTCCTACCAGAAACGTGGTAGTAGTGTTCACAAGAAATGTAGGGCTTTGATAAAAATCACATTTTCGTTTCAACTTCGCAAACGCTCTAGCGCTAAACTATTTGAACGAGGTGAGTCAAACAAATAGTATTAGTTAGATAATTCGAAGGGGTTTCAAGAAAGCATTCAACCTTTCTTCGACTCCCACCAGGAACGTGGTAATAGTGTTCACAAGAAATGTAGGGTTTTGAGAAAAATCACATTTTTGTTTTAACTTTGCAAACGCTCTAGGGGCTGAACTATTTGAACGAGGTGAGTCAAAAAATAGTATTAGTTAGATAATTCGAAGAGGTTTCAAGAAAGCATTCAATATTTTTTCTACTCCTACCAGAAACGTGGTAATTGTGTTCAGAAGAAATGTAGGGCTTTGAGAAAAATCACATTTTTGTTTCAACTTTGCAAACGCTCTAGCATCTAAACTATTTAAAGAGGTGAGACAAACAAAGAGTGTTGCTTAGATAATTCAAAGAGCTTTCAGGAAAGTCATCAACCTTTCTTCTACTCCTTTCAGGGCGTGGCAATATTGCTCACAAGAAATATTGGGTTTTAATTAAAATCCATTTTTGTTTCAACTTTGCAAAGGCGCTAGCGGCTAAACTATTTGAACGAGGTGAGTCAAATAATATGCATTAGTTGGATAATTTAAAGACTATCAGGATAGTCTTCAATCTTTCTTCCGCTCCTACCAGGAACGTCGAAATAGTGTTCACAAAAATGTAGGGTTTTGAGAAAAATCACATTTTTGTTTCAACTTTGCAAAGGCGCTAGCGGCTAAACTATTTGAACTATAATGCTAAATGCATTAGTTGGATAATTTAAAGAGCTATCAGGAAAGTCTTCAATGTTTCTTCTACTCCTGCCAGGAACGTGGTAATAGTGTTCACAAGAAATGTAGGGTTTTGAGAAAAATCACATTTTTGTTTCAACTTTGCAAACGCTCTAGCGGATAAACTATTTGAACGAGGTGAGCCAAATAATATGCATTAGTTGGATAATATAAAGAGCTATCAGGAAAGTCTTCAATCTTTCTTCTACTCCTACCAGGAACGTGGTAATAGTGTTCGCAAGAAATGTTGGGTTTTGAGAAAAATCACATTTTTGTTTCAACTTTGCACAGGCCCTAGCGTCTAAACTATTTGAACGAGGTGAGTAAAACAAAAAGCATTGCTTAGATAATTTAAAGAGCTATCAGGAAAGTCTTCAATCTTTCTTCTGCTCCTACCAGGAACGTGGTAGTAGTGTTCACAAGAAATGCAGGGTTTTGAGAAAAATCACATTTTTGTTTCAACTTTGCAAAGGCCCTAGCGTCTAAACTAGTTGAACGAGGTGAGCTAAACAAAAAGCATTGCTTATATAATTTAAAGAGCTATAAGGAAAGTCTTCAATCTTTCTTCTGCTCCTACCAGGAACGTGGTAGTGTGTTCACAAGAAATGTAGGGTTTTGAGAAAAATCACATTTTTGTTTCAACTTTGCAAACGCTCTAGCGGCTAAACTATTTGAACGAGGTGAGTAAATAATAAGACTGGTTAGGTAATTTAAGGAGCTTTCAGGAAAGTCTTCAATCTTTCTTCTACTCCTACCAAAACGTGGAAATAGTGTTCAGAAAAATGTAGGTTTTGAGAAAAATCACATTTTTGTTTCAACTTTACAAACGCTATAGCGGTTAGACTATTTAAACGAGGTGAGTCAAAAATAGCATTATTGGATAATTTAAAGAGCTATCAGGAAAGTCTTCAATCTTTCTTCTGCTCCTAGCAGGAACGTGGTAGTAGTGTTCACAAGAAATGTAGGGCTTTGAGAAAAATCACATTTTTGTTTCAACTTTCAAACGCTCCAAAAGCTAAACTATTTGAACGAGGTGAGTTAATAAAAAGTATCGGTTAGATAATTTAAAGAGCTATCAGGAAAGTTTTCAATCTTTCTTCTAGTCCTACCAGAAACGTGGTAGTAGTTTCAAAGAAATGTAGGGCTTTGATAAAAATCACATTTTCGTTTCAACTTCGCAAACGCTCTAGCGGCTAACTATTTGAACGAGGTGAGTCAAACAAATAGTATTAGTTAGATAATTCGAAGGGGTTTCAAGAAAGCATTAACCTTTCTTCGACTCCTACCAGGAACGTGGTAATAGTGTTCACAAAAATGTAGGGTTTTGAGAAAAATCACGTTTTTGTTTCAACTTTCAAACGCTTAGCGGGTAAATATTTAACGAGGTGAGTTAAATAATAGGTATCGGTTAGATAATTTAAAGAGCTATCAGGAAAGTCTTCAATCTTTCTTCTACTCCTACCAGAAACGTGGTAGTAGTGTTCACAAGAAATGTAGGGCTTTGATAAAAATCACATTTTCGTTTCAACTTCGCAAACGCTCTAGCGGCTAAACTATTTGAACGAGGTGAGTCAAACAAATAGTATTAGTTAGATAATTCGAAGGGGTTTCAAGAAAGCATTCAACCTTCCTTCGACTCCTACCAGGAACGCGGTAATAGTGTTCACAAAAAATGTAGGGTTTTGAGAAAAATCACGTTTTTGTTTCACCTTTGCAAACGGTGAAATTACAAGAAATGTTGGGTTTTAATTAAAATCGCATTTTTGTTTCAACTTTGCAAAGGCTCTAGCGGCTAAACTATTTGAACGAGGTGAGGCAGGCAAAAAGCATTGCTTGGACAATTTAAAGAGCTTTCAGGAAAGTCTTCAATCTTTCTTCTACTCCTACCAGGAACGTGGTAATAGTGTTCACAAGAAATGTAGGGGTTTGAGAAAAATCACACTTTTGTTTCAACTTTGCAAACGCTCTAGCGGATAAACTATTTGAACGAGGTGAGCCAAATAATATGCATTAGTTGGATAATTTAAAGAGCTATCAGGAAAGTCTTCAATCTTTCTTCTACTCCTACCAGGAACGTGGTAATAGTGTTCACAAGAAATGTAGGGTTTTGAGAAAAATCACATTTTTGTTTCAACTTTGCAAACGCTCTAGCGGCTGAACTATTTGAACGAGGTGAGACAAGCAAAGAGTGTTGCTTAGATAATTTAAAGAGCTTTCAGGAAAGTCTTCAATCTTTCTTCTGCTCCTACCAGGAATGTGGTAGTAGTGTTCGCCAGAAATGTAGGGTTTTGAGAAAAATCACATTTTTGTTTCACCTTTGCAAACGCTCTAGCATCTAAACTATTTGAACTAGGTGAGACAAGCAAAAAGTATTGCTTAGATAATTTACAGGGCTTTCAGGAAAGACATCAACCTTTCTTCTGCTCCTTTCACAGGCGTGGCAATAGTGTTCACAAAAAATGTTGGGTTTTGAGAAAAATCACATTTTTGTTTCAACTTTGCAAACGCTCTAGCGGCTAAACTATTTAAACGAGGTGAGTTAAACAAAAAGCATTGCTTAGATAATTTAAAGAGCTATCAGGAAAGTCTTCAATCTTTCTTCTGCTCCTACCAGGAACGTGGTAGTAGTGTTCACAAGAAATGTAGGGTTTTGTGAAAAATCACATTTTTGTTTCAACTTTGCAAACCCTCTAGCGGCTAAACTATTTGAACGAGGTGAGCCAAATAATATGCATTAGTTGGATAATTTAAAGAGCTTTCGGGAAAGTCTTCAATCTTTCTTCTACTCCTACCAGGAACGTGGTAATAGTGTTCACAAGAAATGCTGGGATTTAATTAAAATCGCATTTTTGTTTCAACTTTGCAAAGGCTCTAGCGGCTAAACTATTTGAACGAGATGAGGCAGGCGAAAGGCATTGCTTAGACAATTTAAAGAGCTTTCAGGAAAGTCTTCAATCTTTGTTCTACTCCTACCAGGAACGTGGTAGTAGTGTTCACAAGAAATGTAGGGCTTTGAGAAAAATCACATTTTTGTTTCAACTTTGCACAGGCCCTAGCGTCTAAACTATTTGAACGAGGTGAGCCAAATAATATGCATTAGTTGGATAATTTAAAGAGCTATCAGGAAAGTCTTCAATCTTTCTTCTGCTCCTACCAGGAACGTGGTAGTAGTGTTCACAAGAAATGTGGGGTTTTGAGAAAAATCACATTTTGGTTTCAACTTTGCAAACGCTCTAGCATCTAAACTATTTGAACTAGGTGAGACAAGAAAAAAGTATTGCTTAGATAATTTAAAGAGCTTTCAGGAAAGTCTTCAATCTTTCTTCTACTCCTACCAGGAACGTGGTAATAGTGTTCGCAAGAAATGTTGGGTTTTGAGAAAAATCACATTTTTTTTCAACTTTGCAAACGCTCTAGCATCTAAGCTATTTGAACGAGGTGAGACAAGCAAAGAATGTTGCTTAGATAATTTAAAGAGCTATAAGGAAAGTCTTCAATCTTTCTTCTGCTCCTACCAGGAACGTGGTAATAGTGTTCACAAGAAATATTGGGTTTTAATTAAAATCACATTTTTGTTTCAACTTTGCAAAGGCGCTAGCGGCTAAACTATTTGAACGAGGAGAGTCAAATATAATGCATTAGTTGGATAATTTAAAGAGCTATCAGGATAGTCTTCAATCTTTCTTCTACTCCTACCAGGAACGTGGTAATAGTGTTCACAAGAAATGTAGGGTTTTAATTAAATTCACATTTTTGTTTCAACTTTGCAAAGGCGCTAGCGGCTAAACTATTTGAACGAGGTGAGTCAAATAATGTGTATTAGTTGGATAATTAAGGAGCTATCAGGAAAGTCTTCAATCTTTCTTCTACTCCTACCAGGAACGTGGTAATAGTGTTCCCAAGAAATGTAGGGTTTTGAAAAATCACACTTTTGTTTCAACTTTGCAAACGCTCTAGCATCTAAACTATTTGAACGAGGTGAGACAAGCAAAGAGTGTTGCTTAGATAATTTAAAGAGCTTTCAGGAAAGTTATCAACCTTTCTTCTACTCCTACCAGGAACGTCGAAATAGTGTTCACAAAAATGTAAGGTTTTGAGAAAAATCACATTTTTGTTTCAACTTTACAAACGCTCTAGCGGTTAGACTATTTAAACGAGGTGAGTCAAATAATATGCATTAGTTGGATAATTTAAAGAGCTATCAGGAAAGTCTTCAATCTTTCTTCTACTCCTACCAGGAACGTGGTAATAGTGTTCACAAGAAATGTAGGGGTTTGAGAAAAATCACATTTTTGTTTCAACTTTGCAAACGCTCTAGCGGCTGAACTATTTGAACGAGGTGAGTCAAACATATAGTATTAGTTAGATAATTCGAAGAGGTTTCAAGAAAGCATTCAATCTTTCTTCTACTCCTACCAGAAACGTGGTAATTGTGTTCACAAGAAATGTAGGGTTTTAATTAAAATCACATTTTTGTTTCAACTTTGCCAAGGCCCTAGCGGCTAAACTATTTCAACGAGGTGGGTTAAACAAAAAGCATTGCTTAGATAATTTAAAGAGCTATCAGGAAAGTCTTCAATCTTTCTTCTACTCCTTTCAGAGGCGTGGCAATATTGCTCACAAGAAATGTTGGGTTTTAATTAAAATCACATTTTTGTTTCAACTTTGCAAAGGCGCTAGCGGCTAAACTATTTGAACGAGGTGAGTCAAATAATATGCATTAGTTGGATAATTTAAAGAGCTATCAGGATAGTCTTCAATCTTTCTTCTACTCCTACCAGGAACGTGGTAATAGTGTTCACAAGAAATGTAGGGTTTTAATTAAAATCACATTTTTGTTTCAACTTTGCAAACGCTCTAGCATCTAAACTATTTGAACGAGGTGAGACAAGCAAAGAGTGTTGCTTAGATAATTTAAAGAGCTTTCAGGAAAGTCATCAACCTTTCTTCTACTCCTTTCAGAGGCGTGGCAATATTGCTCACAAGAAATGTTGGGTTTTAATTAAAATCACATTTTTGTTTCAACTTTGCAAAGGCGCTAGCGGCTAAACTATTTGAACGAGGTGAGTCAAATAATATGCATTAGTTGGATAATTTAAAGAGCTATCAGGATAGTCTTCAATCTTTCTTCTACTCCTACAAGGAACGTGGTAATAGTGTTCACAAGAAATGTAGGGTTTTAATTAAAATCACATTTTTGTTTCAACTTTGCAAAGGCGCTAGCGGCTAAACTATTTGAACGAGGTGAGTCAAATAATGTGCATTAGTTGGATAATTTAAAGAGCTATCAGGAAAGTCTTCAATCTTTCTTCTACTCCTACCAGGAACGTGGTAATAGTGTTCACATGAAATGTAGGGTTTTAAGAAAAATCACATTTTTGTTTCAACTTTGCAAACGCTCTAGCGGATAAACTATTTGATCGAGGTGACCCAAATAATATGCATTACTTGGATAATTTAAAGAGCTATCAGGAAAGTCTTCAATCTTTCTTCTACTCCTACCAGGAACGTATTAATAGTGTTTGCAGAAATGTTGGGTTTTGAGAAAAATCACATTTTTTTTTCAACTTTGCAAACGCTCTAGCGGCTAAACTATTTGAACCAGGCTAGTCAAATAATATGCCTTAGTTGTATAATTTAAAGAAATATCAGGAAAGTCTTCAATCTTTCTTCTACTCCTACCAGGAACGTGGTAATAGTGTTCACAAGAAATGTAGGGTTTTTAGAAAAATCACATTTTTGTTTCAACTTTGCAAACGCTCTAGCGGCTAAACTATTTGAAGGAGGTGAGTTAAATAATAAGCACTGGTTAGATAATTTAAAGAGCTTTCAGGCAAGCATTCAATCTTTCTTCTACTCCTACCAGAAACGTGGTAATAGTGTTCACAAGAAATGTAGGGCTTTGAGAAAAATCACATTTTTGTTTGAACTTTCAAACCCCCTAGTATCTAAACTATTTGAACGAGGTGAGACAAGCAAAAAGTATTTCTTAGATAATTTAAGGAGCTTTCAGGGAAGTCTTCAATCTTTCTTCTGCTCCTACCAGGAACGTGGTAAAAGTGTTCACAAGAAATGTGGGGTTTTGAGAAAAATCACATTTTTGCTTCAACTTTGCACAGGCCCTAGCGTCTAAACTATTCGAACGAGGTGAGCCAAATAATATGCATTAGTTGGATAATTTAAAGAGCTATCAGGAAAGTCTTCAATCTTTCTTCTGCTCCTACCAGGAACGTGGTAAAAGTGTTCACAAGAAATGTGGGGTTTTGAGAAAAATCACATTTTTGCTTCAACTTTGCAAACGCTCTAGCATCTAAACTATTTGAACTAGGTGAGACAAGCAAAAAGTATTGCTTAGAAAATTTAAAGAGCTTTCAGGAAAGTCATCAATCTTTCTTCTGCTCCTACCAGGAACGTGGTAGTAGTGTTCGCCAGAAATGTAGGGTTTTAATTAAAATCACATTTTTGTTTCAACTTTGCAAAGGCCCTAGCGTCTAAACTAGTTGAACGAGGTGAGTTAAACAAAAAACATTGCTTAGATAATTTAAAGAGCTATCAGGAAAGTCTTCACTCTTTCTTCTGCTCCTACCAGGAACGTGGTAGTAGTGTTCACAAGAAATGTAGGGTTTTGAGAAAAATCACATTTTTGTTTCAACTTTGCAAACGCTCTAGCGGCTAAACTATTTGAACGAGGTGAGCTAAATAATAAGCACTAGTTAGGTAATTTAAAGAGCTTTCAGGAAAGTCTTCAATCTTTCTTCTACTCCTACCAGGTACATGGAAATAGTGTTCATAAAAATGTAGGGTTTTGAGAAAAATCACATTTTTGTTTCAACTTTACAAACGCTATAGCGGTTAGACTATTTAAACGAGGTGATTCAGATAATATGCATTTGTTGGATAATTGAAAGAGCTATCAGGAAAGTCTTCAATCTTTCTTCTGCTCCTAGCAGGAACGTGGTAGTAGTGTTCAGAAGAAATATAGGGCTTTGAGAAAAATCACATTTTTGTTTCAACTTTCAAACGCTCCAGCGGCTAAACTATTTGAACGAGGTGAGTTAGATAATAAGTATCGGTTAAATAATTTAAAGAGCTATCAGGAAAGTCTTCAATCTTTCTTCTACTCCTACCAGAAACGTGGTTGTAGTGTTCACAAGAAATGTAGGGCTTTGATAAAAATCACATTTTCGTTTCAACTTCGCAAACGCTCTAGCGGCTAACTATTTGAACGAGGTGAGTCAAACAAATAGTATTAGTTAGATAATTCGAAGGGGTTTCAAGAAAGCATTCAACCTTTCTTCGACTCCTCCCAGGAACGTGGTAAAAGTGTTCACAAGAAATGTTGGGTTTTAATTAAAATCACATTTTTGTTTCAACTTTGCAAAGGCTCTAGCGGCTAAACTATTTGAACGAGGTGAGGCAGGCAAAAAGCATTACTTAGACAATTTAAAGAGCTTTCAAGAAAGTCTTCAATCTTTCTTCTGCTCCTACCAGGAACAGGGTAATAGTGTTCACAAGAAATGTTGGGTTTTAATTAAAATCGCATTTTTCTTTCAACTTTGCAAAGGCTCTAGCGGCTAAACTATTTGAACGAGGTGAGGCAGGCAAAAGGCATTGCTTAGACAATTTAAAGAGCTTTCAGGAAAGCCTTCAATCTTTCTTCTACTCCTACCAGGAACGTGGTAATAGTGTTCACAAGAAATGTGGGATTTTGAGAAAAATCACATTTTTGTTTCCACTTTGCAAAGGCTCTAGCGGCTAAACTATTTGAACGAGTTGAGACAAGCAAAAAGTATTGCTTAGATAATTTAAAGAGCTTTCAGGAAAGTCATCAACCTTTCTTCTACTCCTTTCAGAGGCGTGGCAATAGTGTTCACAAGAAATGTTGGGTTTTGTTAGAAATTATACTTTTACTTGCCGTTTTTGTTTTCAAGTAAGAAATCAAGATACACAACTTAGCGCTTACAAATTACGAGTATATGTTTATTCAAAGGTAGTTCAAAAGCAAGTGAAGTTACAGTTACAATATTAAGAAGTATTATACATACAAAGTTTCAAAGCCAAGAAATAGGGTTGCATGGATATGTACTTTGTACACAGGAATGCATTTCATCACGCCTCCTCAACGTTCATATACATGTTTATTAAAAATAAAAACATTAATTTATTTAATTTAAACCTAACATCTTTGCTAGCTTCTCGTGGCTAGGTTTCGGCAAATTCTTTGTCAAGATGTCAGCAACCATGTCACTGCTGCAACAATACTTGAGCTCAATGTCGCCTCCTTGATAGATATCCCGTATGTAGTGGTATTTTATGTCGATGTGCTTACTTCTTGTATGATACACCGGGTTCTTCACAAGATTCATAGCACTGATGTTATCTCCATTTACTACTATCGCCTTAGGGCACTCGATGTTCATTTCTCCCAAGAGTTTTCGTAAATACACTGCTTCTTTAACTGCAGATGTAAGTGCCATGTATTCGGCTTCAGTGCTGCTGAGTGCTACCGTCGATTGTTTCTTCGATTCATAAGAAAAGACGCATCCAGCAAGTACAAACGCGTAGCCGGTATAAGATTTGCGGTCGGTACTATCTCCGCCCCAATCAGCATCAACAAAACCTTCCATATCTTTACCAGTTTGCTGATACTTTAACTTCTTGTCTTGCGTCGTATTCAAGTAACGTAGAATTCTCTTAGCTGCCGCTAGATGCTCTGTATGTGGATCCTTATTTCTCTGCGCTAATTTGCATACTGAGTGCAAAATATCTGGTCGTGTGCACACAGCTAAATACATCAGTGATCCTATCAAGGATTGGTACTGTACCTGATCGACTTTCTTACATGTTGTGTTATTGCAATTAATTTGATGTCCTGCATCCAAAGGAACAGCAATCGGTCGAGTGTTATTCATGCCAAAATCTTTTAATAGCTTTCTAATATATGCCTTTTGTCCAATAGATATAGAGCCTGTTTCACCATCACGATTGACCTCCATGCTTAAAAAATGCAGCACCGGTCCTTTGTCGACCACTTCTACTTCTCTTGCAATACTGGCTTTAATATCGTGCATGTGTTTCAAGTCAGAGCTGGCTATGAGCAAATCATCAACGTATACCGCAATAATATTAATTTGCCCATTTTGTTTGTTTATGTACATACAAGGTTCGCTTATACATGGTTGAAAACCAATCTTCTTTAAAATTTCATCTAACCTTAAGTTCCACTGGCGCCCGGACTGCTTAAGTCCATACAAGGCTTTGTTCAGTTTCAAACAATGGTTAGGAAATCGTTTGTCAATAAACATTTCTGGCTGACGCATGTATATATCTTCGCTCAACTCGCTATTTAAATATGCGGTGGATACATCCATCTGATGAAGATGTAACCTGTACTCCGCTGCGAGCGCAAATATCATTCGGATAGTGCTATACCTTACAACGGGTGAAAAGGTTTCATCATAGTTAACGCCATAAACCTGTGAACACCCTTTTGCGACTAACCTAGCTTTAAAGCGATCCACCTTACCCTCTTTATCTCTTTTAATGGCATACACCCATTTACATCGTACGGCTTTTTGCCCTTTGGGGATTTCTGCAAGCTGCCATGTTTCATTTTTCGTAAGAGAATTATATTCATTTTGCATAACGTCGTACCATTCAGTAGCATATTCACTTGAAAATGCCTGCTCTACAGACTCAGGAACCTTTACATCATCAGCGTTTATTAAATTTAAATACGTATATTGTTTTGTGGGTCTGCCTGGTCCCCCACTACGAACCAATCGTGGCCTGCCAGGACCCCTTTTTAAAGCAATATCCTCTGCTTGCTCTTCTTCAGCGGACTCAAAGTCATTATCACTATTTGCTGCTATATCTACCACCTCTTCTACGTTTTCGATCGCGCTTGTATCTAAATGTGTGCCTTGCTGCTCATTACCAAAGGTACCTATATCAAATTCAATTGGATGCACTTGCACACCTTCTGCACCTTTCATATTCAATCCGTCATGCTGTTTCGCCGATATTGACTCTACAAAGTAGACATCTCTACTCACTATCAATCGTCGCGTTTGTTTATCATACAGTCTGTATGCTTTCGATGTGTCGGAGTAACCGACCATGACATACTCCTTGCCTCTTGGTTTGAATTTGTCTTTTTGCTTTTTGTCCAAAGCTATCGCGAGTGACCCAAATGTACGCAAATGCCCTACCACCGGCTTATAGCCATACCATGCTTCATATGGTGTCATAGCATTTAATGCTTTTGTTGGTGCACGATTTCTTAAATATACTGCCGTATTAACAGCCTCCGCCCACAACGATTCATTCACACCAGAACTTACTACCATACACCTTGCAATCTCGATTAGTGTACGATTTAGCCTCTCTGCTACGCCGTTTTGTTGTGGTGTGTAGGGCACTGTTAATTGCCGCACAATACCATGCTCTTTAAGAAATTTATTAAACGCATTATGCACAAATTCCGTGCCGTTGTCGCTACGAAGCACTTTAATTCTCTTCTCTGTTTGGCACTCAATCATTTGTTTAAAATCTTTAAATTTTTCTAGTACTTCGTCTTTGCGTCTTAAAAAATAAACAAATACAAATCGCGTCTTATCATCTGTGAAAGTTAATACATATTTCGCACCGCCAATTGATTCATGCCTCATAGGCCCACACAAATCAGTGTGTATCAACCCCAAAATCTCTTCTGCTCGGCTATCAGATTTATTGTATGGCCGCTGGCTACACTTATTAGACATACATAAAACACATTGAATGTCTGCTGGGATATTTACTTTCATTCCTAGAACCATGTTGTTGTTGCTCAATTCACGCAGGCTAGCAAAATTTAGATGACCGTATCTAGAATGCCACTTCATTGCCTCATGGTTGGGTTTGCATGCAAAAAACAATTTATTTTTATTGGGCTCAAATAGAAACAGATCGCATACCTTGTTAGCACTCAAAATGACATCTCCGTGCTTATTTTTTATCGTTGCCTCATTTCTTGTAAATTCAACTTTGTAGCCGCTGTTTACTGCTTTGGAGACTGATATAAAATTACATTGTAGTCCAGGTACGAACAATACTTTAACAAGTGTGACGTCAAACATGCTCGTTTGCAACCGAACAATTCCTCTGCCAGCCGCTAACATTTTGTTGTCGCCAGCAAGTATGATCTCTTCTTCATACAACTCGAATTCGCTGAACTTATCGCGGTCGCAACACAAATGAGAGGATGCGCCGCTGTCGACACACCAAGCATCACTATGCAGCAATTTTTTGCTGATCGCCGCAAACAATCCGTTACTTCTATTGTTGTCGCTGTTTTGTTGTTTTTGCACGTTTTGCTTCTCTCTGCACTGAGCAGCGAAGTGCCCTTTTTTGCCACAATTGTAGCATTTCATATTATGCCGTTTGTTCTTGTTGTTGTTGTTCGATGCGCTGCTTACTTCGTTTAGTTTCAAATTCGTAGAACTATTCTTTTTGATAGAACTTTCGCGAACCATGAGCGCTTGCACGCTACCTTCGGCGTTTTCCGTTACACATGACTTACGACGTTCACCTTCTTCTATTAGCTTAATTTTTATTGAATTTAGCTTAGGTAGCTCATCTCGAGACTCCAAAGCGACGACCAAATTTTCAAATGATTTTGGCAAGCTTGCTAATAGCATTATAACGAAAAACTCTTCTTGGAGACTTACTCCAATTTCTTCAAGCTTTTCTGCCAAAGAAGTAAATTTACACACATACTGCTGAACGCATTCATCATCGCTCATTCGCATACCTAGAAGGCGCTTAAATAACGTTACCTTACGTACCGGCCCTTTTGGCCTATGGATCTCACGAAGAGTATTCCATGCCTCGTTTGAGGTCTTGCAGTTTTTCACGTGAGCGTCGTCGTTATACTCAATATTATAGTTGCCGTTGCCTTTTCGTCTTTGGCTTTCAACATTAGTACATTTTTACCGTCTGCATCTGCTTCTGGACAAAATGTTGCTCCTGATGTTACGGACCACAGCTCCTGGTGGACTAGCGCACTCTTTATTTGGATACTGCATCGTCGTTATACTCAATATTATAGTTGCCGTTGCCTTTTCGTCTTTGGCTTTCCACATTAGTACATTTTTACCGTCTGCATCTGCTTCTGGACAAAATGTTGCTCCTGATGTTACGGACCACAGCTCCTGGTGGACTAGCACACTCTTTATTTGGATACTCCATGAGTCGTAGTTTGACTCATCCAATTTTTCAATATTGAAAAGCGAAGAACTCATTTTATATTTCTTTTATTCACTTGGACTGCAGGAATTTGCACCTGGGCCCATAACCTGTTAGAAATTATACTTTTACTTGCCGTTTTTGTTTTCAAGTAAGAAATCAAGATACACAACTTAGCGCTTACAAATTACGAGTATATGTTTATTCAAAGGTAGTTCAAAAGCAAGTGAAGTTACAGTTACAATATTAAGAAGTATTATACATACAAAGTTACAAAGCCAAGAAATAGGGTTGCATGGATATGTACGTTGTACACAGGAATGCATTTCATCAGGTTTTAATTAAAATGGCATTTTTCTTTCAACTTTGCAAAGGTTCTAGCGGCTAAACTATTTGAACGAGGTGAGGCAGGCAAAAGGCATTGCTTAGACAATTTAAAGAGCTTTCAGGAAAGCCTTCAATCTTTCTTCTACTCCTACCAAGAACGTGGTAATAGTGTTCACAAGAAATGTGGGATTTTGAGAAAAATCACATTTTTGTTTCAACTTTGCAAAGGCTCTAGCGGCTAAACTATTTGAACGAGTTGAGACAAGCAAAAAGTATTGCTTAGATAATTTAAAGAGCTTTCAGGAAAGTCATCAACCTTTCTTCTACGCCTTTCAGAGGCGTGGCAATAGTGTTCACAAGAAATGTTGGGTTTTAATTAAAATCACATTTTTGTTTCAACTTTGCAAAGGCTCTAGCGGCTAAACTATATGAACGAGGTGAGGCAGGCAAAACGCATTGCTTAGACAATTTAAAGAGCTTTCAGGAAAGCCTTCAATCTTTCTTCTACTCCTACCAGGAACGTGGTAATAGTGTTCACAAGAAATGTTGGGTTTTAATTAAAATCACATTTTTCTTTCAACTTTGCAAAGGCTCTAGCGGCTTAACTATTTGAACGAGGTGAGTTAAACAAAAAAAATTGCTTAGATAATTTAAAGAGCTTTGAGAAAAGCATTAAAACTTTCTTCTACTCCTACCTGAAACGTGGCAATAGCGTTCAGAAGAAATAGAGGGCTTTGATAAAAATCACATTTTTGTGTCAACTTTGCAAACGCTCTAGCGGCTAAACTATTTGAACGAGGTGAGCTAAATTATAAGCACTAGTTAGGTAATTTAAAAAGCTTTCAGGAAAGTCTTCAATCTTTCTTCTACTCCTACCAGGAACGTGGAAATAGTGTTCACAAAAATGTAGGGTTTTGAGAAAAATCACATTTTTGTTTCAACTTTGCAAACGCTATAGCGGTTAGACTATTTAAACGAGGTGAGTCAAATAATATGCATTAGTTGGATAATTTAAAGAGCTATCAGGAAAGTCTTCAATCTTTCTTCTGCTCCTAGCAGGAACGTGGTAGTAGTGTTCACAAAAATGTAGGGTTTTGAGAAAAATCACATTTTTGTTTCAACTTTGCAAACGCTATAGCGGTTAGACTATTTAAACGAGGTGAGTCAAATAATATGCATTAGTTGGATAATTTAAAGAGCTATCAGGAAAGTCTTCAAATCTTTCTTCTACTCCTACCAGAAACGTGGTAGTAGTGTTCACAAGAAATGTAGGGCTTTGATAAAAATCACATTTTCGTTTCAACTTCGCAAACGCTCTAGCGGCTAAACTATTTGAACGAGGTGAGTCAAACAATTTGCATTAGTTGGATAATTTAAAGAACTTTCAGGAAAGCATTCAATCTTTCTTCTGCTCCTAGCAGGAACGTGGTAGTAGTGTTCACAAAAATGTAGGGTTTTGAGAAAAATCACATTTTTGTTTCAACTTTGCAAACGCTATAGCGGTTAGACTATTTAAACGAGGTGAGTCAAATAATATGCATTAGTTGGATAATTTAAAGAGCTATCAGGAAAGTCTTCAAATCTTTCTTCTACTCCTACCAGGAACGTGGAAATAGTTTTCAAAATAAATGTAGGGTTTTGAGAAAAATCACATTTTTGTTTCAACTTTGCAAACGCTCTAGCGGCTAAACTATTTGAAAGAGGTTAGTAAAACGATAAGCATTGCTTAGATAATTTAAAGAGCTTGGAGGAAAGCATTAAAACTTTCTTTTACTCCTATCAGAAACGTGGTAATAGTGTTCAGAAGAAATATAGGGCTTTGATAAAAATCACATTTTTGTTTCACCTTCGCAAACGCTCTAGCGGCTAAACTATTTGAACGTGGTGAGTTAAACAAAAAGCATTGCTTAGATAATTTAAAGAGCTTTCAGGAAAGCATTCAATCTTTCTTCTACTCATATCAGAAACGTGGCAATAGTGTTCAGAAAAAATATAGGGCTTTGATAAAAATCACAGTTTTGTTTCACCTTTGCAAACGCTCTAGCGGTTATAATTTAAATCACATATTTGTTTCAACTTTGCAAGGGCTCTAGCGGCTAAAGTATTTGAACGAGGTGAGTTAAACAAAAAGCATTTCTTAGATAATTTAAAGACCTTTCAGGAAAGCATTCAATCTTTCCTCTACTCCTATCAGAAACGTGGCAATAGTGTTCAGAAGAAATATAGGGCTTTGATAAAAATCACATTTTTGTTTCACCTTTACAAACGCTCTAGCGGCTAAACTATTTAAACGTGGTGAGTTAAACAAAAAACATTGCTTAGATAATTTAAAGAGCTTTCAGGAAAGCATTCAATCTTTCTTCTACTCCTACCAGAAACGTGGCAATAGTGTTCGAAAAAATATAGAGCTTTGATAAAAATCACATCTTTGTTTCACCTTTGTAAACGCTCTAGCGGCTAAACTATTTGAACGTGGTGAGCTAGACAAAAAACATTGCTTAGATAATTTAAAGAGCTTTCAGGAAGGTCTTCAATCTTTCTTCTGCTCCTACCAGAAACGTGGCAACAGTATTCACAAAAATAGTTGGGTTTTGAGAAAAATCACATTTTTGTTTCAACTTTTCAAACGCTCTAGCGGCTAAACTATTTGAAAGGGTGAGTCAAATAATAAGCACTGGTTAGATAATTTAAAGAGCTTTCACGAAAGTCCTCAGTCTTTCTTCTACTCCTACCAGGAACGTGGTAATAGTGTTCACAAGAAATGTGGAGTTTTGAGAAAAATCACATTTTTGTTTCAACTTTGCAAACGCTTTAGCGGTTGTAATTTAAATCACATATTTGTTTCAAATTTGCAAGGGCTCTAGCGGCTAAACTATTTGAAAGAGGTGAGTTAAACAAAAAGCATTGCTTAGATAATTTAAAGAGCTTTCAGGAAAGCATTCAATCTTTCTTCTTCTCCTACCAGAAACGTGGTAATAGTGTTCAGAAGAAATATAGGGCTTTGATAAAAATCACATTTTTGTTTCAACTTTGCAAACGCTCTAGGGGCTAAACTATTTGAACGTGGTGAGTTAAACAAAAAGCGTTGCTTAGATAATTTAAATAGCTTTCAGGAAAGTCTTCAATCTATCTTCTACTCCTATCAGAGGCGTGGCAATAGTGTTCACAAGAAATGTTGGGTTTTAATTAAAATCACATTTTTGTTTCAACTTTGCAAACGCTCTAGCGGCTAAACTATTTGAACAAGGTGAGTCAAACAATTTGCATTGGTTGGATAATTTAAAGAGCTTTCAGGAAAGCATTCAGTCTTTCTTCTACTCCTACCAGGGGCGTGGCAACAGAGTTCACAAAAAATGTTGGGTTTTGAGAAAAATCACATTTTTGTTTCAACTTTGCAAACGCTCTAGCGGCTAAACTATTTGAAGGAGGTGAGTCAAACGTAAAGCATTGCTTAGATAATTTAAAGAGCTTTGAGGAAAGCATTAAAACTTTCTTTTACTCCTATCAGAAACGTGGCAATAGTGTTCAGAAGAAATATAGGGCTTTGATAAAAATCACATTTTTGTTTAACCTTTGCAAACTAGCGGCTAAACTATTTGAACGAGGTGAGTTAAACAAAAATCATTGCTTAGATAATTTAAATAGCTTTCAGGAAAGTCTTCAATCTATCTTCTACTCCTATCAGAGGCGTGGCAATAGTGTTCACAAGAAATGTTGGGTTTTGAGAAAAAACACATTTTTGTTTCAGCTTTTCAAACGCTCTAGCGGCTAAACTATTTGAACGAGGTGAGTCAAATAATAAGCACTGGTTAGATAATTTAAAGAGCTTTCAGGAAAGTCTTCAGTCTTTCTTCTACCCCTACCAGGAACGTGGTAATAGCGTTCACAAGAAATGTGGAGTTTTGAGAAAAATCACATTTTTGTTTCAACTTTGCAAACGCTCTAGCGGCTAAACTATTTGAACGAGGTGAGTCAAACAATTTGCATTAGTTGGATAATTTAAAGAACTTTCAGGAAAGCATTAAAACTTTCTTCTACTCCTACCTGAAACGTGGCAATAGCGTTCAGAAGAAATATAGGGCTTTGATAAAAATCACATTTTTGTTTCACTTTGCAAACGCTCTAGCGGCTAAACTATTTGAACGTGGTGAGTTAAACAAAAGGCATTGCTTAGAGCTTTCAGGAAAGCATTCAATCTTTCTTCTACTCCTACCAGAAACGTGGCAATAGTTTTCAGAAGAAATATAGGGCTTTGATAAAAATCACATTTTTGTTTCAACTTTGCAAACGCTCTAGCGGCTAAACTATTTGAACGAGGTGAGTCAAACAATTTGCATTAGTTGGATAATTTAAAGAACTTTCAGGAAAGCATTCAGTCTTTCTTCTACTCCTACCAAGGGCGTGGCCACAGAGTTCAAAAGAAATGTAGGGTTTTGAGAAAAATCACATTTTTGTTTCAACTTTGCAAACGCTCTAGCGGCTAAACTATTTGAACGAGGTGAGTTAAACAAAAATCATTGCTTAGATAATTTAAAGAGCTTTCAGGAAAGTCTTCAATCTTTCTTCTACTCCTACCAGAAACGTGGCAACAGAGTTCACAAAAAATGTTGGGTTTTGAGAAAAATCACATTTTTGTTTCAACTTTGCAAACGCTCTAGCGGCTAAATTATTTGAACGAGGTGAGTCAAACAATTTGCATTAGTTGGATAATTTAAAGAGCTTTCAGGAAAGTCTTCAGTCTTTCTTCTACTCCTACCGGGAACGTAGTAATAGTGTTCACAAGAAATGTGGAGTTTTGAGAAAAATCACATTTTTGTTTCAACTTTGCAAACGCTCTAGCGGCTAAACTATTTGAACGAGGTGAGTCAAACAATTTGCATTAGTTGGATAATTTAAAGAGCTTTCAGGAAAGCAGTCAATCTTTCTTCTACTCCTACCAAGGGCGTGGCAACAGAAATGTAGGGTTTTGAGAAAAATCACATTTTTGTTTCAACTTTGCAAACGCTCTAGCGGCTAAACTATTTGAACGAGGTGAGTCAAACAATTTGCATTAGTTGGATAATTTAAAGAACTTTCAGGAAAGCATACAATCTTTCTTCTACTCCTACCAAGGGCGTGGCAACAGAGTTCAAAAGAAATGTAGGGTTTTGAGAAAAATCACATTTTTGTTTAACTTTGCAAACGCTCTAGCGGCTAAACTATTTGAACGAGGTGAGTCAAAAAAGCATTGTTAGATAATTTAAAGAGCTTTCAGGAAAGTCTTCAATCTTTCTTTTACTCCTACCAGAAACGTGGCAATAGTGTTCAGAAGAAATATAGAGCTTTGATAAAAATCACATTTTTGTTTCACCTTTGCAAACGCCCTAGCGGCTAAACTATTTGAACGAGGTGAGTTAAACAATTTGCATTAGTTGGATAATTTAAAGAGCTTTCAGGAAAGCAGTCAATCTTTCTTCTACTCCTACCAGGAACGTGGTAATAGTGTTCAAAAGAAATGTACGGTTTTGAGAAAAATTTCATTTTTGTTTCAACTTTGCAAACGCTCTAGCGGCTAAACTTTTTGAACGAGGTGAGTCAAACAATTTGCATTAGTTGGATAATTTAAAGAGCTTTCAGGAAAGCATTCAATCTTTCTTCTACTCCTACCAGGAACGTGGTTATAGTGTTCAAAAGAAATGTAGGGTTTTGAGAAACATCACATTTTTGTTTCAACTTTGCAAACGCTCTAGCGGCTAAACTATTTGAACGAGGTGAGTCAAACAATTTGCATTAGTTGGATAATTTAAAGAACTTTCAGGAAAGCATTCAATCTTTCTTCTACTCCTACCAGGGGCGTGGCAACAGAGTTCAAAAGAAATGTAGGGTTTTGAGAAAAATCACATTTTTGTTTCAACTTTGCAAAGGCTCTAGCGGCTAAACTATTTGAAAGAGGTGAGTCAAACGTAAAGCATTGCTTAGATAGTTTAAAGAGCTTTGAGGAAAGCATTAAAACTTTCTTTTACTCCTATCAGAATCGTGGCAATAGTGTTCACAAGAAATGTTGGGTTTTAATTAAAATCACATTTTTGTTTCAAGTTTGCAAACGCTCTAGCGGCTAAACTATTTGAAAGGGTGAGTCAAATAATAAGCACTGGTTAGATAATTTAAAGAGCTTTCAGGAAAGTCTTCAGTCTTTCTTCTACTCCTACCGGGAACGTAGTAATAGTGTTCACAAGAAATGTGGAGTTTTGAGAAAAATCACAGTTTTTGTTTCAACTTTGCAAACGCTCTAGCGGCTAAACTATTTGAACGTGGTGAGTTAAACAAAAAGCATTGCTTAGATAATTTAAATAGCTTTCAGGAAAGTCTTCAATCTTTCTTCTGCTCCTACCAGAAACGTGGTAATAGTGTTCACAAGAAATGTGGAGTTTTGAGAAAAATCACATTTTCGTTTCAACTTTGCAAACGCTCTAGCGGCTAAACTATTTGAACGAGGTGAGTCAAACAATTTGCATTAGTTGGATAATTTAAAGAACTTTCAGGAAAGCATTCAATCTTTCTTCTACTCCTACCAGGGGCGTGGCAACAGAGTTCAAAAGAAATGTAGGGTTTTGAGAAAAATTTACATTTTTGTTTCAACTTTGCAAACGCTCTAGCGGCTAAACTATTTGAACGAGGTGAGTCAAACAATTTGCATTAGTTGGATAATTTAAAGGGCTTTAATGAAAGCATTCAGTCTTTCTTCTACTCCTACCAGGGGCGTGGCAACAGAGTTCACAAAAAATGTTGGGTTTTGAGAAAAATCACATTTTTGTTTCAACTTTGCAAACGCTCTAGCGGCTAAACTATTTGAAAGGGTGAGTCAAATAATAAGCACTGGTTAGATAATTTAAAGAGCTTTCAGGAAAGTCTTCAGTCTTTCTTCTACTCCTACCGGGAACGTAGTAATAGTGTTCACAAGAAATGTGGAGTTTTGAGAAAAATCACATTTTTGTTCCAACTTTGCAAGGGCTCTAGCGGCTAAATTATTTAAACGAGGTGAGTTAAACAAAACGCATTGCTTAGATAATTTAAAGAGCTTTCAGGAAAGCATTCAATCTTTCTTCTACTCCTACCAGAAACGTGGCAATAGTGTTCAGAAGAAATATAAGGCTTTGATAAAAATCACGTTTTTGTTTCAACTTTGCAAACGCTCTAGCGGCTAAACTATTTGAACGTGGTGAGTTAAACAAAAAGCATTGCTTAGATAATTTAAATAGCTTTCAGGAAAGTCTTCAATCTTTCTTCTACTCCTACCAGCAACATGGTAATAGTGTTCACAAGAAATGTAGAGCTTTGATATAAATTACATTTTTGTTTCAACTTCGCAAACGCTCTAGCGGCTAAACTCTTTGAACGAGGTGAGTCAAACAAATAGTTAGTTAGACAACTCGAAGAGGTTTCAAGAAGGCATTCAACCTTTCATCGACTCCTACCAGAAACGTGGTAATAGTGTTCACAAGAAATGTAGGATTTTGAGAAAAATCACGTTTTTGTTTCAGCTTTGCAAACGGAGAAATTACAAGAAATGTTGGGTTTTAATTAAAATCACATTTTTGTTTCAACTTTGCAAAAGCTCTAGCGGCTAAACTATTTGAACGAGTTGAGACAAGCAAAAAGTGTTGCTTAGATAATTTAAAGGGCTTTCAGGAAAGTCATCAACCTTTCTTCTACTCCTTTCAGAGGCGTGGCAATAGTGTTCACAAAAAATGTTGGGTTTTGAGAAAAATCACATTTTTGTTTCAACTTTGCAAACGCTCTAGCGGCTAAACTATTTAAACGAGGCGAGTTAAACAAAAAGCATTGCTTATAATTTAAATCACATATTTGTTTAAACTTTGCAAGGGCTCTAGCGGCTAAACTATTTGAACGAGGTGAGTTAAGCAAACAGCATTGCTTAGATAATTTAAGGAGCTTTCAGGAAAGTCTTCAATCTTTCTTCTACTCCTACCAGAAACGTGGTAATAGTGTTCAAAAGAAATGTGGAGTTTTGAGAAAAATCACATTTTTGTTTCAACTTTGTAAACGCTCTAGCGGCTAAACTATTTAAACGAGGTGAGTTAAACAAAAAACATTGCTTATAATTTAAATCACATATTTGTTTAAACTTTGCAAGGGCTCTAGCGGCTAAACTGTTTGAACGAGGTGAGTTAAGCAAACAGCATTGCTTAGATAATTTAAGGAGCTTTCAGGAAAGTCTTCAATCTTTCTTCTACTCCTACCAGCAACATGGTAATAGTGTTCACAAGAAATGTAGAGCTTTGATATAAATTACATTTTTGTTTCAACTTCGCAAACGCTCTAGCGGCTAAACTCTTTGAACGAGGTGAGTCAAACAAATAGTTAGTTAGACAACTCGAAGAGGTTTCAAGAAGGCATTCAACCTTTCATCGACTCCTACCAGAAACGTGGTAATAGTGTTCACAAGAAATGTAGGATTTTGAGAAAAATCACGTTTTTGTTTCAGCTTTGCAAACGGAGAAATTACAAGAAATGTTGGGTTTTAATTAAAATCACATTTTTGTTTCAACTTTGCAAAGGCTCTAGCGGCTAAACTATTTGAACGAGGTGAGGCGGGCAAAAAGCATTGCTTAGACAATTTAAAGAGCTTTCAGGAAAGTCTTCAATCTTTCTTCTACTCCTATCAGAGGCGTGGCAATAGTGTTCACAAGAAATGTTGGGTTTTAATTAAAATCACATTTTTGTGTCAACTTTGCAAAGGCTCTTGCGGCTAAACTATTTGAACGAGGTGACGCAGGCAAAAATCATTGCTTAGACAATTTAAAGAGCTTTCAGGAAAGTCATCAATCTTTCTTATATTCCTATCAGAGGCGTGGCAATAGTGTTCACAAGAAATGTTGGGTTTTAATTAAAATCGCATTTTTGTATCAACTTTGCAAAGGCTCTAGCGGCTAAACTATTTGAACGAGGTGAGGCAGGCAAAAAGCATTGCTTAGACAATTTAAAAAGCTTTCAGGAAAGTCTTCAGTCTTTCTTCTCCTCCTACCAGGAACGTGGTAATAGTGTTCACAAGAAATGTTGGGTTTTAATTAAAATCGCATTTTTGTTTCAACTTTGCAAAGGCTCTAGCGGCTAAACTATTTGAACGAGGTGAGGCAGGCAAAAGGCATTGCTTAGACAATTTAAAGAGCTTTCAGGAAAGTCTTCAATCTTTCTTCTACTCCTGGCAGCAACATGGTAATCGTGTTCACAAGAAATGTAGAGCTTTGATAAAAATTACATTTTTGTTTCAACTTCGCAAACGCTCTAGCGGTTAAACTCTTTGAACGAGGTGAGTCAAACAAATAGTTAGTTAGACAACTCGAAGAGGTTTCAAGAAGGCATTCAACCTTTCTTCGACTCCTACCAGAAACGTGGTAATAGTGTTCACAAGAAATGTTGGGTTTTAATTAAAATCGCATTTTTGTTTCAGCTTTGCAAACGGAGAAATCACAAGAAATGTTGGGTTTTAATTAAAATCACATTTTTGTTTCAACTTTGCAAAGGCTCTAGCGGCTAAACTATTTGAACGAGTTGAGGTAAGCCAAAAATTTTGCTTAGATAATTTAAAGGGCTTTCAGGAAAGTCATCAACCTTTCTTCTACTCCTTTCAGAGGCGTGGCAATAGTGTTCACAAAAAATGTTAGGTTTTGAGAAAAATCACATTTTTGTTTCAACTTTGCAAACGCTCTAGCGGCTAAACTATTTAAACGAGGTGAGTTAAACAAAAAGCATTGCTTATAATTTAAATCACATATTTGTTTAAACTTTGCAAGGGCTCTAGCGGCTAAACTATTTGAACGAGGTGAGTTAAGCAAACAGCATTGCTTAGATAATTTAAGGAGCTTTCAGGAAAGTCTTCAATCTTTCTTCTACTCCTACCAGAAACGTGGTAATAGTGTTCAAAAGAAATGTGGAGTTTTGAGGAAAATCACATTTTTGTTTCAACTTTGCAAACGCTCTAGCGGCTAAACTATTTAAACGAGGTGAGTTAAACAAAAAACATTGCTTATAATTTAAATCACATATTTGTTTAAACTTTGCAAGGGCTCTAGCGGCTAAACTGTTTGAACGAGGTGAGTTAAGCAAACAGCATTGCTTAGATAATTTAAGGAGCTTTCAGGAAAGTCTTCAATCTTTCTTCTACTCCTACCAGCAACATGGTAATAGTGTTCACAAGAAATGTAGAGCTTTGATATAAATTACATTTTTGTTTCAACTTCGCAAACGCTCTAGCGGCTAAACTCTTTGAACGAGGTGAGTCAAACAAATAGTTAGTTAGACAACTCGAAGAGGTTTCAAGAAGGCATTCAACCTTTCATCGACTCCTACCAGAAACGTGGTAATAGTGTTCACAAAAAATGTAGGATTTTGAGAAAAATCACGTTTTTGTTTCAGCTTTGCAAACGGAGAAATTACAAGAAATGTTGGGTTTTAATTAAAATCACATTTTTGTTTCAACTTTGCAAAGGCTCTAGCGGCTGAACTATTTGAACGAGGTGAGGCAGGCAAAAAGCATTGCTTAGACAATTTAAAGAGCTTTCAGGAAAGTCTTCAATCTTTCTTCTACTCCTATCAGAGGCGTGGCAATAGTGTTCACAAGAAATGTTGGGTTTTAATTAAAATCACATTTTTGTGTCAACTTTGCAAAGGCTCTTGCGGCTAAACTATTTGAACGAGGTGACGCAGGCAAAAATCATTGCTTAGACAATTTAAAGAGCTTTCAGGAAAGTCATCAATCTTTCTTCTATTCCTATCAGAGGCGTGGCAATAGTGTTCACAAGAAATGTTGGGTTTTAATTAAAATCGCATTTTTGTTTCAACTTTGCAAAGGCTCTAGCGGCTAAACTATTTGAACGAGGTGAGGCAGGCAAAAAGCATTGCTTAGACAATTTAAAGAGCTTTCAGGAAAGTCTTCAATCTTTCTTCTACTCCTGCCAGCAACATGGGAATAGTGTTCACAAGAAATGTAGAGCTTTGATAAAAATTACATTTTTGTTTCAACTTCGCAAACGTTCTAGCGGTTAAACTCTTTGAACGAGGTGAGTCAAACAAATAGTTAGTTAGACAACTCGAAGAGGTTTCAAGAAGGCATTCAACCTTTCTTCGACTCCTACCAGAAACGTGGTAATAGTGTTCACAAGAAATGTTGGGTTTTAATTAAAATCGCATTTTTGTTTCAGCTTTGCAAACGGAGAAATCACAAGAAATGTTGGGTTTTAATTAAAATCACATTTTTGTTTCAACTTTGCCAACGCTCTAGCGGCTAAACTATTTGAAAGAGGTGAGTCAAACGTAAAGCATTGCTTAGATAATTTAAAGAGCTTTGAGGAAAGCATTAAAACTTTCTTTCACTCCTATCAGAATCGTGGCAATAGTGTTCAGAAGAAATATAGGGCTTTGATAAAAATCACATTTTTGTTTAACCTTTGCACACGCTCTAGCGGCTAAACTATTTGAATGTGGTGAGTTAAACAAAAAGCATTGCTTAGATAATTTAAAGAGCTTTCAGGAAAGCATTCAACCTTTCTTCTACTCCTATCAGAAACGTGGCAATAGTGTTCAGAAAAAATATAGGGCTTTGATAAAAATCACAGTTTTGTTTCACCTTTGCAAACGCTCTAGCGGTTATAATTTAAATCACATATTTGTTTCAATTTTGCAAGGGCTCTAGCGGCTAAACTATTTGAACGAGGTGAGTTAAGCAAAAAGCATTGCTTAGATAATTTAAAGAGCTTTCAGGAAAGCATTCAATCTTTCTTCTACTCCTACCAGAAACGTGGCAATAGTGTTCAGAAGAAATATAGAGCTTTGATAAAAATCACATTTTTGTTTCACCTTTGTAAACGCTCTAGCGGCTAAACTATTTGAACGTGGTGAGTAAACAAAAAACATTGCTTAGATAATTTAAAGAGCTTTCGGGAAAGTCTTCAATCTTTCTTCCACTCCTACCAGGAACGTGGTAATAGTGTTCACAAGAAATGTAGGGTTTTGATAAAAATCACATTTTTGTTTCAACTTTGCAAACGCTTTAGCGGTTATAATTTAAATCGCATATTTGTTTCAACTTTGCAAGGGCTCTAGCGGCTAAATTATTTAAACGAGGTGAGTTAAACAAAACGCATTGCTTAGATAATTTAAAGAGCTTTCAGGAAAGCATTCAATCTTTCTTCTAATTTAAAGAACTGTCAGGAAAGCATTCAACTTCTACTCCTACCAGGGGCGTGGCAACAGAGTTCAAAAGAAATGTAGGGTTTTGAGAAAAATCACATTTTTGTTTCAACTTTGCAAACGCTCTAGCGGCTAAACTATTTGAACGAGGTGAGTCAAACAATTTGCATTAGTTGGATAATTTAAAGGGCTTTCATGAAAGCATTCAGTCTTTCTTCTACTCCTACCAGGGGCGTGGCAACAGAGTTCACAAAAAATGTTGGGTTTTCAGAAAAATCACATTTTTGTTTCAACTTTGCAAACGCTCTAACGGCTAAACTATTTGAAAGGGTGAGTCAAATAATAAGCACTGGTTAGATAATTTAAAGAGCTTTCAGGAAAGTCTTCAGTCTTTCTTCTACTCCTACCGGGAACGTAGTAATAGTGTTCACAAGAAATGTGGAGTTTTGAGAAAAATCACATTTTTGTTCCAACTTTGCAATCGCTTTAGCGGCTAAACTATTTGAACGAGGTGAGTTAAACAAAAAGCATTCTTCTTCTTTACTGGCGTAGACACCGCTTACGCGATTATAGCCGAGTCAACAACAGCGCGCCAGTCGTTTCTTCTCTTCGCTACGTGGCGCCAATTGGATATTCCAAGCGAGGCCAGGTCCTTCTCTACTTGGTCCTTCCAACGGAGTGGAGGTCTTCCTCTTCCTCTGCTTCCCGCGGCGGGTACTGCGTCGAATACTTTCAGAGCTGGAGTGTTTTCATCCATCCGGACAACATGACCTAGCCAGCGTAGCCGCTGTCTTTTAATTCGCTGAACTATGTCAATGTCGTCGTATATCTCGTACAGCTCATCGTTCCATCGAATGCGATATTCGCCGTGGCCAACGCGCAAAGGACCATAAATCTTTCGCAGAACCTTTCTCTCGAAAACTCGCAACGTCAACTCATCGGTTGTTGTCATCGTCCAAGCCTCTGCACCATATAGGAGGACGGGAATTATGAGAGACTTATAGAGTTTGGTTTTTGTTTGTCGAGAGAGGACTTTGCTTCTCAATTGCCTACTTAGTCCGAAGTAGCACCTGTTGGCAAGAGTTATCCTGCGTTGGATTTCTAGGCTGACATTGTTGGTGGTGTTTACGCTGGTTCCAAGATAGACGAAATTATCTACAACTTCAAAGTTATGACTGTCAACAGTGACGTGAGTGCCAAGTCGCGAGTGCGACGACTGTTTGTTTGATGAAAGGAGATATTTCGTCTTGCCCTCGTTCACTGCCAGACCCATTTCTTTTGCTTCCTTGTCCAGTCTGGAGAAAGCAGAACTAACGGCGCGGGTGTTGAGGCCGATAATATCAATATCATCGGCATACGCCAGCAGTTGTACACTCTTATAAAAGATGGTACCTTCTCTGTTAAGTTCTGCAGCTCGAACTATTTTCTCCAGAAGAAGGTTGAAAAAGTCGCACGATAGGGAATCGCCTTGTCTGAAACCTCGTTTGGTATCGAACGGCTCGGAGAGGTCCTTCCCGATTCTGACGGAGCTTTTTGTGTTGCTCAACGTCAGTTTACACAGCCGTATTAGTTTTGCGGGGATACCAAATTCAGACATCGCGGCATAAAGGCAGCTCCTTTTCGTGCTGTCGAAAGCAGCTTTGAAATCGACGAAGAGGTGGTGTGTGTCGATTCTCCTTTCACGGGTCTTTTCCAAGATTTGGCGCATCGTGAATATCTGGTCGGTTGTTGATTTACCAGGTCTAAAGCCACACTGATAAGGTCCAATCAGTTTGTTGACGGTGGGCTTTAATCTTTCACACAATACGCTCGACAGAACCTTATATGCGATATTGAGGAGGCTAATCCCACGGTAGTTGGCGCAGATTGTGGGGTCTCCTTTTTTGTGGATTGGGCATAGCACACTTAAATTCCAATCGTTGGGCATACTTTCGTCCGACCATATTTTGCAAAGGAGCTGATGCATGCACCTTATCAGCTCTTCGCCGCCGTGTTTGAATAGCTCGGCCGGCAATCCATCGGCCCCTGCCGCTTTGTTGTTTTTCAGGCGGGCAATTGCTATTCGAACTTCTTCATGGTCGGGCAATGGAACGTCTGCTCCATCGTCATCGATTGGGGTATCGGGTTCGCTTTCTCCTGGTGTTGTGCGTTCACTGCCATTCAGCAGGCTGGAGAAGTGTTCCCTCCATAATTTAAGTATGCTCTGGGCATCGGTGACTAGATCACCTTTGGGGGTTCTACAAGAGTATGCTCCGGTCTTGAAACCTTCTGTAAGCCGCCGCATCTTTTCGTAGAATTTTCGAGCATTACCCCTGTCGGCCAGCTTATCAAGCTCTTCGTACTCACGCATTTCAGCCTCTTTCTTTTTCTGTCTACAAATGCGTCTCGCTTCCCTCTTCAACTCTCGGTATCTATCCCATCCCGCACGTGTTGTGGTCGATCGTAACGTTGCGAGGTAGGCAGCCTGTTTTCTCTCCGCTGCGACACGGCACTCCTCGTCGTACCAGCTGTTCTTCTGAACTTTCCGAAAACCAATGGTTTCGGTTGCAGCTGTACGTAAGGAGTTTGAAATTCCGTCCCACAGTTCCCTTATACCGAGTTGTTGACGAGTGCTCTCAGAGAGCAGGAGTGCAAGCCGAGTAGAAAAACGTTCGGCTGTCTGTTGTGATTGCAGCTTCTCGACGTCGAACCATCCTTGTGTTTGTTGGCGTGCGTTTTTTGCTGCACAGAGGCGGGTGCGTATTTTGGCTGCAACAATATAGTGGTCCGAGTCGATGTTAGGACCTCGGAGCGCACGCACATCTAAAACACTGGAGACGTGTCTTCCGTCTATCACAACATGATCGATCTGGTTGGTGGTTTTTCGATCTGGAGACAGCCAGGTAGCTTGATGTATCTTCTTATGCTGGAATCTAGTGCTACAGATAACCATATTTCGGGCCCCGGCGAAGTCGATCAGCCTCAGCCCATTTGGGGATGTTTCCGCGTGGAGGCTGAATTTACCGACCGTAGTGCCAAAGATACCTTCTTTGCCCACCCTGGCATTGAAGTCGCCAAGCACGATTTTGACATCGTGGCGGGGGCATCTCTCATAAGTGCGCTCCAAGCACTCATAAAAGGCATCTTTGGTCACATCGTCCTTCTCTTCCGTCGGGGCGTGGGCGCAAATCAGCGATATGTTGAAGAACCTCGCTTTGATGCGGATTGTGGCTAGACGTTCATTCTCCGGAGTGAATGATAGTACTCGGCGACGGAGTCTCTCTCCCACCACGAATCCAACACCAAACTTGCGCTCCTTTATATGGCCACTGTAGTAAATGTCACAAGGACCTACTCGTCTCTGTCCTTGTCCCGTCCATCGCATTTCTTGGACGGCGGTGATGTCAGCCTTTATCTTTACGAGGACATCTACCAGCTGGGCAGCGGCACCTTCCCAATTAAGGGACCGGACATTCCAGGTGCATGCCCTCAAATCATAGTCCTTATTTCGTTTGCCATGGTCGTCATCAAAAGGGGGGGCTCTCATCCGAGGCTGTTTTTTTCCTTTCATTGGGGGTGTTTTTTTACGTGGCGGGTCCCAAACCCAGCGCACAACCCTATGCAGGGGTGTTTCGCCTTCTCACTTTAGCTCGCCTTCAAACGGATGTTCTTAGGCTACCCAGAGGATACTTGGTCAAAGACCGGAAGTCGTGAGCTGCTTGAGTCATATGTAAAAGAATCGTTTCTGGCCACTCCCAAGTGAATGGCGATCAGAGAACTTTCCTCACTTGCGTGAACTTCTACACATGACCCCATCCTCCAAACAAAAAGCATTGCTTAGATAATTTAAATAGCTTTCAGGAAAGTCATCAACCTTTCTTCTACTCCTATCAGAGGCGTGGCAATAGTGTTCACAAGAAATGTTGGGTTTTAATTAAAATCACATTTTTGTTTCAACTTTGCAAAGACTCTAGCGGCTAAACTATTTGAACGAGGTGAGGCAGACAAAAAGCATTGCTTAGACAATTTAAAGAGCTTTCAGGAAAGTCTTCAATCTTTCTTCTACTCCTATCAGAGGCGTGGCAATAGTGTTCACAAGAAATGTTGGGTTTTAATTAAAATCACATTTTTGTGTCAACTTTGCAAAGGCTCTTGCGGCTAAACTATTTGAACGAGGTGACGCAGGCAAAAAGCATTGCTTAGACAATTTAAAGAGCTTTCAGGAAAGTCATCAATCTTTCTTCTATTCCTATCAGAGGCGTGGCAATAGTGTTCACAAGAAATGTTGGGTTTTATTTAAAATCGCATTTTTGTTTCAACTTTGCAAAGGCTCTAGCGGCTAAACTATTTGAACGAGGTGAGGCAGGCAAAAAGCATTGCTTAGACAATTTGAAAAGCTTTCAGGAAAGTCTTCAATCTTTCTTCTCCTCCTACCAGGAACGTGGTAATAGTGTTCAAAAGAAATGTTGGGTTTTAATTAAAATCACATTTTTGTTTCAACTTTGCAAAGGCTCTAGCGGCTAAACTATTTGAACGAGGTGAGGCAGGCAAAAAACATTGCTTAGACAATTTAAAGAGCTTTCAGGAAAGTCTTCAATCTTCCTTCTACTCCTACCAGCAACATGGTAATAGTGTTCACAAGAAATGTAGAGCTTTGATAAAAATTACATTTTTGTTTCAACTTCGCAAACGCTCTAGCGGTTAAACTCTTTGAACGAGGTGAGTCAAACAAATAGTTAGTTAGACAACTCGAAGAGGTTTCAAGAAGGCATTCAACCTTTCTTCGACTCCTACCAGAAACATGGTAATAGTGTTCACAAGAAATGTAGGATTTTGAGAAAAATCACGTTTTTGTTTCAGCTTTGCACACGGAGAAATCACAAGAAATGTTGGGTTTTAATTAAATCACATTTTTGTTTCAACTTTGCAAAGGCTCTAGCGGCTAAACTATTTGAACGAGTTGAGACAAGCAAAAAGTATTGCTTAGATAATTTAAAGGGCTTTCAGGAAAGTCATCAACCTTTCTTCTACTCCTTTCAGAGGCGTGGCAATAGTGTTCACAAAAAATGTTGGGTTTTGAGAAAAATCACATTTTTGTTTCAACTTTGCAAACGCTCTAGCGGCTAAACTATTTAAACGAGGTGAGTTAAACAAAAAGCATTGCTTATAATTTAAATCACATATTTGTTTAAACTTTGCAAGGGCTCTAGCGGCTAAACTATTTGAACGAGGTGAGTTAAACAAACAGCATTGCTTAGATAATTTAAGGAGCTTTCAGGAAAGCATTAAAACTTTCTTTTACGCCTATCAGAATCGTGGCAATAGTGTTCAGAAGAAATATAGGGTTTTGATAAAAATCACATTTTTGTTTAACCTTTGCAAACGCTCTAGCGGCTAAACTATTTGAAAAGGTGAGTCAAATAATAAGCACTGGTTAGATAATTTAAAGAGCTTTCAGGAAAGTCTTCAGTCTTTCTTGTACTCCTACCAGGAACGTGGTAATAGTGTTCACAAGAAATGTGGAGTTTTGAGAAAAATCACATTTTTGTTTCAACTTTGCAAACGCTCTAGCGGCTAAACTATTTGAAAAGGTGAGTCAAATAATAAGCACTGGTTAGATAATTTAAAGAGCTTTCAGGAAAGTCTTCAGTCTTTCGTGTACTCCTACCAGGAACGTGGTAATAGTGTTCACAAGAAATGTGGAGTTTTGAGAAAAATCACATTTTTGTTTCAACTTTGCAAACGCTTTAGCGGTTATAATTTAAATCGCATATTTGTTTCTACTTTGCAAGGGCTCTAGCGGCTAAATTATTTAAACGAGGTGAGTTAAACAAAACGCATTGCTTAGATAATTTAAAGAGCTTTCAGGAAAGCATTCAATCTTTCTTCTACTCCTACCAGAAACGTGGCAATAGTGTTCAGAAGAAATATAAGGCTTTGATAAAAATCACGTTTTTGTTTCAAATTTGCAAACGCTCTAGCGGCTAAACTATTTGAACGTGGTGAGTTAAACAAAAAGCATTGCTTAGATAATTTAAATAGCTTTCAGGAAAGTCTTCAATCTTTCTTCTGCTCCTACCAGAAACGTGGTAATAGTGTTCACAAAAGTGTGGAGTTTTGAGAAAAATCACATTTTCGTTTCACCTTTGCAAACGCTCTAGCGGCTAAACTATTTGAACGAGGTGAGTTAAACAAATAGCATTGCTTAGATAATTTAAAGAGCTTTCAGGAAAGCATTCAATCTTTCTTCTACTCCTACCAGAAACGTGGCAATAGTGTTCAGAAGAAATATAGGGCTTTTATAAAAATCACATTTTTGTTTCACCTTTACAAACGCTCTAGCGGCTAAACTATTTGAACGTGGTGAGTTAAACAAAAAGCATTGCTTGGATAATTTAAATAGCTTTCAGGAAAGTCATCAACCTTTCTTCTACTCCTATCAGAGGCGTGGCAATAGCGTTCACAAGAAATGTTGGGTTTTAATTAAAATCACATTTTTGTTTCAACTTTGCAAAGGCTCTAGCGGCTAAACTATTTGAACGAGGTGAGCAGGCAAAAAGCATTGCTTAGACAATTTAAAGTGATTTTAGGAAAGTCATCAATCTTTCTTCTATTTCTATCAGAGGCGTGGCAATAGTGTTCACAAGAAATGTTGGGTTTTAATTAAAATCGCATTTTTGTTTCAAATTTGCAAAGGCTCTAGCGGCTAAACTATTTGAACGAGGTGAGGCAGGCAAAAAGCATTGCTTAGACAATTTAAAGAGCTTTCAGGAAAGTCTTCAATCTTTCTTCTCCTCCTACCAGGAACGTGGTAATAGTGTTCACAAGAAATGTTGGGTTTTAATTAAAATCGCATTTTTGTTTCAACTTTGCAAAGGCTCTAGCGGCCAAACTATTTGAACGAGCTGAGGCAGGCAAAAGGCATTGCTTAGACAATTTAAAGAGCTTTCAGGAAAGTCTTCAATCTTTCTTCTACTCCTACCAGCAACATGGTAATAGTGTTCACAAGAAATGTAGAGCTTTGATAAAAATTACATTTTTGTTTCAATTTCGCAAACGCTCTAGCGGCTAAACTCTTTGAACGAGGTGAGTCAAACAAATAGTTAGTTAGACAACTCGAAGAGGTTTCAAGAAGGCATTCAACCTTTCTTCGACTCCTACCAGAAACGTGGTAATAGTGTTCACAAGAAATGTAGGATTTTGAGAAAAATCACGTTTTTGTTTCAACTTTGCAAAGGCTCTAGCGGCTAAACTATTTGAACGAGTTGAGACAAGCGAAAAGTATTGCTTAGCTAATTTAAAGGGCTTTCAGGAAAGTCATCAACCTTTCTTCTACTCCTTTCAGAGGCGTGGCAATAGTGTTCACAAAAAATGTTGGGTTTTGAGAAAAATCACATTTTTGTTTCAACTTTGCAAACGCTCTAGCGGCTAAACTATTTAAACGAGGTGAGTTAAACAAAGAGCATTGCTTATAATTTAAATCACATATTTGTTTAAACTTTGCAAGGGCTCTAGCGGCTAAACTATTTGAACGAGGTGAGTTAAGCAAACAGCATTGCTTAGACAATTTAAGGAGCTTTCAGGAAAGTCTTCAATCTTTCTTCTACTCCTAGCAGAAACGTGGTAATAGTGTTCAAAAGAAATGTGGAGTTTTGAGAAAAATCACATTTTTGTTTCAACTTTGCAAACGCTCTAGCGGCTAAACTATTTGAACGAGGTGAGTCAAACAATTTGCATTAGTTGGATAATTTAATGAGCTTTCAGGAAAGCAGTCAATCTTTCTTCTACTCCTACCAGGGGCGTGGCAACAGAGTTCACAAAAAATGTTGGGTTTTGAGAAAAATCACATTTTCGTTTCAACTTTGCAAACGCTCTAGCGGCTAAACTATTTGAACGAGGTGAGTTAAACAAAAAGCATTGCTTAGATAATTTAAATAGCTTTCAGGAAAGTCATCAACCTTTCTTCTACTCCTACCAGGAACGTGGTAATAGTGTTCACAAGAAATGTTGGGTTTTAATTAAAATCGCATTTTTCTTTCAACTTTGCAAAGGCTCTAGCGGCTAAACTATTTGAACGTGGTGAGTTAAACAAAAAGCATTGCTTAGATAATTTAAAGAGCTTTCGGGAAAGTCTTCAATCTTTCTTCTACTCCTACCAGAAACGTGGCAATAGTGTTCAGAAGAAATATAGGGCTTTCATAAAAATCACATTTTTGTTTCACCTTTGCAAACGCTCTAGCGGCTAAACTATTTGAACGTGGTGAGTTAAACAAAAAGCATTGCTTAGATAATTTAAATAGCTTTCAGGAAAGTCATCAACCTTTCTTCTGCTCCTACCAGGAACGTGGTAATAGTGTTCACAAGAAATGTGGAGTTTTGAGAAAAATCACATTTTTGTTTCAACTTTGCAAACGCTTTAGCGGTTATAAGTTAAATCACATATTTGTTTCAACTTTGCAAGGGCTCTAGCGGCTAAATTATTTAAACGAGGTGAGTTAAACAAAAAGCATTGCTTAGATAATTTAAAGAGCTTTCGGGAAAGTCTTCAATCTTTCTTCTGCTCCTACCAGAAACGTGGCAACAGTGTTCACAAGAAATGTTGGGTTTTGATAAAAATCACGTTTTTGTTTCAACTTTGCAAACGCTCTAGCGGCTAAACTATTTGAACGTGGTGAGTTGAACAAAAAGCATTGCTTAGATAATTTAAATAGCTTTCAGGAAAGTCTTCAATCTTTCTTCTGCTCCTACCAGAAACGTGGTAATAGTGCTTAGATTATTTAAATAGCTTTCAGGAAAGTCATCAACCTTTCTTCTACTCCTATCAGAGGCGTGGCAATAGTGTTCACAAGAAATGTTGGGTTTTAATTAAAATCACAGTTTTGTTTCAACTTTGCAAAGGCTCTAGCGGCTAAACTATTTGAACGAGGTGAGCAGGCAAAAAGCATTGCTTAGACAATTTAAAGAGCTTTCTGGAAAGTCTTCAATCTTTCTTCTACTCCTATCAGAGGCGTGGCAATAGTGTTCACAAGAAATGTTGGGTTTTAATTAAAATCACATTTTTGTGTCAACTTTGCAAAGGCTCTTGCGGCTAAACTATTTGAACGAGGTGACGCAGGCAAAAAGCATTGCTTAGACAATTTAAAGAGCTTTCAGGAAAGTCTTCAATCTTTCTTCTACTCCTACCAGGAACATGGTAATAGTGTTCACAAGAAATGTGGAGTTTTGAGAAAAATCACATTTTCGTTTCAACTTTACGTTCAACAAACGCTCTAACGGCTAAACTATTTGAACGAGGTGAGTCAAACAATTTGCATTAGTTGGATAATTTAAAGAACTTTCAGGAAAGCATTCAATCTTTCTTCTACTCCTACCAGGGGCGTAGCAACAGAGTTCAAAAGAAATGTAGGGTTTTGAGAAAAATCACATTTTTGTGTCAACTTTGCAAACGCTCTAGCGGCTAAACTATTTGAACGAGGTGAGTCAAACAATTTGCATTAGTTGGATAATTTAAAGAGCTTTCAGGAAAGCATTCAGTCTTTCTTCTACTCCTACCAGGGGCGTGGCAACAGAGTTCACAAAACATGTTGGGTTTTGAGAAAAATCACATTTTTGTTTCAAATTTCAAACGCTCTAACGGCTAAACTATTCGAACGTGGTGAGTTAAACAAAAAGCATTGCTTTGATAATTTAAATAGCTTTCAGGAAATTCTTCAATTTTTCTTCTGCTCCTACCAGAAACGTGGTAATAGTGTTCACAAGAAATGTGGAGTTTTGAGAAAAATCACATTTTCGTTTCAACTTTGCAAACGCTCTAGCGGCTAAACTATTTGAACGAGGTGAGTTAAACAAAAAGCATTGCTTAGATAATTTAAATAGCTGTCAGGAAAGTCTTCAATCTTTCTTCTGCTCCTACCAGAAACGTGGTAATAGTGTTCACAAGAAATGTGGAGTTTTGAGAAAAATCACATTTTCGTTTCAACTTTGCAAACGTACTAGCGGCTAAACTATTTGAACGAGGTGAGTTAAACAAAAAGCATTGCTTAGATAATTTAAATAGCTTTCAGGAAAGTCATCAACCTTTCTTCTACTCCTATCAGAGGCGTGGCAATAGTGTTCACAAGAAATGTTGGGTTTTAATTAAAACCACATTTTTGTTTCAACTTTGCAAAGGCTCTAGCGGCTAACCTATTTGAACGAGGTGAGGCAGGCAAAAGGCATTGCTTAGACAATTTAAAGAGCGTTCAGGAAAGTCTTCAATCTTTCTCCTACTCCTACCAGGAACATGGTAATAGTGTTCACAAGAAATGTAGGGCTTTGATAAAAATCACATTTTTGTTTCAACTTCGCAAACGCTCTAGCGGCTAAACTCTTTGAACGAGGTGAATTAAACAAAAAGCATTGCTTAGCGCTTTCAGGAAAGCATTTAATCTTTCTTCTACTCCTACCAGAAACGTGGCAATAGTGTTCAGAAGAAATATAGGGCTTTGATAAAAATCACATTTTTGTTTCAACTTTGCAAACGCTCTAGCGGCTAAACTATTCGAACGTGGTGAGTTAAACAAAAAGCATTGCTTAGATAATTTAAATAGCTTTCAGGAAAGTCTTCAATCTTTCTTCTGCTCCCACCAGAAACGTGGTAATAGTGTTCACAAGAAATGTGGAGTTTTGAGAAAAATCACATTTTCGTTTCAACTTTGCAAACGCTCTAGCGGCTAAACTATTTGAACGAGGTGAGTTAAACAAAAAGCATTTCTTAGATAATTTAAATAGCTTTCAGGAAAGTCATCAACCTTTCTTCTACTCCTACCAGGAACGTGGTAATAGTGTTCACAAGAAATGTTGGGTTTTAATTAAAATCGCATTTTTCTTTCAACTTTGCAAAGGCTCTAGCGGCTAAACTATTTGAACGAGGTGGGGCAGGCAAAAGGCATTGCTTAGACAATTTAAAGAGCTTTCAGGAAAGCCTTCAATCATTCTTCTACTCCTACCAGGAACGTGGTAATAGTGTTCACAAGAAATGTGGGATTTTGAGAAAAATCACATTTTTGTTTCAACTTTGCAAAGGCTCTAGCGGCTAAACTATTTGAACGTGGTGAGTTAAACAAAAAAAATTGCTTAGATAATTTAAAGAGCTTTGAGGAAAGCATTAAAACTTTCTTCTACTCCTACCTGAAACGTGGCAATAGCGTTCAGAAGAAATATAGGGCTTTGTTAAAAATCACATTTTTGTTTCATCTTTGCAAACGCTCTAGCGGCTAAACTATTTGAACGTGGTGAGTTAAACAAAAAGCATTGCTTAGCGCTTTCAGGAAAGCATTTAATCTTTCTTCTACTCCTACCAGAAACGTGGCAATAGTGTTCAGAAGAAATATAGGGCTTTGATAAAAATCACATTTTTGTTTCACCTTTGCAAACGCTCTACCGGCTAAACTATTTGAACGTGGTGAGTTAAACAAAAAACATTGCTTAGATAATTTAAAGAGCTTTCAGGAAAGTCTTCCATCTTTCTTCTGCTCCTACCAGAAACGTGGGAACAGTGTTCACAAAAAATGTAGGGTTTTGAGAAAAATCACATTTTTGTTTCAACTTTTCAAACGCTCTAGCGGCTAAACTATTTAAACGAGGTGAGTCAAATAATAAGCACTGGGTAGATAATTTAAAGAGCTTTCAGGAAAGTCTTCAGTCTTTCTTCTACTCCTACCAGGAAGGTGGTAAGAGTGTTCACAAGAAATGTGGAGTTTTGAGAAAAATCACATTTTTGTTTCAACTTTGCAAACGCTTTAGCGGTTATAATTTAAATCACATGTTTGTTTTAACTTTGCAAGGGCTCTAGCGGCTAAACTATTTGAACGAGGTGAGTTAAGCAAAAAGCATTGCTTAGATAATTTAAAGAGCTTTCAGGAAAGTCTTCAATCTTTCTTCTACTCCTACCAGAAACGTGGTAATAGTGTTCACAAGAAATGTGGAGTTTTGAGAAAAATCATATTTTTGTTTCAACTTTGCAAACGCTCTAGAGGCTAAACTATTTGAAGAGGTGAGTTAAACAATTTGCATTAGTTGTATGATTTAAAGAGCTTTCAGGAAAGCATTCCATCTTTCTTCTACTCCTACCAGGAACGTGGTAATAGTGTTCAAAAGAAATGTACGGTTTTGAGAAAAATTACATTTTTGTTTCAACTTTGCAAACGCTCTAGCGGGTAAACTATTTGAACGAGGTGAGTCAAACAATTTGCATTAGTTTGATAATTTAAAGAGCTTTCAGGAAAGCATTCAATCTTTCTTCTACTCCTACCAGGAACGTCGTTATAGTGTTCAAAAGAAATGTAGGGTTTTGAGAAAAATCACATTTTTGTTTCAACTTTGCAAAGGCTCTAGCGGCTAAACTATTTGAACGAGGTGAGTTAAACAAAAAACATTGCTTAGATAATTTAAAGAGCTTCCAGGAAAGTCATCAATCTTTCTTCTGCTCCTACCAGAAACGTGGCAACAGTGTTCACAAAAAATGTTGGGTTTTGAGAAAAAACACATTTTTGTTTCAACTTTTCAAACGCTCTAGCGGCTAAACTATTTGAACGAGGTGAGTCAAATAATAAGCACTGGTTAGATAATTTAAGGAGCTTTCAGGAAAGTCTTCAGTCTTTCTTCTACCCCTACCAGGAACGTGGTAATAGTGTTCACAAGAAATGTGGAGTTTTGCGAAAAATCACATTTTTGTTTCAACTTTGCAAACGCTCTAGCGGCGAAACTATTTGAACGAGGTGAGTCAAACAATTTGCATTAGTTGGATAATTTAAAGAACTTTCAGGAAAGCATTCAATCTTTCTTCTACTCCTACCAAGGGCGTGGCAACAGTGTTCAAAAGAAATGTAGGGTTTTGAGAAAAATCACATTTTTGTTTCAACTTTGCAAACGCTCTAGCGGCTAAACTATTTGAACGAGGTGAGTCAAACAATTTCCATTAGTTGGATAATTTAAAGAGCTTTCAGGAAAGCATTCAGTCTTTCTTCCACTCCTACCAGGGGCGTGGCAACAGAGTTCACAAAAAATGTAGGGTTTTGAAAAAAATCACATTTTTGTTTCAACTTTGCAAACGCTCTAGCGGCTAAACTATTTGAAAGAGGTGAGTAAAACGATAAGCATTGCTTAGATAATTTAAAGGGCTTTGAGGAAAGCATTAAAACTTTCTTTTACTCCTATCAGAAACGTGGCAATAGTCTTCAGAAGAAATATAGGCTTTGATAAAAATCACATTTTTGTTTCACCTTTGCAAACGCTCTAGCGGCTAAACTATTTGAACGAGGTGAGGCAGGCAAAAAGCATTGCTTAGATAATTTAAAGAGCTTTCAGGAAAGCATTCAATCTTTCTTCTACTCCTATCAGAAACGTGGCAATAGTGTTCAGAAAAAATATAGGGCTTTGATAAAAATCACAGTTTTGTTTCACCTTTGCAAACGCTCTAGCGGTTATAATTTAAATCACATATTTGTTTCAACTTTGCAAGGGCTCTAGCGGCTAAACTATTTGAACGAGGTGAGCTAAACAAAAAGCATTGCTTAGATAATTTAAAGACCTTTCAGGAAAGCAATAAATCTTTCTTCTACTCCTATCAGAAACGTGGCAATAGTGTTCAGAAGAAATATAGGGCTTTAATAAAAATCACATTTTTGTTTCACCTTTACAAACGCTCTAGCGGCTAAACTATTTGAACGTGGTGAGTTAGACAAAAAACATTGCTTAGATAATTTAAAGAGCTTTCAGGAAAGTCTTCAATCTTTCTTCTGCTTCTACCAGAAACGTGGCAACAGTGTTCACAAAAAATGTTGGGTTTTGAGAAAAATCACATTTTTGTTTCAACTTTTCAAACGCTCTAGCGGCTAAACTATTTGAAAGGGTGAGTCAAATAATAAGCACTGGTTAGATAATTTAAAGAGCTTTCAGGAAAGTCCTCAGTCTTTCTTCTACTCCTACCAGGAACGTGGTAATAGTGTTCACAAGAAATGTGGAGTTTTGAGAAAAATCACATTTTTGTTTCAACTTTGCAAACGCTTTAGCGGTTATAATTTAAATCACATATTTGTTTCAACTTTGCAAGGGCTCTAGCGGCTAAACTATTTGAAAGAGGTGAGTTAAACAAAAAGCATTGCTTAGATAATTTAAAGAGCTTTCAGGAAAGTCTTCAATCTTTCTTCTACTCCTACCAGAAACGTGGCAATAGTGTTCAGAATAAATATAGGGCTTTGATAAAAATCACTTTTTTGTTTCAACTTTGCAAACGCTCTAGCGGCTAAACTATTTGAACGTGGTGAGTTAAACAAAAAGCATTGCTTAGATAATTTAAATAGCTTTCAGGAAAGTCTTCAATCTTTCTTCTACTCCTATCAGAGGCGTGGCAATAGTGTTCACAAGAAATGTTGGGTTTTAATTAAAATCACATTTTTTAGCTCTAGCGGCTAAACTATTTGAACGAGGTGAGTCAAACAATTTGCATTGGTTGGATAATTTAAAGAGCTTTCAGGAAAGCATTCAGTCTTTCTTCTACTCCTACCAGGGGCGTGGCAACAGAGTTCACAAAAAATGTTGGGTTTTGAGAAAAATCACATTTTTGTTTCAACTTTGCAAACGCTCTAGCGGCTAAACTATTTGAACGAGATGAGGCAGGCAAAAAGCATTGCTTAGACAATTTAAAGAGCTTTCAGGAAAGTCTTCAATCTTTCTTCTCCTCCTACCAGAAACGTGGCAATAGTGTTCAGAAGAAATATAGGGCTTTGATAAAAATCACATTTTTGTTTCAACTTTGCAAACGCTCTAGCGGCTAAACTATTTGGATGAGGTGAGTTAAACAAAAATCATTGCTTAGATAATTTAAAGAGCTTTCAGGAAAGTCTTCAATCTTTCTTCTACTCCTACCAGAAACGTGGCAACAGTGTTCAAAAGAAATGTAGGGTTTTGAGAAACATCACATTTTTGTTTCAACTTTGCAAACGCTCTAGCGGCTAAACTATTTGAACGAGGTGAGTCAAACAATTTGCATTAGTTGGATAATTTAAAGAACTTTCAGGAAAGCATTCAATCTTTCTTCTACTCCTACCAGGGGCGTGGCAACAGAGTTCAAAAGAAATGTAGGGTTTTGAGAAAAATCACATTTTTGTTTCAACTTTGCAAACGCTCTAGCGGCTAAACTATTTGAACGAGGTGAGTCAAACAATTTGCATTAGTTGGATAATTTAAAGGGCTTTCAGGAAAGCATTCAGTCTTTCTTCTACTCCTACCAGGGGCGTGGCAACAGAGTTCACAAAAAATGTTGGGTTTTGAGAAAAATCACATTTTTGTTTCAACTTTGCAAACGCTCTAGCGGCTAAACTATTTGAAAGGGTGAGTCAAATAATAAGCACTGGTTAGATAATTTAAAGAGCTTTCAGGAAAGTCTTCAGCCTTTCTTCTACTTCTACGAGAAACGTGGTAATATTGTTCACAAAAAATGTGGAGTTTTGAGAAAAATCATATTTTTGTTTCAACTTTGCAAACGCTCTAGCGGCTAAACTATTAGAAGAGGTGAGTCAAACAATTTGCATTAGTTGTATGATTTAAAGAGCTTTCAGGAAAGCATTCAATCTTTCTTCTACTCCTACCAGGAACGTGGTAATAGTGTTCAAAAGAAATGTACGGTTTTGAGAAAAATTACATTTTTGTTTCAACTTTGCAAACGCTCTAGCGGCTAAACTATTTGAACGAGGTGAGTCAAACAATTTGCATTAGTTTGATAATTTAAAGAGCTTTCAGGAAAGCATTCAATCTTTCTTCTACTCCTACCAGGGGCGTGGCAACAGAGTTCACAAGAAATGTAGGGTTTTGAGAAAAATCACATTTTTGTTTCAACTTTGCAAACACTCTAGCGGCGAAACTATTCGAACGATTTGAGTCAGATAAAAAGCATCGTTTAGATAATTTAAAGAGCTTTCAGGAAAGTGCTCAATCTTTCTTCTTTGGGTTTTGAGAAAAATCACATTTTTGTTTCAACTTTGCAAACGCTCTAGCGGCTAAACTATTTGAACGAGATGAGGCAGGCAAAAAGCATTGCTTAGACAATTTAAAGAGCTTTCAGGAAAGTCTTCAATCTTTCTTCTCCTCCTACCAGAAACGTGGCAATAGTGTTCAGAAGAAATATAGGGCTTTGATAAAAATCACATTTTTGTTTCAACTCTGCAAACGCTCTAGCGGCTAAACTATTTGGATGAGGTGAGTTAAACAAAAATCATTGCTTAGATAATTTAAAGAGCTTTCAGGAAAGTCTTCAATCTTTCTTCTCCTTTTACCAGAAACGTGGCAACAGTGTTCAAAAGAAATGTAGGGTTTTGAGAAACATCACATTTTTGTTTCAACTTTGCAAACGCTCTAGCGGCTAAACTATTTGAACGAGGTGAGTCAAACAATTTGCATTAGTTGGATAATTTAAAGAACTTTCAGGAAAGCATTCAATCTTTCTTCTACTCCTACCAGGGGCGTGGCAACAGAGTTCAAAAGAAATGTAGGGTTTTGAGAAAAATCACATTTTTGTTTCAACTTTGCAAACGCTCTAGCGGCTAAACTATTTGAACGAGGTGAGTCAAACAATTTGCATTAGTTGGATAATTTAAAGGGCTTTCAGGAAAGCATTCAGTCTTTCTTCTACTTCTACCAGGGGCGTGGCAACAGAGTTCACAAAAAATGTTGGGTTTTGAGAAAAATCACATTTTTGTTTCAACTTTGCAAACGCTCTAGCGGCTAAACTATTTGAAAGGGTGAGTCAAATAATAAGCACTGGTTAGATAATTTAAAGAGCTTTCAGGAAAGTCTTCAGTCTTTCTTCTACTCCTACCAGAAACGTGGTAATATTGTTCACAAAAAATGTGGAGTTTTGAGAAAAATCATATTTTTGTTTCAACTTTGCAAACGCTCTAGCGGCTAAACTATTTGAAGAGGTGAGTCAAACAATTTGCATTAGTTGTATGATTTAAAGAGCTTTCAGGAAAGCATTCAATCTTTCTTCTACTCCTACCAGGAACGTGGTAATAGTGTTCAAAAGAAATGTACGGTTTTGAGAAAAATTACATTTTTGTTTCAACTTTGCAAACGCTCTAGCGGCTAAACTATTTGAACGAGGTGAGTCAAACAATTTGCATTAGTTTGATAATTTAAAGAGCTTTCAGGAAAGCATTCAATCTTTCTTCTACTCCTACCAGGGGCGTGGCAACAGAGTTCACAAGAAATGTAGGGTTTTGAGAAAAATCACATTTTTGTTTCAACTTTGCAAACACTCTAGCGGCGAAACTATTCGAACGATTTGAGTCAGATAAAAAGCATCGTTTAGATAATTTAAAGAGCTTTCAGGAAAGTCTTCAATCTTTCTTCTACTCCTACCAGAAACGTGGTAACAGTGTTCACAATAAATGTTGGGTATTGAGAAAAATCACATTTTTGTTTCAACTTTGCAAACGCTCTAGCGGCTAAACTATTTAAACGAGGTGAGTTAAACAAAAAGCATTGCTTAGATAATTTAAAGAGCTTTCAGGAAAGTCTTCAGTCTTTCTTCAACTCCTACCAGAAACGTGGTAATATTGTTCACAAAAAATGTGGAGTTTTGAGAAAAATCATATTTTTGTTTCAACTTTGCAAACGCTCTAGCGGCTAAACTATTTGAAGAGGTGAGTCAAACAATTTGCATTAGTTGTATGATTTAAAGAGCTTTCAGGAAAGCATTCAATCTTTCTTCTACTCCTACCAGGAACGTGGTAATAGTGTTCAAAAGAAATGTACGGTTTTGAGAAAAATTACATTTTTGTTTCAACTTTGCAAACGCTCTAGCGGCTAAACTTTTTGAACGAGGTGAGTCAAACAATTTGCATTAGTTGGATAATTTAAAGAGCTTTCAGGAAAGCATTCAATCTTTCTTCTACTCCTACCAGGAACGTGGTTATAGTGTTCAAAAGAAATGTAGGGTTTTGAGAAAAATCACATTTTTGTTTCAACTTTGCAAAGGCTCTAGCGGCTAAACTATTTGAACGAGGTGAGTTAAACAAAAAACATTGCTTAGATAATTTAAAGAGCTTTCAGGAAAGTCTTCAATCTTTCTTCTGCTCCTACCAGAAACGTGGCAACAGTGTTCACAAAAAATGTTGGGTTTTGAGAAAAACACATTTTTGTTTCAACTTTTCAAACGCTCTAGCGGCTAAACTATTTGAACGAGGTGACTCAAATAATAAGCACTGGTTAGATAATTTAAGGAGCTTTCAGGAAAGTCTTCAGTCTTTCTTCTACCCCTACCAGGAACGTGGTAATAGTGTTCACAAGAAATGTGGAGTTTTGCGAAAAATCACATTTTTGTTTCAACTTTTCAAACGCTCTAGCGGCTAAACTATTTGAACGAGGTGAGTCAAATAATAAGCACTGGTTAGATAATTTAAGGAGCTTTCAGGAAAGTCTTCAGTCTTTCTTCTACCCCTACCAGGAACGTGGTAATAGTGTTCACAAGAAATGTGGAGTTTTGCGAAAAATCACATTTTTGTTTCAACTTTGCAAACGCTCTAGCGGCTAAACTATTTGAACGAGGTGAGTCAAACAATTTGCATTAGTTGGATAATTTAAAGAACTTTCAGGAAAGCATTCAATCTTTCTTCTACTCCTACCAAGGGCGTGGCAACAGTGTTCAAAAGAAATGTAGGGTTTTGAGAAAAATCACATTTTTGTTTCAACTTTGCAAACGCTCTAGCGGCTAAACTATTTGAACGAGGTGAGTCAAACAATTTGCATTAGTTGGATAATTTAAAGAACTTTCAGGAAAGCATTCAATCTTTCTTCTACTCCTACCAAGGGCGTGGCAACAGAGTTCAAAAGAAATGTAGGGTTTTGAGAAAAATCACAATTTTGTTTCAACTTTGCAAACGCTCTAGCGGCTAAACTATATGAACGAGGTGAGTCAAACAATTTGCATTAGTTGGATAATTTAAAGAGCTTTGAGGAAAGCATTAAAACTTTCTTTTACTCCTATCAGAAACGTGGCAATAGTCTTCAGAAGAAATATAGGGCTTTGATAAAAATCACATTTTTGTTTCACCTTTGCAAACGCTCTAGCGGCTAAACTATTTGAACGAGGTGAGGCAGGCAAAAAGCACTGCTTAGATAATTTAAAGAGCTTTCAGGAAAGCATTCAGTCTTTCTTCTACTCCTATCAGAAACGTGGCAATAGTGTTCAGAAAAAATATAGGGCTTTGATAAAAATCACAGTTTTGTTTCACCTTTGCAAACGCTCTAGCGGTTATAATTTAAATCACATATTTGTTTCAACTTTGCAAGGGCTCTAGCGGCTAAACTATTTAAACGAGGTGAGTTAAACAAAAAGCATTGCTTAGATAATTTAAAGACCTTTCAGGAAAGCAATAAATCTTTCTTCTACTCCTATCAGAAACGTGGTAATAGTGTTCAGAAGAAATATAGGGCTTTGATAAAAATCACATTTTTGTTTCACCTTTACAAACGCTCTAGCGGCTAAACTATTTGAACGTGGTGAGTTAGACAGAAAACATTGCTTAGATAATTTAAAGAGCTTTCAGGAAAGTCTTCAATCTTTCTTCTGCTTCTACCAGAAACGTGGCAACAGTGTTCACAAAAAATGTTGGGTTTTGAGAAACATCACATTTTTGTTTCAACTTTTCAAACGCTCTAGCGGCTAAACTATTTGAAAGGGTGAGTCAAATAATAAGCACTGGTTAGATAATTTAAAGAGCTTTCAGGAAAGTCCTCAGTCTTTCTTCTACTCCTACCAGGAACGTGGTAATAGTGTTCACAAGAAATGTGGAGTTTTGAGCAAAATCACATTTTTGTTTCAACTTTGCAAACGCTTTAGCGGTTATAATTTAAATCACATATTTGTTTCAACTTTGCAAGGGCTCTAGCGGCTAAACTATTTGAACGAGGTGAGTTAAACAAAAAGCATTGCTTAGATAATTTAAAGAGCTTTCAGGAAAGCATTCAATCTTTCTTCTACTCCTACCAGAAACGTGGCAATAGTGTTCAGAAGAAATATAGGGCTTTGATAAAAATCACATTTTTGTTTCAACTTTGCAAACGCTCTAGCGGCTAAACTATTTGGACGTGGTGAGTTAAACAAAAAGCATTGCTTAGATAATTTAAATAGCTTTCAGGAAAGTCTTCAATCTTTCTTCTACTCCTATCAGAGGCGTGGCAATAGTGTTCACAAGAAATGTTGGGTTTTAATTAAAATCACATTTTTGTTTCAACTTTGCAAACGCTCTAGCGGCTAAACTATTTGAACGAGGTGAGTCAAACAATTTGCATTGGTTGGATAATTTAAAGAGCTTTCAGGAAAGCATTCAGTCTTTCTTCTACTCCTACCAGGGGCGTGGCAACAGAGTTCACAAAAAATGTTGGGTTTTGAGAAAAATCACATTTTTGTTTCAACTTTGCAAACGCTCTAGCGGCTAAACTATTTGAAAGAGGTGAGTCAAACGTAAAGCATTGCTTAGATAATTTAAAGAGCTTTGAGGAAAGCATTAAAACTTTCTTTTACTCCTATCAGAAACGTGGCAATAGTGTTCAGAAGAAATATAGGGCTTTGATAAAAATCACATTTTTGTTTAACCTTTGCAAACGCTCTAGCGGCTAAACTATTTGAACGAGATGAGGCAGGCAAAAAGCATTGCTTAGACAATTTAAAGAGCTTTCAGGAAAGTCTTCAATCTTTCTTCTCCTCCTACCAGAAACGTGGCAATAGTGTTCAGAAGAAATATAGGGCTTTGATAAAAATCACATTTTTGTTTCAACATTGCAAACGCTCTAGCGGCTAAACTATTTGGATGAGGTGAGTTAAACAAAAATCATTGCTTAGATAATTTAAAGAGCTTTCAGGAAAGTCTTCAATCTTTCTTCTACTCCTACCAGAAACGTGGCAACAGTGTTCAAAAGAAATGTAGGGTTTTGAGAAACATCACATTTTTGTTTCAACTTTGCAAACGCTCTAGCGGCTAAACTATTTGAACGAGGTGAGTCAAACGATTTGCATTAGTTGGATAATTTAAAGAACTTTCAGGAAAGCATTCAATCTTTCTTCTACTCCTACCAGGGGCGTGGCAACAGAGTTCAAAAGAAATGTAGGGTTTTGAGAAAAATCACATTTTTGTTTCAACTTTGCAAACGCTCTAGCGGCTAAACTATTTGAACGAGGTGAGTCAAACAATTTGCATTAGTTGGATAATTTAAAGGGCTTTCAGGAAAGCATTCAGTCTTTCTTCTACTCCTACCAGGGGCGTGGCAACAGAGTTCACAAAAAATGTTGGGTTTTGAGAAAAATCACATTTTTGTTTCAACTTTGCAAACGCTCTAGCGGCTAAACTATTTGAAAGGGTGAGTCAAATAATAAGCACTGGTTAGATAATTTAAAGAGCTTTCAGGAAAGTCTTCAGCCTTTCTTCTACTCCTACCAGGAACGTAGTAATAGTGTTCACAAGAAATGTGGAGTTTTGAGAAAAGTCACATTTTTGTTTCAACTTTGCAAACGCTTTAGCAGCTAAACTATTTGAACGAGGTGAGTTAAACAAAAAGCATTGCTTAGATAATTTAAATAGCTTTCAGGAAAGTCACCAACCTTTCTTCTACTCCTATCAGAGGCGTGGCAATAGTGTTCACAAGAAATGTTGGGTTTTAATTAAAATCACATTTTTGTTTCAACTTTGCAAAGGCTCTAGCGGCTAAACTATTTGAACGAGGTGAGGCAAGCAAAAAGCATTGCTTAGACAATTTAAAGAGCTTTCAGGAAAGTCTTCAATCTTTCTTCTACTCCTATCAGAGGCGTGGCAATAGTGTTCACAAGAAATGTTGGGTTTTAATTAAAATCACATTTTTGTGTCAACTTTGCAAAGGCTCTTGCGGCTAAACTATTTGAAGGAGGTGAGTTAAGCAAAAAGCATTGCTTAGCCAATTTAAAGAGCTTTCAGGAAAGTCATCAATCTTTCTTCTATTCCTATAAGAGGCGTGGCAATAGTGTTCACAAGAAATGTTGGGTTTTAATTAAAATCGCATTTTTGTTTCAACTTTGCAAAGGCTCTAGCGGCTAAACTATTTGAACGAGGTGTGGCAGGCAAAAAGCATTGCTTAGACAGTTTAAAGAGCTTTCAGGAAAGTCTTCAATCTCTCTTCTCCTCCTACCAGGAACGTGGTAATAGTGTTCACAAGAAATGTTGGGTTTTAATTAAAATCGCATTTTTGTTTCAACTTTGCAAAGGCTCTAGCGGCTAAACTATTTGAACGAGGTGAGGCAGGCAAAAGGCATTGCTTAGACAATTTAAAGAGCTTTCAGGAAAGTCTTCAATCTTTCTTCTACTCCTACCAGCAACATGGTAATAGTGTTCACAAGAAATGTAGAGCTTTGATAAAAATTACATTTTTGTTTCAACTTCGCAAACGCTGTAGCGGCTAAACTCTTTGAACGAGGTGAGTCAAACAAATAGTTAGTTAGACAACTCGAAGAGGTTTCAAGAAAGCATTCAACCTTTCTTCGACTCCTACCAGAAACGTGGTAAGAGTGTTCACAAGAAATGTAGGATTTTGAGAAAAATCAAGTTTTTGTTTCAGCTTTGCAAACGGAGAAATCACAAGAAATGTTGGGTTTTAATTAAAATCACATTTTTGTTTCAACTTTGCAAAGGCTCTAGCGGCTAAACTATTTGAACGAGTTGAGACAAGCAAAAAGTATTGCTTAGATAATTTAAAGAGCTTTAAGGAAAGTCATCAACCTTTCTTTTACTCCTTTCAGAGGCGTGGCAATAGTGTTCACAAGAAATGTTGGGTTTTAATTAAAATCACATTTTGGTTTCACCTTTGCAAACGCTCTAGCGGCTAAACTATTTAAACGAGGTGAGTTAAGCAAAAAGCATTGCTTAGATAATTTAAGGAGCTTTCAGGAAAGTCTTCAATCTTTCTTCTACTCCTACCAGAAACGTGGTAATAGTGTTCAAAAAAATGTGGAGTTTTGAGAAAAATCACATTTTTGTTTCAACTTTGCAAACGCTCTAGCGGCTAAACTATTTGAACGAGGTGAGTCAAACAATTTGCATTAGTTGGATAATTTAAAGAGCTTTCCGGAAAGCAGTCAATCTTTCTTCTACTCCTACCAGGGGCGTGGCAACAGAGTTCACAAAAAATGTTGGGTTTTGAGAAAAATCACATTTTTGTTTCAACTTTGCAAACGCTCTAGCGGCTAAACTATTTGAATGAGGTGAGTTAAACAAAAATCATTGCTTAGATAATTTAAAGACCTTTCAGCAAAGTCTTCAATCTTTCTTCTACTCCTACCAGAAACGTGGCAACAGTGTTCACAAAAAATGTTGGGTATTGAGAAAAATCACATTTTTGTTTCAACTTTGCAAACGCTCTAGCGGCTAAACTATTTAAACGAGGTGAGTCAAATAATAAGCACTGGTTAGATAATTTAAAGAGCTTTCAGGAAAGTCTTCAGTCTTTCTTCTACCCCTATCGGGAACGTGGTAATGGTGTTCACAAGAAATGTGGAGTTTTGCGAAAAATCACATTTTTGTTTCAACTTTGCAAACGCTCTAGCGGCTAAACTATTTGAACGAGGTGAGTCAAACAATTTGCATTAGTTTTTTTTTTTTTTTTTTTTTTTTTTTTTTTCCCCCCCCCCCCCCCCCCCCTAGCGGCTAAACTATTTGAACGAGGTGAGTCAAACAATTTGCATTAGTTGGATAATTTAAAGAACTTTCAGGAAAGCATTCAATCTTTCTTCTACTCCTACCAAGGGGGGTGGCAACAGAGTTCACAAAAAATGTTGGGTTTTGAGAAAAATCACATTTTTGTTTCAACTTTGCAAACGCTCTAGCGGCTAAACTATTTGAAAGAGGTGAGTCAAACGTAAAGCATTGCTTAGATAATTTAAAGAGCTTTGAGGAAAGCATTAAAACTTTCTTTTACTCCTATCAGAAACGTGGCAATAGTGTTCAGAAGAAATATAGGGCTTTGATAAAAATCACATTTTTGTTTAACCTTTGCAAACGCTCTAGCGGCTAAACTATTTGAACGAGATGAGGCAGGCAAAAAGCATTGCTTAGACAATTTAAAGAGCTTTCAGGAAAGTCTTCAATCTTTCTTCTCCTCCTACCAGAAACGTGGCAATAGTGTTCAGAAGAAATATAGGGCTTTGATAAAAATCACATTTTTGTTTCAACATTGCAAACGCTCTAGCGGCTAAACTATTTGGATGAGGTGAGTTAAACAAAAATCATTGCTTAGATAATTTAAAGAGCTTTCAGGAAAGTCTTCAATCTTTCTTCTACTCCTACCAGAAACGTGGCAACAGTGTTCAAAAGAAATGTAGGGTTTTGAGAAACATCACATTTTTGTTTCAACTTTGCAAACGCTCTAGCGGCTAAACTATTTGAACGAGGTGAGTCAAACGATTTGCATTAGTTGGATAATTTAAAGAACTTTCAGGAAAGCATTCAATCTTTCTTCTACTCCTACCAGGGGCGTGGCAACAGAGTTTCAAAGAAATGTAGGGTTTTGAGAAAAATCACATTTTTGTTTCAACTTTGCAAACGCTCTAGCGGCTAAACTATTTGAACGAGTGAGTCAAACAATTTGCATTAGTTGATAATTTAAAGGGCTTTCAGGAAAGCATTCAGTCTTTCTTCTACTCCTACCAGGGGCGTGGCAACAGAGTTCACAAAAAATGTTGGGTTTTGAGAAAAATCACATTTTTGTTTCAACTTTGCAAACGCTCTAGCGGCTAAACTATTTGAAAGGGTGAGTCAAATAATAAGCACTGGTTAGATAATTTAAAGAGCTTTCAGGAAAGTCTTCAGCCTTTCTTCTACTCCTACCAGGAACGTAGTAATAGTGTTCACAAGAAATGTGGAGTTTTGAGAAAAGTCACATTTTTGTTTTTCAACTTTGCAAACGCTTTAGCAGCTAAACTATTTGAACGAGGTGAGTTAAACAAAAAGCATTGCTTAGATAATTTAAATAGCTTTCAGGAAAGTCACCAACCTTTCTTCTACTCCTATCAGAGGCGTGGCAATAGTGTTCACAAGAAATGTTGGGTTTTAATTAAAATCACATTTTTGTTTCAACTTTGCAAAGGCTCTAGCGGCTAAACTATTTGAACGAGGTGAGGCAAGCAAAAAGCATTGCTTAGACAATTTAAAGAGCTTTCAGGAAAGTCTTCAATCTTTCTTCTACTCCTATCAGAGGCGTGGCAATAGTGTTCACAAGAAATGTTGGGTTTTAATTAAAATCACATTTTTGTGTCAACTTTGCAAAGGCTCTTGCGGCTAAACTATTTGAAGGAGGTGAGTTAAGCAAAAAGTCATTGCTTAGCCAATTTAAAGAGCTTTCAGGAAAAAATCATCAATCTTTCTTCTATTCCTATAAGAGGCGTGGCAATAGTGTTCACAAGAAATGTTGGGTTTTAATTAAAATCGCATTTTTGTTTCAACTTTGCAAAGGCTCTAGCGGCTAAACTATTTGAACGAGGTGTGGCAGGCAAAAAGCATTGCTTAGACAGTTTAAAGAGCTTTCAGGAAAGTCTTCAATCTCTCTTCTCCTCCTACCAGGAACGTGGTAATAGTGTTCACAAGAAATGTTGGGTTTTAATTAAAATCGCATTTTTGTTTCAACTTTGCAAAGGCTCTAGCGGCTAAACTATTTGAACGAGGTGAGGCAGGCAAAAGGCATTGCTTAGACAATTTAAAGAGCTTTCAGGAAAGTCTTCAATCTTTCTTCTACTCCTACCAGCAACATGGTAATAGTGTTCACAAGAAATGTAGAGCTTTGATAAAAATTACATTTTTGTTTCAACTTCGCAAACGCTGTAGCGGCTAAACTCTTTGAACGAGGTGAGTCAAACAAATAGTTAGTTAGACAACTCGAAGAGGTTTCAAGAAAGCATTCAACCTTTCTTCGACTCCTACCAGAAACGTGGTAAGAGTGTTCACAAGAAATGTAGGATTTTGAGAAAAATCAAGTTTTTGTTTCAGCTTTGCAAACGGAGAAATCACAAGAAATGTTGGGTTTTAATTAAAATCACATTTTTGTTTCAACTTTGCAAAGGCTCTAGCGGCTAAACTATTTGAACGAGTTGAGACAAGCAAAAAGTATTGCTTAGATAATTTAAAGAGCTTTAAGGAAAGTCATCAACCTTTCTTTTACTCCTTTCAGAGGCGTGGCAATAGTGTTCACAAGAAATGTTGGGTTTTAATTAAAATCACATTTTGGTTTCACCTTTGCAAACGCTCTAGCGGCTAAACTATTTAAACGAGGTGAGTTAAGCAAAAAGCATTGCTTAGATAATTTAAGGAGCTTTCAGGAAAGTCTTCAATCTTTCTTCTACTCCTACCAGAAACGTGGTAATAGTGTTCAAAAAAATGTGGAGTTTTGAGAAAAATCACATTTTTGTTTCAACTTTGCAAACGCTCTAGCGGCTAAACTATTTGAACGAGGTGAGTCAAACAAAGCATTGTTGACAATTTAAAGAGCTTTCAGGAAAGCAGTCAATCTTTCTTCTCCTCCTACCAGGAACGTGGTAATAGTGTTCACAAGAAATGTTGGGTTTTAATTAAAATCGCATATTTGTTTCAACTTTGCAAAGGCTCTAGCGGCTAAACTATTTGAACGAGGTGAGGCAGGCAAAAGGCATTGCTTAGACAATTTAAAGAGCTTTCAGGAAAGTCTTCAATCTTTCTTCTACTCCTACCAGCAACATGGTAATAGTGTTCACAAGAAATGTAGAGCTTTGATAAAAATTACATTTTTGTTTCAACTTCGCAAACGCTCTAGCGGCTAAACTCTTTGAACGAGGTGAGTCAAACAAATAGTTGGTTAGACAACTCGAAGAGGTTTCAAGAAAGCATTCAACCTTTCTTCGATTCCTACCAGAAACGTGGTAATAGTGTTCACAAGAAATGTAGGATTTTGAGAAAAATCACGTTTTTGTTTCAGCTTTGCAAACGGAGAAATCACAAGAATTGTTGGGTTTTAATTAAAATCACATTTTTGTTTCAACTTTGCAAAGGCTCTAGCGGCTAAACTATTTGAACGAGTTGAGACAAGCAAAAAGTATTGCTTAGATAATTTAAAGAGCTTTCAGGAAAGTCATCAACCTTTCTTTTACTCCTTTCAGAGGCGTGGCAATAGTGTTCACAAGCAATGTTGGGTTTTAACTAAAATCACATTTTGGTTTCACCTTTGCAAACGCTCTAGCGGCTAAACTATTTGAACGACGTGAGTTAAGCAAAAAGCATTGCTTAGATAATTTAAGGAGCTTTCAGGAAAGTCTTCAATCTTTCTTCTACTCCTACCAGAAACGTGGTAATAGTGTTCAAAAGAAATGTGGAGTTTTGAGAAAAATCACATTTTTGTTTCAACTTTGCAAACGCTCTAGCGGCTAAACTATTTGAACGAGGTGAGTCAAACAATTTGCATTAGTTGGATAATTTAAAGAGCTTTCAGGAAAGCAGTCAATCTTTCTTCTACTCCTACCAGGGGCGTGGCAACAGAGTTCACAAAAAATGTTGGGTTTTGAGAAAAATCACATTTTTGTTTCAACTTTGCAAACGCTCTAGCGGCTAAACTATTTGAAAGAGGTGAGTCAAACGTAAAGCATTGCTTAGATAATTTAAAGAGCTTTGAGGAAAGCATTAAAACCTTCTTTTACTCCTATCAGAATCGTGGCAATAGTGTTCAGAAGAAATATAGGGCTTTGATAAAAATCACATTTTTGTTTAACCTTTGCAAACGCTCTAGCGGCTAAACTATTTGAACGTGGTGAGTTAAACAAAAAGCATTGCTTACATAATTTAAAGAGCTTTCAGGAAAGCCTTCAACCTTTCTTCTACTCCTATCAGAAACGTGGCAATAGTGTTCAGAAAAAATATAGGGCTTTGATAAAAATCACAGTTTTGTTTCACCTTTGCAAACGCTCTAGCGGTTATAATTTAAATCACATATTTGTTTCAACTTTGCAAGGGCTCTAGCGGCTAAACTATTTGAACGAGGTGAGTTAAGCAAAAAGCATTGCTTAGATAATTTAAAGGGCTTTCAGGAAAGCATTCAATCTTTCTTCTACTCCTATCAGAAACGTGGCAATAGTGTTCAGAAGAAATATAGGGCTTTCATAAAAATCACATTTTTGTTTCACCTTTACAAACGCTCTAGCGGCTAAACTATTTGAACGAGGGGAGGCAGGCAAAAAGCATTGCTTAGACAATTTAAAGAGCTTTCAGGAAAGTCTTCAATCTTTCTTCTACTCCTACCAGGAACGTGGTAATAGTGTTCACAAGAAATGTTGGGTTTTAATTAAAATCGCATTTTTCTTTCTACTTTGCAAAAGCTCTAGCAACTAAACTATTTGAACGAGGTGAGGCAGGCAAAAGGCATTGCTTAGACAATTTAAAGAGCTTTCAGGAAAGTCTTCAATCTTTCTTCTGCTCCTAGCAGAAACGTGGCAACAGTGTTCACAAGAAATGTTGGGTTTTGAGAAAAATCACATTTTTGTTTCAACTTTTCAAACGCTCTAGCGGCTAAACTATTTGAACGAGGTGAGTCAAATAATAAGCACTGGTTAGATAATTTAAAGAGCTTTCAGGAAAGTCTTCAGTCTTTCTTCTACTCATACCAGGAAGGTGGTAAGAGTGTTCCCAAGAAATGTGGAGTTTTGAGAAAAATCACATTTTTGTTTCAACTTTGCAAACGCTTTAGCGGTTATAATTTAAATCACATGTTTGTTTCAACTTTGCAAGGGCTCTAGCAGCTAAACTATTTGAACGAGGTGAGTTAAACAAAAAGCATTGCTTAGATAATTTAAAGAGCTTTCAGGTAAGTCTTCAATCTTTCTTCAACTCCTACCAGAAACGTGGTAATATTGTTCACAAAAAATGTGGAGTTTTGAGAAAAATCACATTTTTGTTTCAACTTTGCAAACGCTCTAGCGGCTAAACTATTTGAACGAGGTGAGTCAATGTTGGAGGACTTACTTTGTCGCAGGGAGCCGGAATAAATAAAAGACTTTCTTTATAGTTCATACGACCGTTCACATCTGTGGTTTATTAAGAACTAACAAAATGGATTACAAGAATCTTAAACGTAACCGAAAAACGTTGTTGTTGTAAGGGGAAAACTATAACCATTCGGTGGTTGCCAGATTTTCAACACTCCTCCTCAACAACAATGATTTTCTCTTCAATATCAAAAATTATTGTTTCATACCAAGTAATTCAATTAATTTTACATGTTTTGATTTACAAAGATTTTTAGTCAAAATATCTGCTGGCATATTATCTGTACTTAAATATCTTAAATCAATTACATTATTCTTTACAACTTCTCGTATATAATGAAATCTTATATCAATATGCTTACTTCGATTATGGTAAACTGGATTCTGCGCTAAATGTTGTGAACTCAAATTATCACCATACATTGTGAGCGCCCTCTTGCTATTGTAGCAATCAATCTCACGTAACAAATTTTTCAAATAAACTGCCTCTTTGGCTGCCGCCGATAACGCCATGTATTCAGCTTCGGTACTGCTTAACGCAACTGTCACTTGTTTCTTACTCTCCCAAGAGAATACACAACCTGCCAGAGTGAATGCATAGCCGGTATAGGACCTTCTGTCATCTACGCTGCTGCCCCAATCTGCCTCTACGAAGCCCTCTGCTTGCTTACCCGTCTTTCTGAAATGAAGCTTTAAATTTTTCGTTGCAGAAAGATACCTTAGTACATGTTTTGCCGCTGTCTCATGTTCAACATGAGGATCGCAATTTCTTTGCGCCAACTTGCTGACTGAATGTAAGATGTCGGGCCTTGTCGTTACTGCCAAATACATCAACGCGCCAATAAGAGACTGGTATTCTGTAGCATTTACTCTTTCGCATTCAATTGTAGAACATTGAATCTTGAAACCAGGATCAAGTGGAGTAGATGCCCCGCGACACTGCTCCATACCATACTGCTTCAATAAACTTTGTACGTATTGAGAGTGACCAACAGATATATCGCCTACGCTGCCTACACGTTCAATCTCCATTCCAAGAAAATGTTGGATTCTGCCTTTGTCAACAATATCGAAACTCTCAGCGATTTGTCTCTTTATCGCCAATAGGTCTGTCTCACTCGAACTTGCCACGATAATGTCGTCAACGTAAACAGCAATGAAGTTATAACTTTTATCAATATTTTTCGTATAAAGGCATGGCTCATTCTGACACTGCTTGAAACCAATGGATTTTAAAGTGATATCCAACTTACGGTTCCATTCTCTGCCAGACTGCTTTAAATCATATATTGCTCTCTTTAATTTTAGCACTCGATCGGGATATTTGGAATTGATAAACCCTTCTGGTTGTTCCATATATACCTCATCGTCTATCTCGCTATTAAGATATGCCGTTGATACATCTAGTTGATGCATATGTAGTTCCTTTTCAGCTGCCAATGCAAACAGCATTCGTATTGTTGCATAACGTACAACAGGGGAAAACGTTTCGTTGTAGTCAACGCCATACCGCTGGCTACACCCCTTTGCAACTAACCTCGCTTTGTATCGCTCAATGTTCCCATGTTTGTCTCTTTTTTCATTAAAAACCCATTTACAAGGAATTTTTCGTTTTCCAATTGGCAAATCAGTTAATGCCCATGTTTGGTTTCTAATAAGCGATTCGTATTCTCTATTCATAGCCTCTTGCCAGCGTTTACAATTTTTGCTTGACATTGCTTCTTTTACAGTACTCGGTATCTTGCTACTGCTATCAGCTAGATTTACCGTGTGAAACTGCTTACTCGGACGACCAGGTTTGCCAGTACGAAGAATTTTCGGTCTACCTCTTCTTCGTTTTTCGTTTGCATTACTCTCACTTGTGCTATCATACATGATCTCGTTATCGTCCTGTACATCAAGTTCTTCACCTGTTTCATTTTCTGCTTCTGAAGCTGTTTCATATTGCTCCTCCTCGAAATGAACATTCGCTTCTCTTTCAACGTTTAAACTTTCTTCACAATACGACTTTGGTTCTGTTTCTATTTCGACTATAACTCGTTCTGCTTCTTTTTCGCGTACGCTTCCTATCGTAGATTCATCAAAAATGACATCTCGTTTTTCAACTATCCGTCTCTCTCTGCAATCGTACAAACGATATGCTTTTGCTGTCAAAGAGTAACCAACAAATGTGTACTCTTTACCCTTTTCGCGAAACTTATGTTGTTGATTTTTAATTAGACCAACTGCTTTTGACCCAAATATTCTCATATGTCTTACATTTGGCTTATGACCCGTCCAAACTTCGTATGGTGTTTTATCACCAAGTGGTCTCGTAACCGAACGATTTCGAATATAGACTGCAGTTGCCACAGCTTCAGCCCATAACGATTCACAAAGACCGGCCTGCACAAGCATACTGCGAGCCATCTCTACGATTGTACGATTCGCGCGTTCCGCTACTCCGTTCTGTTGAGGCGTGTAGGGAACTGTCAACTGTCTTTGTATACCACTTGCGTTAAGGAAATTATCGAACTCACGATTAACATACTCAGTGCCATTGTCACTTCTTAACACCTTAATTCGTTTCTCTGTTTGACACTCTACTAGACTTTTAAACAATTTGAATTTCTCTAGTACCTCATTTTTATGTTTCAAAAAATAAACAAACATACGTTTTGATTTGTCGTCTATAAAAGTTGTAAAATAACGCGCACCACCTAGAGACACTTTTGGCATAGGCCCACATACATCAGAATGAATTATGTCTAACAAATTCACCGAACTATGCCCACTGTTTTCTGGAAACGGCTTTGAGCTTATTTTTGTTTTCATACACACGTCACAGTTTATGGTTTTTGGTACATTTTTTAAATCTAACCCAATCACCATTTTCTTATTAGACAGCTCTTTTAGGCTTGAAAAATTCAAGTGTCCATAACGTTTATGCCAAGTCATAACATTCTCTTCTGCTACACTGAAACAAGAATGCTCACTCTTACAGTCAAATATATATAAATTATTTCTCTTTGGAGCTTTTAACACAACCTTAGATTTTTGATTTCTTATTATCGCACAGTCACTTTCAAAACAAATAGTTACACCATTGGCAATTGCTTTTCCAACCGATATGAAATTCCCCGCCATAGTCGGCACATATAACACGTCTTTTAAATGTATTTTGCAGTTTGCCTGTATTTCGACTGTTCCTACACCTACCGCGTTTACGTAATTGTCCGATGCTAGCATCACTCTCTCTTTACATTGTCTGAGAGAAACAAACATACTTCGCTCACTGCATATGTGAGTGGACGCACCACTATCAATGCACCACGATGATCTTTGAAAACCCGACACATCTGTCGCCGCTAGCACTGCAAATGAACACTTCTCATTATGACCGGTGTTTTTGTCCTTTTTCGGCACTTTACATTTTGAGGCCATATGCCCACGCTTGCCACAATTGAAACACTTTCCGCTGAACTGTTTTTTCGATGTATTATTTTCCCCTTTGGAATGTGCGAGAAAAGCTTGCTGACTGACAACTTCGATGCTTTCTTTCTCCTTTTGACATTGTCTGTCGTACTCTTCCAATAGCTTCACTTTTATAACTTCAAACGTTGGGAATGAATCACGCGTCTCCATCGCAATGACAAAATTCTCGAAATTTCTAGACAAACTGGATAACAGAATGATCACCAGCAGCTCATCACTTAACTTTATGTCTAGCTCAGCTAGCTTGTCTGACACACTGACAAACTCTTGTATGTGTTGAACCATAGACACACCTTCAGACATACTGAGGCTGAGTAACCGTTTATATAAACTAACTTTTCGAATTGGACCACAGGGCTTATACACATTTTTTAACTTATTCCACGCTTCTAACGCACTGGTACAGTTCTTTACGTACCCTAATTGTGATGGTTTCACACTTAACATAATTGTTGCCAAAGCCTTCTCGTTCTCGACTTTCCACTTGGCCAACAATAGCGCATCTTCTGGTTTAGCAAAATCACCACTAACCACAGCCCAAATTTCCGCGTGCACCAAAACACATTGCATTTGAATACACCACGTGTCATAGTTGGTATCATCCAACTTCTCTATTTGGTATAACGAACTCATATTGTACTTTTTCTTAAAAATGACGAACACTTTACGCGACACACGCAAAACCGAATTACTTTTATATTGTTTTTATTTAATTCCGACTTAGGTCCTGGGCCCATAACCTGTTGGAGGACTTACTTTGTCGCAGGGAGCCGGAATAAATAAAAGACTTTCTTTATAGTTCATACGACCGTTCACATCTGTGGTTTATTAAGAACTAACAAAATGGATTACAAGAATCTTAAACGTAACCGAAAAACGTTGTTGTTGTAAGGGGAAAACTATAACCATTCGGTGGTTGCCAGATTTTCAACAGTCAAACAATTTGCATTAGTTGGATAATTTAAAGAGCTTTCAGGAAAGCATTCAATCTTTCTTCTACTCCTACCAGGAACGTGGTTATATAGGGTGATTTTTTAAGAGCTTGATAACTTTTTTAAAAAAAAAAACCCATAAAATTTGCAAAATCTCATCGGTTCTTTATTTGAAACGTTAGATTGGTTCATGACATTTACTTTTTGAAGATAATTTCATTTAAATGTTGACCGCGGCTGCGTCTTAGGTGGTCCATTCGGAAAGTCCAATTTTGGGCAACTTTTTCGAGCATTTCGGCCGGAATAGCCCGAATTTCTTCGGAAATGTTGTCTTCCAAAGCTGGAATAGTTGCTGGCTTATTTCTGTAGACTTTAGACTTGACGTAGCCCCACAAAAAATAGTCTAAAGGCGTTAAATCGCATGATCTTGGTGGCCAACTTACGGGTCCATTTCTTGAGATGAATTGTTGTCCGAAGTTTTCCCTCAAAATGGCCATAGAATCGCGAGCTGTGTGGCATGTAGCGCCATCTTGTTGAAACCACATGTCAACCAAGTTCAGTTCTTCCATTTTTGGCAACAAAAAGTTTGTTAGCATCGAACGATAGCGATCGCCATTCACCGTAACGTTGCGTCCAACAGCATCTTTGAAAAAATACGGTCCAATGATTCCACCAGCGTACAAACCACACCAAACAGTGCATTTTTCGGGATGCATGGGCAGTTCTTGAACGGCTTCTGGTTGCTCTTCACCCCAAATGCGGCAATTTTGCTTATTTACGTAGCCATTCAACCAGAAATGAGCCTCATCGCTCATCGGACACGGACGCGAAACACATTTCGAACCGAACACTGATTTTGGTAATAAAATTCAATGATTTGCAAGCGTTGCTCGTTAGTAAGTCTATTCATGATGAAATGTCAAAGCATACTGAGCATCTTTCTCTTTGACACCATGTCTGACATCCCACGTGATCTGTCAAATACTACTGCATGAAAATCCTAACCTCAAAAAAATCACCCGTTAGTGTTCAAAAGAAATGTAGGGTTTTGCGAAAAATTACATTTTTGTTTCAACTTTGCAAAGGCTCTAGCGGCTAAACTATTTGAACGTGGTGAGTTACACAAAAAAAATTGCTTAGATAATTTAAAGAGCTTTGAGGAAAGCATTAAAACTTTCTTCTACTCCTACCTGAAACGTGGCAATAGCGTTCAGAAGAAATATAGGGCTTTGATAAAAATCACATTTTTGTTTCACCTTTGCAAACGCTCTGGCGGCTAAACTATTTGAACGTGGTGAGTTAAACAAAAAGCATTGCTTAGAGCTTTCAGGAAAGCATTCAATCTTTCTTCTACTCCTACCAGAAACGTGGCAATAGTTTTCAGAAGAAATATAGGGCTTTGATAAAAATCACATTTTTGGTTCACCTTTGCAAACGCTCTAGCTGCTAAACTATTTGAACGAGGTGAGTTAAACAAAAAACATTGCTTAGATAATTTAAAGGGCTTTCAGGAAAATCTTCAATCTTTCTTCTGCTCCTACCAGAAACGTGGCAACAGTGTTCACAAAAAATGTTGGGTTTTGAGAAAAAACACATTTTTGTTTCAACTTTTCAAACGCTCTAGCGGCTAAACTATTTGAAAGAGGTGAGTCAAATAATAAGCACTGGTTAGATAATTTAAAGAGCTTTCAGGAAAGTCTTCAGTCTTTCTTCTACCCCTACCAGGAACGTGGTAATAGCGTTCACAAGAAATGTGGAGTTTTGAGAAAAATCACATTTTTGTTTCAACTTTGCAAACGCTCTAGCGGCTAAACTATTTGAACGAGGTGAGTCAAACAATTTGCATTAGTTGGCTAATTTAAAGAGCTTTCAGGAAAGCATTCATTCTTTATTCTTCTCCTACCAGGGGCGTGGCTACAGAGTTCACAAAAAATGTTGGGTTTTGAAAAAAATCACATTTTTGTTTCAACTTTGCAAACGCTCTAGCGGCTAAACTATTTGAAAGAGGTGAGTAAAACGATAAGCATTGCTTAGATAATTTAAAGAGCTTTGAGGAAAGCATTCAATCTTTCTTCTACTCCTATCAGAAACGTGGCAATAGTGTTCAGAAGAAATATAGCGCTTTGATAAAAATCACATTTTTGTTTCACCTTTGCAAACGCTCTAGCGGCTAAACTATTTGAACGTGGTGAGTTAAACAAAAAGCATTGCTTAGATAATTTAAAGAGCTTTCAGGAAAGCATTCAATCTTTCTTCTACTCCTATCAGAAACGTGGCAATAGTGTTCAGAAAAAATAAAGGGCTTTAATAAAAATCACAGTTTTGTTTCACCTTTGCAAACGCTCTAGCTAAACTATTTAAACGTGGTGAGTTAAACAAAAAGCATTGCTTAGATAATTTAAAGAGCTTTCAGGAAAGCATTCAATCTTTCTTCTGCTCCTACCAGAAACGTGGCAATAGTGTTCAGAAAAAATATAAATCACATCTTTGTTTCACCTCTGTAAACGCTCTAGCGGCTAAACTATTTGAACGTGGTGAGTTAGACAAAAAACATTGCTTAGATAATTTAAAGAGCTTTCAGGAAAGTCTTCAATCTTTCTTCTGCTCCTACCAGAAACGTGGCATCAGTGTTCACAAAAAATGTTGGGTTTTGAGAAAAATCACATTTTTGTTTCAAATTTTCAAACGCTCTAGCGGTTATAATTTAAATCACATATTTGTTTCAACTTTGCAAGGGCTCTAGCGGCTAAACTATTTGAACGATTTGAGACAAGCAAAAAGTATTGCTTAGATAATTTAAAGAACTTTCAGGAAAGTCATCAACCTTTCTTCTACTCCTTTCAGAGGCATGGCAATAGTGTTCACAAGAAATGTTGGGTTTTAATTAAAATCACATTTTGGTTTCACCTTTGCAAACGCTCTAGCGGCTAAACTATTTGAACGAGGTGAGTTAAGAAAAAGCATTGCTTAGATAATTTAAGGAGCTTTCAGGAAAGCTTCAATCTTTCTTCTGCTCCTACCAGAAACGTGGTAATAGTGTTCAAAAGAAATGTGGAGTTTTGAGAAAAATCACATTTTTGTTTCAACTTTGCAAACGCTCTAGCGGCTAAACTATTTGAACAAGGTGAGTAAACAATTTGCATTGTTGGATAATTAAAAGAGCTTTCAGGAAAGCATTCATCTTTCTTCTACTCCTACCAGGGGCGTGGCAACAGGTTCAAAAAAATTGGGTTTTAAAAAATCGCATTTTTGTTTCAACTTTGCAAACGCTCTAGCTAAACTATTTAAAGGGTGAGTAAACAAAGCATTGCTTAGATAATTTAAAGAGCTTTCAGGAAAGCATTAAAACTTTCTTTTCTCCTACAGAACTGGCAATAGTGTTCAGAAAAAAATTATAAATCACATTTTTGTTTCAACTTTGAAACGCTCTAGCGGCTAAACTATTTGAACGTGGTGAGTTAAACAAAAACATTGCTTAGATAATTTAAAGAGCTTTCAGGAAAGCTTCAACCTTTCTTCTATCCTACAGAAACGTGGCATAGTGTTCAAAAAAATTGGGTTTGAAAAAATCACATTTGTTTCACTTTCAAACGCTCTAGCGGTTATAATTTAAATCACATATTTGTTTCAACTTTGCAAGGGCTCTAGCGGCTAAACTATTTGAACGAGTGAGTAAGCAAAAAGATTGCTTAGATAATTTAAAGGGCTTTCAGGAAAGCATCAACTTTCTTCTACTCCTTCAGAAACTGGCAATAGTGTTCAAAGAAATTGGGTTTATAAAATCACATTTTTGTTTCACCTTTCAAACGCTCTAGCGGCTAAACTATTTGAACGGGTGAGTTAAACAAAAAGCATTGCTTAGATAATTTAAAGAGCTTTCAGGAAAGCTTCAATCTTTCTTCTCTCCTTCCAGAAACGTGGAATAGTGTTCAAAGAAATTGAGTTGGAAAAAATCACATTTTTGTTTCACCTTTGAAACGCTCTAGCGGCTAAACTATTTGAACGGTGAGTTAAACAAAAAGCATTGTTGATAATTTAAAAGCTTTCAGGAAAGCTCAATCTTTCTTCTCTCCTACCAGAACGTGGAAAGTTCACAAAAATGTGGGTTTTGAGAAAAATCCATTTTGTTTCAATTTGCAAACGCTCTAGCGGCTAAACTATTTGAAAGAGGTGAGTTAAACAAAGCATTGCTTAGATAATTTAAAAGCTTTCAGGAAAGCATTAAAACTTTCTTTTACTCCTATCAGAATCGTGGCAATAGTGTTCAGAAGAAATATAGGGCTTTGATAAAAATCACATTTTTGTTTCAACTTTGCAAACGCTCTAGCGGCTAAACTATTTGAACGTGGTGAGTTAAACAAAAAGCATTGCTTAGATAATTTAAAGAGCTTTCAGGAAAGCATTCAACCTTTCTTCTACTCCTATCAGAAACGTGGCAATAGTGTTCAGAAAAAATATAGGGCTTTGATAAAAATCACAGTTGTTTCACCTTTGCAAACGCTCTAGCTTTTTAACATATTTGTTTCAACTTTGCAAGGGCTCTAGCGGCTAAACTATTTGAACGAGGTGAGTTAAGCAAAAAGCATTGCTTAGATAATTTAAAGGGCTTTCAGGAAAGCATTCAATCTTTCTTCTACTCCTACCAGAAACGTGGCAATAGTGTTCAGAAGAAATATAGGGCTTTGATAAAAATCACATTTTTGTTTCACCTTTACAAACGCTCTAGCGGCTAAACTATTTGAACGTGGTGAGTTAAACAAAAAGCATTGCTTAGATAATTTAAAGAGCTTTCAGGAAAGCATTCAATCTTTCTTCTACTCCTTCCAGAAACGTGGCAATAGTGTTCAGAAGAAATATAGAGCTTGGATAAAAATCACATTTTTGTTTCACCTTTGTAAACGCTCTAGCGGCTAAACTATTTGAACGTGGTGAGTTAAACAAAAAGCATTGCTTAGATAATTTAAATAGCTTTCAGGAAAGTCTATCAATCTTTCTTCTACTCCTACCAGAAACGTGGTAATAGTGTTCACAAGAAATGTGGAGTTTTGAGAAAAATCACATTTTCGTTTCAATTTTGCAAACGCTCTAGCGGCTAAACTATTTGAACGAGGTGAGTTAAACAAAAAGCATTGCTTAGATAATTTAAATAGCTTTCAGGAAAGTTATCAACCTTTCTTCTACTCCTATCAGAGACGTGGCAATAGTGTTCACAAGAAATGTTGGGTTTTAATTAAAATCACATTTTTGTTTCAACTTTGCAAAGGCTCTAGCGGCTAACCGATATGAACGAGGTGAGGCAGGCAAAAGGCATTGCTTAGACAATTTAAAGAGCTTTCAGGAAAGTCTTCAATCTTTCTCCTACTCCTACCAGGAACATGGTAATAGTGTTCACAAGAAATGTAGGGCTTTGATAAAAATCACATTTTTGTTTCAACTTCGCAAATGCTCTAGCGGCTAAACTCTTTGAACGAGGTGAGTCAAACAAATAGTATTAGTTAGACAACTCGAAGAGGTTTCAAGAAAGCATTCAACCTTTCTTCGACTCCTACCAGAAACGTGGTAATAGTGTTCACAAGAAATGTAGGATTTTGAGAAAAATCACATTTTTGTTTCACCTTTGCAAACGGTAAAATCACAAGAAATGTTGGGTTTTAATTAAAATCACATTTTTGTTTCAACTTTGCAAAGGCTCTAGCGGCTAAACGATTTGAACGAGTTGAGACAAGCAAAAAGTATTGCTTAGATAATTTAAAGAGCTTTCAGGAAAGTCATCAACCTTTCTTCTACTCCTTTCAGAGGCGTGGCAATAGTGTTCACAAGAAATGTTGGGTTTTAATTAAAATCACATTTTTGTTTCAACTTTGCAAAGGCTCTAGCGGCTAAACTATTTGAACGAGGGGAGGCAGGCAAAAAGCATTGCTTAGACAATTTAAAGAGCTTTCAGGAAAGTCTTCAATCTTTCTTCTATTCCTACCAGGAACGTGGTAACAGTGTTCACAAGAAATGTTGGGTTTTAATTAAAATCGCATTTTTCTTTCAACTTTGCAAAAGCTCTAGCAGCTAAACTATTTGAACGAGGTGAGGCAGGCAAAAGGCATTGCTTAGACAATTTAAAGAGCTTTCAGGAAAGCCTTCAATCATTCTTCTACTCCTACCAGGAACGTGGTAATAGTGTTCACAAGGAATGTGGGATTTTTAAAAAATCACATTTTTGTTTCAACTTTGCAAAGGCTCTAGCGGCTAAACTATTTGAACGTGGTGAGTTAAACAAAAAAAATTGCTTAGATAATTTAAAGAGCTTTGAGGAAAGCATTAAAACTTTCTTCTACTCCTACCTGAAACGTGGCAATAGCGTTCAGAAGAAATATAGGGCTTTGATAAAAATCACATTTTTGTTTCATCTTTGCAAACGCTCTAGCGGCTAAACTTTTTGAACGTGGTGAGTTAAACAAAAAGCATTGCTTAGATAATTTAAAGAGCTTTCAGGAAAGCATTCAATCTTTCTTCTACTCCTATCAGAAACGTAGCAATAGTGTTCAGAAAAAATATAGGGCTTTGATAAAAATCACAGTTTTGTTTCACCTTTGCAAACGCTCTAGCGGTTATAATTTAAATCACATATTTGTTTCAACTTTGCAAGGGCTCTAGCGGCTAAACTATTTGAACGAGGTGAGTTAAAAAAAAAGCATTGCTTAGATAATTTAAAGACCTTTCAGGAAAGCATTCAACCTTTCTTCTACTCCTATCAGAGGCGTGGCGATAGTGTTCAGAGGAAATATAGGGCTTTGATAAAAATCACATTTTTGTTCCACCTTTACAAACGCTCTAGCGGCTAAACTATTTAAACGTGGTGAGTTAAACAAAAAGCATTGCTTAGATAATTTAAAGAGCTTTCAGGAAAGCATTCAATCTTTCTTCTACTCCTACCAGAAACGTGGCAATAGTGTTCAGAAAAAATATAGAGCTTTGATAAAAATCACATCTTTGTTTCACCTTTGTAGACGCTCTAGCGGCTAAACTATTTGAACGTGGTGAGTTAGACAAAAAACATTGCTTAGATAATTTAAAGAGCTTTCAGGAAAGTCTTCAATCTTTCTTCTGCTCCTACCAGAAACGTGGCAACAGTGTTCACAAAAAATGTTGGGTTTTGAGAAAAATCACATTTTTGTTTTAAATTTTCAAACGCTCTAGCGGTTATAATTTAAATCACATATTTGTTTCAACTTTGCAAGGGCTCTAGCGGCTAAGCTATTTGAACGAGGTGAGTTAAACAAAAAGCATTGCTTAGATAATTTAAAGACCTTTCAGGAAAGCATTCAATCTTTCTTCTACTCCTATCAGAAACGTGGCAATAGTGTTCAGAAGAAATATAGGGCTTTGATAAAAATCACATTTTTGTTTCACCTTTACAAACGCCCTAGCGGCTAAACTATTTAAACGTGGTGAGTTAAACAAAAAGCATTGCTTAGATAATTTAAAGAGCTTTCAGGAAAGCATTCAATCTTTCTTCTACTCCTACCAGAAACGTGGCAATAGTGTTCAGAAAAAATATAGAGCTTTGATAAAAATCACATCTTTGTTTCACCTTTGTAAACGCTCTAGCGGCTAAAATATTTGAACGTGGTGAGTTAGACAAAAAACATTGCTTAGATAATTTAAAGAGCTTTCAGGAACGTCTTCAATCTTTCTTCTGCTCCTACCAGAAACGTGGCAACAGTGTTCACAAAAAATGTTGGGTTTTGAGAAAAATCACATTTTTGTTTCAACTTTGCAAACGCTCTAGCGGCTAAACTATTTAAACGAGGTGAGTTAAACAAAAAGCATTGCTTATAATTTAAATAACATATTTGTTACAACTTGCAAGGGCTCTAGCGGCTAAACTATTTGAACGAGGTGAGTCAAACAATTTGCATTAGTTAGATAATTTAAAGAGCTTTCAGGAAAGCATTCAATCTTTTTTCTACTCCTACCAGGGGCGTGGCAACAGAGTTCAAAAGAAATGTAGGGTTTTGAGAAAAATCACATTTTTTTTCAACTTTGCAAACGCTCTAGCGGCTAAACTATTTGAACGAGGTGAGTCAAACAATTTGCATTAGTTGGATAATTTAAAGGGCTTTCAGGAAAGCATTCAGTCTTTCTTCTACTCCTACCAGGGGCGTGGCAACAGAGTTCACAAAAAATGTTGGGTTTTGAGAAAAATCACATTTTTGTTTCAACTTTGCAAACGCTCTAGCGGCTAAACTATTTGAAAGGGTGAGTCAAATAATAAGCACTGGTTAGATAATTTAAAGAGCTTTCAGGAAAGTCTTCAGTCTTTCTTCTACTCCTACCAGGAACGTAGTAATAGTGTTCACAAGAAATGTGGAGTGTTGAGAAAAATCACATTTTTGTTTCAACTTTGCAGCCGCTCTAGCGGCTAAGCTATTTAAACGAGGTGAGTAAAACAAAAAGCATTGCTTATAATTTAAATCACATATTTGTTTAAACTTTGCAAGGGCTCTAGCGGCTAAACTATTTGAACGAGGTGAGTTAAGCAAAAAGCATTGCTTAGATAATTTAAGGAGCTTTCAGGAAAGTCTTCAATCTTTCTTCTACTCCTACCAGAAACGTGGTAATAGTGTTCAAAAGAAATGTGGAGTTTTGAGAAAAATCACATTTTTGTTTCAACTTTGCAAACGCTCTAGCGTCTAAACTATTTGAACGAGGTGAGCAGGCAAAAAGCATTGCTTAGACAATTTAAAGAGCTTTCTGGAAAGACTTCAATCTTTCTTCTACTCCTACCACGAACATGGTAATAGTGTTCACAAGAAATGTGGAGTTTTGAGAAAAATCACATTTTCGTTTTAACTTTACGTTCAACAAACGCTCTAGCGGCTAAACTATTTGAACGAGGTGAGTCAAACAATTTGCATTAGTTGGATAACTTAAAGAGCTTTCAGGAAAGCAGTCAACCTTTCTTCTACTCCTACCAGGGGCGTGGCAACAGAGTTCACAAAAAATGTTGTCTTTTGAGAAAAATCACATTTTTGTTTCAACTTTGCAAACGCTCTAGCGGCTAAACTATTTGAACGAGGTGAGTCAAACAACTTGCATTAGTTGGATAATTTATCGAGCTTTCAGGAAAGCATTCAGTCTTTCTTCTACTCCTACCAGGGGCGTGGCAACAGAGTTCACAAAAAATGTTGGGTTTTGAGAAAAATCACATTTTTGTTTCAACTTTGCAAACGCTCTAGCGGCTAAACTATTTGAAAGAGGTGAGTCAAACGTAAAGCATTGCTTAGATAATTTAAAGAGCTTTGAGGAAAGCATTAAAACTTTCTTTTACTCCTATCAGAATCGTGGCAATAGTGTTCAGAAGAAATATAGGGCTTTGATAAAAATCACATTTTTGTTTAACCTTTGCAAACGCTCTAGCGGCTAAACTATTTGAACGTGGTGAGTTAAACAAAAAGCATTGCTTAGATAATTTAAAGAGCTTTCAGGAAAGCATTCAATCTTTCTTCTACTCCTATCAGAAACGTGGCAATAGTGTTCAGAAAAAATATAGGGCTTTGATAAAAATCACAGTTTTGTTTCACCTTTGCAAACGCTCTAGCGGTTATAATTTAAATCACATATTTGCTTCAACTTTGCAAGGGCTCTAGCGGCTAAACTATTTGAACGAGGTGAGTTAAACAAAAAGCATTGCTTAGATAATTTAAAGGGCTTTCAGGAAAGCATTCAATCTTTCTTCTACTCCTATCAGAAATGTGGCAATAGTGTTCAGAAGAAATATAGGGTTTTGATAAAAATCACATTTTTGTTTCACCTTTACAAACGCTCTAGCGGCTAAACTATTTGAACGTGGTGAGTTAAACAGAAAGCATTGCTTAGATAATTTAAAGAGCTTTCAGGAAAGCATTCAATCTTTCTTCTACTCCTACCAGAAACGTGGCAATAGTGTTCAGAAGAAATATAGAGCTTTGATAAAAATCACATTTTTGTTTCACCTTTGTAAACGCTCTAGCGGCTAAACTATTTGAACGTGGTGAGTAAACAAAAAACATTGCTTAGATAATTTAAAGAGCTTTCAGGAAGGTCTTCAATCTTTCTTCTGCTCCTACCAGAAACGTGCCAACAGTGTTCACAGGAAATGTTGGGTTTTGAGAAAAATCACATTTTTGTTTCAACTTTTCAAACGCGCTAGCGGCTAAACTATTTGAAAGGGTGAGACAAATAATAAGCACTGGTTAGATAATTTAAAGAGCTTTCAGGAAAGTCTTCAGTCTTTCTTCTACTCCTACCAGGTACGTGGTAATAGTGTTCACAAGAAATGTGGAGTTTTGAGAAAAATCACATTTTTGTTTCAACTTTGCAAACGCTTTAGCGGTTATAATTTAAATCACATATTTGTTTCAACTTTGCAAAGGCTCTAGCGGCTAAACTATTTGAACGTGGTGGTTAAACAAAAAACATTGCTTAGATAATTTAAAGAGCTTCGAGGAAAGCATTAAACTTTCTTCTACTCCTACCTGAAACGTGGCAATAGCGTTCAGAAGAAATATAGGGCTTTGATAAAAATCACATTTTTGTTTCAACTTTGCAAACGCTCTAGCGGCTAAACTATTTGAACGTGGTGAGTGAAACAAAAAGCATTGCTTAGATAATTTAAAGAGCTTTCAGGAAAGCATTCAATCTTTCTTCTACTCCTACCAGAAACGTGGCAATAGTGTTCAGAAGAAATATCGGGCTTTGATAAAAATCACATTTTTGTTTCCCTTTGCAAACGCTCTAGCGGCTATACTATTTGAATGTGGTGAGTTAAACAAAAAGCATTGCTTAGATAATTTAAATAGCTTTCAGGAAAGTCATCAACCTTTCTTCTACTCCTATCAGAGGCGTGGCAATAGTGTTCACAAGAAATGTTGGGTTTTAATTAAAATCACATTTTTGTTTCAACTTTGCAAAAGCTCTAGCGGCTAAACTATTTGAACGAGGTGAGCAGCAAAAAGCATTGCTTAGACAATTTAAAGAGCTTTCTGGAAAGTCTTCAATCTTTCATCTACTCCTATCAGAGGCGTGGCAATAATGTTCACAAGAAATGTTGGGTTTTAATTAAAATCACATTTTTGTGTCAACTTTGCAAACGCTCTAGCGGCTAAACTATTTGAGCGAGGTGACGCAGGCAAAAAGCATTGCTTAGACAATTTAAAGAGCTTTCAGGAAAGTCATCAATCTTTCTTCTACTCCTATCAGAGGCGTCGCAATAGTGTTCACAAGAAATGTTGGGTTTTAATTAAAATCACATTTTTGTTTCAACTTTGCAAAGGCTCTAGCGGCTGAACTATTTGAACGAGGTGAGGCATGCAAAAAGCATTGCTTAGACAATTTAAAGAGCTTTCAGGAAAGTCATCAATCTTTCTTCTACTCCTATCAGAGGCGTCGCAATAGTGTTCACAAGAAATGTTGGGTTTTAATTAAAATCACATTTTTGTTTCAACTTTGCAAAAGCTCTAGCGGCTAAACTATTTGAACGAGGTGAGCAGCAAAAAGCATTGCTTAGACAATTTAAAGAGCTTTCAGGAAAGTCATCAACCTTTCTTCTACTCCTTTCAGAGGCGTGGCAATAGTGTTCACAAGAAATGTTGGGTTTTAATTAAAATCACATTTTTGTTTCAACTTTGCAAAGGCTCTAGCGGCTAAACTATTTGAACGAGGTGAGGCAGGCAAAAAGCATTGCTTAGACAATTTAAAGAGCTTTCAGGAAAGTCTTCACTCTTTCTTCTACTCCTACCAGGAATGTGGTAATAGTGTTCACAAGAAATGTGAGGTTTTGAGAAAAATCACATTTTTGTTTCAACTTTGCAAAAGCTCTAGCGGCTAAACTATTTGAACGAGGTGAGCAGGCAAAAAGCATTGCTTAGACAATTTAAAGAGCTTTCTGGAAAGTCTTCAATCTTTCATCTACTCCTATCAGAGGCGTGGCAATAATGTTCACAAGAAATGTTGGGTTTTAATTAAAATCGCATTTTTGTTTCAACTTTGCAAAGGCTCTAGCGGCTAAACTATTTGAACGAGGTGAGGCAGGCAAAAAGCATTGCTTAGACAATTTAAAGAGCTTTCAGGAAAGTCTTGAATCTTTCTTCTCCTCCTACCAGGAACGTGGTAATAGTGTTCACAAGAAATGTTGGGTTTTAATTAAAATCGCATTTTTGTTTCAACTTTGCAAAGGCTCTAGCGGCTAAACTATTTGAACGAGCTGAGGCAGGCAAAAGGCATTGCTTAGACAATTTAAAGAGCTTTCAGGAAAGTCTTCAATCTTTCTTCTACTCCTACCAGGAACGTGGTAATAGTGTTCACAAGAAATGTAGGATTTTGAGAAAAATCCCGTTTTTGTTTCACCTTTGCAAACGGTGAAATCACAAGAAATGTTGGGTTTTAATTAAACTCACATTTTTGTTTCAACTTTGCAAAGGCTCTAGCGGCTAAACTATTTGAACGAGTTGAGACAAGCAAAAAGTATTGCTTAGATAATTTAAAGAGCTTTCAGGAAAGTCATCAACCTTTCTTCTACTCCTTTCAGAGGCGTGGCAATAGTGTTCACAAGAAATGTTGGGTTTTAATTAAAATCACATTTTTGTTTCAACTTTGCAAAGGCTCTAGCGGCTAAACTATTTGAACGAGGTGAGGCAGGCAAAAAGCATTGCTTAGACAATTTAAAGAGCTTTCAGGAAAGTCTTGAATCTTTCTTTCTATTTGAACGAGGTGAGGCAGGCAAAAAGCATTGCTTAGACAATTTAAAGAGCTTTCAGGAAAGTCTTCAATCTTTCTTCTACTCCTACCAGGAATGTGGTAATAGTGTTCACAAGAAATGTGAGGTTTTGAGAAAAATCACATTTTTGTTTCAACTTTGCAAAGGCTCTAGCGGCTAAACTATTTGAACGTGGTGAGTTAAACAAAAAACATTGCTTAGATAATTTAAAGAGCTTCGAGGAAAGCATTAAAACTTTCTTCTACTCCTACCTGAAACGTGGCAATAGCGTTCAGAAGAAATATAGGGCTTTGATAAAAATCACATTTTTGTTTCAACTTTGCAAACGCTCTAGCGGCTAAACTATTTGAACGTGGTGAGTTAAACAAAAAGCATTGCTTAGAGCTAAACTATTTGAACGTGGTGAGTTAAACAAAAAGCATTGCTTAGATAATTTAAAGAGCTTTCAGGAAAGCATTCAATCTTTCTTCTACTCCTACCAGAAACGTGGCAATAGTGTTCAGAAGAAATATCGGGCTTTGATAAAAATCACATTTTTGTTTCACCTTTGCAAACGCTCTAGCGGCTATACTATTTGAACGTGGTGAGTTAAACAAAAAGCATTGCTTAGATAATTTAAATAGCTTTCAGGAAAGTCATCAACCTTTCTTCTACTCCTATCAGAGGCGTGGCAATAGTGTACACAAGAAATGTTGGGTTTTAATTAAAATCACATTTTTGTTTCAACTTTGCAAAAGCTCTAGCGGCTAAACTATTTGAACGAGGTGAGCAGGCAAACAGCATTGCTTAGACAATTTAAAGAGCTTTCTGGAAAGTCTTCAATCTTTCATCTACTCCTATCAGAGGCGTGGCAATAATGTTCACAAGAAATGTTGGGTTTTAATTAAAATCACATTTTTGTGTCAACTTTGCAAACGCTCTAGCGGCTAAACTATTTGAGCGAGGTCACGCAGGCAAAAAGCATTGCTTAGACAATTTAAAGAGCTTTCAGGAAAGTCATCAATCTTTCTTCTACTCCTATCAGAGGCGTCGCAATAGTGTTCACAAGAAATGTTGGGTTTTAATTAAAATCGCATTTTTGTTTCAACTTTGCAAAGGCTCTAGCGGCTAAACTATTTGTACGAGGTGAGGCAGGCAAAAAGCATTACTTAGACAATTTAAAGAGCTTTCAGGAAAGTCATCAACCTTTCTTCTACTCCTTTCAGAGGCGTGGCAATAGTGTTCACAAGAAATGTTGGGTTTTAATTAAAATCACATTTTTGTTTCAACTTTGCAAAGGCTCTAGCGGCTAAACTATTTGAACGAGGTGAGGCAGGCAAAAAGCATTGCTTAGACAATTTAAAGAGCTTTCAGGAAAGTCTTCACTCTTTCTTCTACTCCTACCAGGAATTTGGTAATAGTGTTCACAAGAAATGTGAGGTTTTGAGAAAAATCACATTTTTGTTTCAACTTTGCAAAAGCTCTAGCGGCTAAACTATTTGAACGAGGTGAGCAGGCAAAAAGCATTGCTTAGACAATTTAAAGAGCTTTCTGGAAAGTCTTCAATCTTTCATCTACTCCTATCAGAGGCGTGGCAATAATGTTCACAAGAAATGTTGGGTTTTAATTAAAATCACATTTTTGTGTCAACTTTGCAAACGCTCTAGCGGCTAAACTATTTGAGCGAGGTGACGCAGGCAAAAAGCATTGCTTAGACAATTTAAAGAGCTTTCAGGAAAGTCTTCAATCTTTCTTCTACTCCTATCAGAGGCGTCGCAATAGTGTTCACAAGAAATGTTGGGTTTTAATTAAAATCGCATTTTTGTTTCAACTTTGCAAAGGCTCTAGCGGCTAAACTATTTGAACGAGGTGAGGCAGGCAAAAAGCATTGCTTAGACAATTTAAAGAGCTTTCAGGAAAGTCTTGAATCTTTCTTCTCCTCCTACCAGGAACGTGGTAATAGTGTTCACAAGAAATGTTGGGTTTTAATTAAAATCGCATTTTTGTTTCAACTTTGCAAAGGCTCTAGCGGCTAAACTATTTGAACGAGCTGAGGCAGGCAAAAGGCATTGCTTAGACAATTTAAAGAGCTTTCAGGAAAGTCTTCAATCTTTCTTCTACTCCTACCAGGAACGTGGTAATAGTGTTCACAAGAAATGTAGGATTTTGAGAAAAATCCCGTTTTTGTTTCACCTTTGCAAACGGTGAAATCACAAGAAATGTTGGGTTTTAATTAAACTCACATTTTTGTTTCAACTTTGCAAAGGCTCTAGCGGCTAAACTATTTGAACGAGTTGAGACAAGCAAAAAGTATTGCTTAGATAATTTAAAGAGCTTTCAGGAAAGTCATCAACCTTTCTTCTACTCCTTTCAGAGGCGTGGCAATAGTGTTCACAAGAAATGTTGGGTTTTAATTAAAATCACATTTTTGTTTCAACTTTGCAAAGGCTCTAGCGGCTAAACTATTTGAACGAGGTGAGGCAGGCAAAAAGCATTGCTTAGACAATTTAAAGAGCTTTCAGGAAAGTCTTCAATCTTTCTTCTACTCCTACCAGGAATGTGGTAATAGTGTTCACAAGAAATGTGAGGTTTTGAGAAAAATCACATTTTTGTTTCAACTTTGCAAAGGCTCTAGCGGCTAAACTATTTGAACGTGGTGAGTTAAACAAAAAACATTGCTTAGATAATTTAAAGAGCTTCGAGGAAAGCATTAAAACTTTCTTCTACTCCTACCTGAAACGTGGCAATAGCGTTCAGAAGAAATATAGGGCTTTGATAAAAATCACATTTTTGTTTCAACTTTGCAAACGCTCTAGCGGCTAAACTATTTGAACGTGGTGAGTTAAACAAAAAGCATTGCTTAGAGCTAAACTATTTGAACGTGGTGAGTTAAACAAAAAGCATTGCTTAGATAATTTAAAGAGCTTTCAGGAAAGCATTCAATCTTTCTTCTACTCCTACCAGAAACGTGGCAATAGTGTTCAGAAGAAATATCGGGCTTTGATAAAAATCACATTTTTGTTTCACCTTTGCAAACGCTCTAACGGCTAAAATATTTGAACGAGGTGAGCAGGCAAAAAGTATTGCTTAGACAATTTAAAGAGCTTTCTGGAAAGTCTTCAATCTTTCATCTACTCCTATCAGAGGCGTGGCAATAATGTTCACAAGAAATGTTGGGTTTTAGTTAAAATCACATTTTTGTGTCAACTTTGCAAACGCTCTAGCGGCTAAACTATTTGAGCGAGGTGACGCAGGCAAAAAGCATTGCTTAGACAATTTAAAGAGCTTTCAGGAAAGTCATCAATCTTTCTTCTACTCCTATCAGAGGCGTGGCAATAGTGTTCACAAGAAATGTTGGGTTTTAATTAAAATCACATTTTTGTTTCAACTTTGCAGAAGCTCTAGCGGCTAAACTATTTGAACGAGGTGAGCAGGCAAAAAGCATTGCCTAGACAATTTAAAGAGCTTTCTGGAAAGTCTTCAATCTTTCATCTACCCCTATCAGAGGCGTGGCAATAATGTTCACAAGAAATGTTGGGTTTTAATTAAAATCACATTTTTGTGTCAACTTTGCAAACGCTCTAGCGGCTAAACTATTTGAGCGAGGTGACGCAGGCAAAAAGCATTGCTTAGACAATTTAAAGAGCTTTCAGGAAAGTCATCAATCTTTCTTCTACTCCTATCAGAGGCGTCGCAATAGTGTTCACAAGAAATGTTGGGTTTTAATTAAAATCGCATTTTTGTTTCAACTTTGCAAAGGCTCTAGCGGCTAAACTATTTGAACGAGGTGAGGCAGGCAAAAAGCATTGCTTAGACAATTTAAAGAGCTTTCAGGAAAGTCTTCAATCTTTCTTCTACTCCTACCAGGAATGTGGTAATAGTGTTCACAAGAAATGTGAGGTTTTGAGAAAAATCACATTTTTGTTTCAACTTTGCAAAGGCTCTAGCGGCTAAACTATTTGAACGTGGTGAGTTAAACAAAAAACATTGCTTAGATAATTTAAAGAGCTTCGAGGAAAGCATTAAAACTTTCTTCTACTCCTACCTGAAACGTGGCAATAGCGTTCAGAAGAAATATAGGGCTTTGATAAAAATCACATTTTTGTTTCAACTTTGCAAACGCTCTAGCGGCTAAACTATTTGACCGTGGTGAGTTAAACAAAAAGCATTGCTTAGAGCTAAACTATTTGAACGTGGTGAGTTAAACAAAAAGCATTGCTTAGATAATTTAAAGAGCTTTCAGGAAAGCATTCAATCTTTCTTCTACTCCTATCAGGAACGTGGCAGTAGTGTTCAGAAAAAATATAGGGCTTTGATAAAAATCACAGTTTTTTTTCACCTTTGCAAACGCTCTAGCGGTTTTAATTAAAATCACATTTTTGTGTCAACTTTGCAAGGGCTCTAGCGGCTAAACTATTTGAGCGAGGTGAGTTAAACAAAAAGCATTGCTTAGATAATTTAAAGAGCTTTCAGGAAAGCATTCAATCTTTTTTCTACTCCTATCAGAAACGTGGCAATAGTGTTCAGAAGAAATATAGGGCTTTGATAAAAATCACATTTTTGTTTCACCTTTACAAACGCTCTAGCGGCTAAACTATTTGAACGTGGTGAGTTAAACAAAAAGCATTGCTTAGATAATTTAAAGAGCTTTCAGGGAAAGCATTCAATCTTTCTTCTACTCCTACCAGAAACATGGCAATAGTGTTCAGAAGAAATATAGAGCTTTGATAAAAATCACATTTTTGTTTCACCTTTGTAAACGCTCTAGCGGCTTAACTATTTGAACGTGGTGAGTTAAACAAAAAGCATTGCTTAGATAATTTAAATAGCTTTCAGGAAAGTCTTCAATCTTTCTTCTACTCCTATCAGAGGCGTGGCAATAGTGTTCACAAGAAATGTTGGGTTTTAATTAAAATCACATTTTTGTTTCAACTTTGAAAAGGCTCTAGCGGCTAAACTATTTGAGCGAGTTGAGACAAGCAAAAAGTATTGCTTAGATAATTTAAAGAGCTTTCAGGAAAGTCATCAAACTTTCTTCTACTCCTTTCAGAGGCGTGGCAATAGTGTTCACAAGAAATGTTGGGTTTTAATTAAAATCACATTTTTGTTTCAACTTTGAAAAGGCTCTATCGGCTAGACTATTTAAACGAGGTGAGGCAGGCAAAAAGCATTGCTTAGACAATTTAAAGAGCTTTCAGGAAAGTCTTCAATCTTTCTTCTACTCCTACCAGGAACGTGGTAATAGTGTTCACAAGAAATGTTAGGTTTTAATTAAAATCGCATTTTTCTTTCAACTTTGCAAAGGCTCTAGCGGCTAAACTATTTGAACGAGGTGAGGCAGGCAAAAGGCATTGCTTAGACAATTTAAAGAGCTTTCAGGAAAGTCTTCAATCTTTCTTCTACTCCTACCAGGAACGTGGTAATAGTGTTCACAAGAAATGTGGGGTTTTGAGAAAAATCACATTTTTGTTTCAACTTTGCAAAGGCTCTAGCGTCTAAACTATTTGAACGTGGTGAGTTAAACAAAAAAAATTGCTTAGATAATTTAAAGAGCTTCGAGGAAAGCATTAAAACTTTCTTCTACTCCTACCTGAAACGTGGCAGTAGCGTTCAGAAGAAATATAGGGCTTTGATAAAAATCACATTTTTGTTTCAACTTTGCAAACGCTCTAGCGGCTAAACTATTTGAACGTGGTAAGTTAAACAAAAAGCATTGCTTAGAGCTTTCAGGAAAGCATTCAATCTTTCTTCTACTCCTACCAGAAACGTGGCAATAGTGTTCAGAAGAAATATAGGGCTTTGATAAAAATCACATTTTTGTTTCACCTTTGCAAACGCTCTAGCGGCTAAACTATTTGAACGTGGTGAGTTAAACAAAAAACATTGCTTAGATAATTTAAAGAGCTTTCAGGAAAGTCTTCAATCTTTCTTCTGCTCCTACCAGAAACGTGGCAACAGTGTTCTCAAAAAATGTTGGGTTTTGAGAAAAATCACATTTTGTTTCAACTTTTCAAACGCTCAGCCGCTAGATTTGAACGAGTTGAGTCAAATAATAAGCACTGGTTAGATAATTTAAAGAGCTTTCAGGAAAGTCTTCAGTATTTCTTCTACTCCTACCAGGAGCGTGGTAATAGTGTTCACAAGAAATGTGGAGTTTTGAGAAAAATCACATTTTTGTTTCAACTTTGCAAACGCATTAACGGTTATAATTTAAATCACATGTTTGTTTCAACTTTGCAAGGGCTCTAGCGGCTAAACTATTTGAACGAATTGAGTCAAATAAAAACCGTCGTTTAGATAATTTAAAGAGCTTTCAGGAAAGTCTTCAATCTTTCTTCTACTCCTACCAGGAACGGGGTAATAGTGTTCAAAAGAAATGTAGGGTTTTGAGAAAACTCACATTTTTGTTTCAACTTTGCAAACGCTCTAGCGGCTAAACTATTTGAACGAGGTGAGTCAAACAATTTGCATTAGTTGGATAATTTAAAGAGCTTTCAGGAAAGCCTTCAATCTTTCTTCTACTCCTACCAGGAACGCGGTAATAGTGTTCAAAAGAAATGTAGAGTTTTGAGAAAACTCACATTTTTGTTTCAACTTTGCAAACGCTCTAGCGGCTAAACTATTTGAAAGTGGTGAGTTAAACCAAAAACATTGCTTAGATAATTTAAAGAGCTTTCAGGAAAGCATACAAACTTTCTTCTACTCCTACCAGAAACGTGGCAATAGTGTTCAGAAGAAATATAGAGCTTTGATAAAAATCACATTTTTGTTTCACCTTTGTAAACGCTCTAGCGGCTAAACTATTTGAACGTGATGAGTTAAACAAAAAACATTGCTTAGATAATTTAAAGAGCTTTCAGGAAAGTCTTCAATCTTTCTTCTGCTCCTACCAGAAACGTGGCAACAGTGTTCACAAGAAATGTTGGGTTTTGAGGAAAATCGCATTTTTGTTTCAACTTTGCAAAGGCTCTAGCGGCTAAACTATTTGAACGAGTTGAGACAAGCAAAAAGTATTGCTTAGATAATTTAAAGAGCTTTCAGGAAAGTCTTCAATCTTTCTTCTGCTCCTACCAGAAGCGTGGCAATAGTGTTCAGAAGAAATATAGGGCTTTGATAAAAATCACATTTTTGTTTCACCTTTGCAAACGCTCTAGCAGCTAAACTATTTGAACGTGGTGAGTTAAACACAAAGCATTGCTTAGATAATTTAAAGAGCTTTCAGGAAAGTCTTCAACCTTTCTTCTACTCCTACCAGAAACGTGGCAACAGTGTTCACAAAAAATGTTGGGTTTTGAGAAAAATCACATTTTTGTTTCAACTTTTCAAACGCTCTAGCGGCTAAACTATTTGAACGAGGTGAGTCGAATAATAAGCACTGGTTAGATAATTTAAAGAGCTTTCAGGAAAGTCTTCAGTCTTTCTTCTACTCCTACCAGGAACGTGGTAATAGTGTTCACAAGTAATGTGGAGTTTTGAGAAAAATCACATTTTTGTTTCAACTTTGCAAACGCTTTAGCGGTTATAATTTAAATCACATATTTGTTTCATCTTTGCAAGGGCTCTAGCGGCTAAACTATTTGAACGAGGTGAGTCAAACAAAAAGCATTGCTTAGATAATTTAAAGAGCTTTCAGAAAAGTCTTCAATTTTTTTTCTGCTCCTACCAGAAACGTGGAAACAGTGTTCACAAAAAATGTTGGGTTTTGAGAAAAATCACATTTTTGTTTCAACTTTTCAAACGCTCTAGCGGCTAAACTATTTGAACGAGGTGAGTCGAATAATAAGCACTGGTTAGATAATTTAAAGAGCTTTCAGGAAAGTCTTCAGTCTTTCTTCTACTCCTACCAGGAACGTGGTAATAGTGTTCACAAGAAATGTGGAGTTTTGAGAAAAATCACATTTTTGTTTCAACTTTGCAATCGCTTTAGCGGCTAAACTATTTGAGCGTGGTGAGTTAAACAAAAAGCATGGATTAGATAATTTAAAGAGCTTTCAGGAAAGCATTCGCCCTTTCTTCTACTCCTACCAGAAACGTGGTAATAGTGTTCAAAAGAAATGTAGGGTTTTGAGAAAAATCACATTTTTGTTTCAACTTTGCAAACGCTCTAGCGGCTAAACTGTTTGAACGAGGTGAGTCAGACAATTTGCATTAGTTAGATAATTTAAAGAGCTTTCAGGAAAACCTTCAATCTTTTTTCTACTCCTACCAGGGGGTGGCAACAGAGTTCACAAAAAATGTAGGGTTTTGAGAAAAATCACATTTTTGTTTCACCTTTGTTAACGCTCTAGCGGCTAAACTATTTGAACGTGGTGAGTTAAACAAAAAGCATTGGTTAGATAATTTAAAGAGCTTTCAGGAAAGTCTTCAATCTTTCTTCTACTCCTATCAGAAACGTGGCAATAGTGTTCAGAAAAAATATAGGGCTTTGATAAAAATCACAGTTTAGTTTCACCTTTGCAAACGCTCTAGCGGTTATAATTTAAATCACATATTTGTTTCAACTTTGCAAGGGCTCTAGCGGCTAAACTATTTGAACGAGGTGAATTAAACAAAAAGCATTGCTTAGATAATTTAAAGAACTTTCAGGGAAGCATTCAATCTTTCTTCTACTCCTATCAGAAACGTGGCAATAGTGTTCAGAAAATATATAGGGCTTTGATAAAAATCACATTTTTGTTTCACCTTTGCAAACGCTCTAGCGGCTAAACTATTTGAACGTGGTTAGTTAAACAAAAAGCATTGCTTAGATAATTTAAAGAGCTTTCAGGAAAGCATTCAATCTTTCTTCTACTCCTACCAGAAACGTGGTAATAGAGTTCACAAGAAATGTGGAGTTTTGAGAAAAATCATATTTTTGTTTCAACTTTGCAAACGCTCTAGCGGCTAAACTATTTGAACGAGGTGAGTCAAATAATATGCATTAGTTGGATAATTTAAATAGCTTTCAGGAAAGTCTTCAATCTTTCTTCTACTCCTACCAGGGGCGTGGCAACAGAGTTCACAAGAAATGTAGGGTTTTGAGAAAAATCACATTTTTGTTTCAACTTTGCAACCACTCTAGCGGCTAAACTATTTGAACGAATTGAGTCAGATAAAAAGCATCGCTTAGATAATTTAAAGAGCTTTCAGGAAAGCCTTCAATCTTTCTTCTACTCCTACCAGAAACGTGGCAACAGTTTTCACAAAAAATGTTGGATATTGAGAAATATCACATTTTTGTTTCAACTTTGCAAACGCTCTAGAGGTGAGTCAAACAATGTGCTTTGGTTGGATAATTTAAAGAGCTTTCAGGAAAGCGTTCAGTCTTTCTTCTACTCCTACAAGGGGCGTGGCAACAGAGTTCACAAGAAATGTTGGGTTTTGAGAAAAATCACATTTTTATTTCAACTTTGCAAACGCTCTAGCGGCTAAACTATTTGAAAGAGGTGAGTCACACGAAAAGCATTGCTTAGATAATTTAAAGAGCTTTGAGGAAAGCATTAAAACTTTATTTTACTCCTATCAGAAACGTGGCAATAGTGTTCAGAAGAAATATAGGGCTTTGATAAAAGTCAGATTTTTGTTTCACCTTTGCAAACGCTCTAGCGGCTAAGCTATTTGAACGTGGTGAGTTAAACAAAAAGCATTGCTTAGATAATTTAAATAGCTTTCAGGAAAGCATTCAATCTTTCTTCTACTCCTATCAGAAACGTGGCAATAGTGTTCAGAAAAAATATAGGGCTTTGATAAAAATCGCAGTTTTGTTTCACCTTTGCAAACGCTCTAGCGGTTATAATTTAAATCACATATTTGTTTCACCTTTGCAAACGCTCTAGCGGCTAAACTATTTGAACGTGGTGAGTTAAACAAAAATCATTGCTTAGATAATTTAAAGAGCTTTCAGGAAAGCATACAAACTTTCTTCTACTCCTACCAGAAACGTGGCAATAGTGTTCAGAAGAAATATAGAGCTTTGATAAAAATCACATTTTTGTTTCACCTTTGTAAACGCTCTAGCGGCTAAACTATTTGAACGTGGTGAGTTAAACAAAAAACATTGCTTAGATAATTTAAAGAGCTTTCAGGAAAGAATTCAATCTTTCTTCTACTCCTACCAGGAACGCGGTAATAGTGTTCAAAAAAATGTAGGGTTTTGAGAAAAATCACATTTTTGTTTCAACTTTGCAAACGCTCTAGCGGCTGAACTATTTGAACGAGGTGAGTCAAACAATTTGCATAAGTTGGATAATTTAAAGAGCTTTCAGGAAAGCATTCAATCTTTCTTCTACTCCTACCAGGGGCGTTGCAACAGAGTTCACAAGAAATGTAGGGTTTTGAGAAAAATCACATTTTTGTTTCAACTTAGCAAACACTCTTGCGGCTTAACTATTTGAACGAATTGAGTCAGATAAAAAGCATCGTTTAGATAATTTAAAGAGCTTTCAGCAAAGCCTTCAATCTTTCTTCTACACCTACCAGAAACGTGGCAACAGTGTTCACAAAAAATCTTGGATATTGAGAAAAATCACTATTTTTTTTTTCAACTTTGCAAACGCTCTAGCGGCTAACTATTTGAATGAGGTGAGTCAAACAATTTGCATTAGTTGGATAATTTAAAGAGCTTTCAGGAAAGCATTCAGTCTTTCTTCTACTCCTACAAGGGGCGTGGCAACAGAGTTCACAAGAAATGTTGGGTTTTGAGAAAAATCACATTTTTATTTCAACTTTGCAAACTCTCTAGCGGCTAAACTATTTGAAAGAGGTGAGTCACACGAAAAGCATTGCTTAGATAATTTAAAGAGCTTTGAGGAAAGCATTAAAACTTTCTTTTACTCCTATCAGAAACGTGGCAATAGTGTTCCGAAGAAATATAGGGCTTTGATAAAAATCACATTTTTGTTTCACCTTTGCAAACGCTCTAGCGGCTAAACTATTTGAACGTGGTGAGTTAAACAAAAAGCATTGCTTAGATAATTTAAAGAGCTTTCAGGAAAGCATTCAATCTTTCTTCTACTCCTATCAGAAACGTGGCAATAGTGTTCAGAAAAAATATAGGGCTTTGATAAAAATCACATTTTTGTTTCACCTTTGCAAACGCTCTAGCGGTTATTAATTTAAAACACATTGTTAGATAATTTGAAACGCTCTTAGGGCATAAACTATTTTAACTCCTACCAGAAACGTCAAAATTTTTAGATAATTTAAAGAGCTTTGAGGAAACAATCACATTTTTTTACACCTTCAGAAACGTTGGCAATTTAAGTGGTGAGAAGAAATATAAGCTTTAATTTTAAAAGTTTTAAAACATTTTTTTTCACCCTTCCAAACGCTAATAGCGTTCAAAAGAAAAGTGGTTTTAGAAAAAAAGCAACTTTGCTTAGGGGTAATTTAAATGAGCCTTTCAGGAAAGAACATTCAATCTTTCTTCTACTCCTACCAGGACGTGGCAACAGTGTTCAAAAAAATGTATGGGTTTTGAGAAAAATCACATTTTTGTTTCAACTTTGCAAACGCTCTAGCGGCTGAACTATTTGAACGAGGTGAGTCAAACAATTTGCATAAGTTGGATAATTTAAAGAGCTTTCAGGAAAGCATTCAATCTTTCTTCTACTCCTACCAGGGGCGTGGCAACAGAGTTCACAAGAAATGTATGGTTTTGAGAAAAATCACATTTTTGTTTCAACTTTGCAAACACTCTAGCGGCTAAACTATTTGAACGAATTGAGTCAGATAAAAAGCATCGTTTAGATAATTTAAAGAGCTTTCAGCAAAGCCTTCAATCTTTCTTCTACTCCTACCAGAAACGTGGCAACAGTGTTCACAAAAAATGTTGGGTTTTGAGAAAAATCACATTTTTTTTCAACTTTGCAAACGCTCTAGCGGCTAACTATTTGAACGAGGTGAGTCAAACAAAGCATTAGTTAGATAATTTAAAGAGCTTTCAGGAAAGCATTCAATCTTTCTTCTACTCCTATCAGAAACGTGGCAACAGTGTTCACAAGAAATGTAGGGTTTTGAGAAAAATCACATTTTTGTTTCAACTTTGCAAACGCTCTAGCGGCTAAACTATTTGAACGAGGTGAGTCAAAAATAGCATTGTTAGGGTAATTTAAAGAGCTTTGAGGAAAGCTTCAATCTTTCTTCTACTCCTACCAGAAACGTGGCAATAGTGTTCACAAGAAATTAGGTTTGAGAAAAATCATATTTTTGTTTCAACTTTGCAAACGCTCTAGCGGCTAAACTATTTGAACGAGGTGAGTCAAACAAAAAGCATTGTTAGATAATTTAAAGAGCTTTCAGGAAAGCTTCAATCTTTCTTCTACTCCTACCAGAAACGTGGCAACAGTGTTCACAAAAAATGTTGGGTTTGAGAAAAATCACATTTTTGTTTCAACTTTGCAAACGCTCTAGCGGCTAAACTATTTGAACGAGGTGAGTCAAACAATAACATTGTTAGATAATTTAAAGAGCTTTCAGGAAAGCATTCAATCTTTCTTCTACTCCTACCAGAAACGTGGCAATAGTGTTCACAAGAAATCTTTAAATTATAACCAATCACTTTTTGTTTCACACCTTTCAAACGCTCTAGCCGGGTAGAGCTTTGAACAAAGGTGAAACAAAAATTGATTTTTAAATACATTTTTTGGAAACTTTTCTTGCCACTCCCTCTAGGAGTAGGAAATTTGTGTTCCTGAAAGCTATTTAAATTACTAAGCAATGCTTTTTGTTTAACTCACCTCGTTCAAAAGTTTAGCCGCTAAAGCGTTTGCAAAGTTGAAACAAAAATGTGATTTTCTTTCAAAACTACAATTTCTTGTGAACACTATTACCACGTCCTGGTAGGAGTAGAAGAAAGACTGAAGACTTTCCTGAAAGCTTTTAAATTACCTAACATGTTTTTTTGACTCACCTCGTTCAAATAGTTTAGCCGCTAGAGCGTTTGAAAGTTGAAACAAAAATGTGATTTTTCTCAAAACCCAACATTTTTTGTGATCACTTTTGCCACGTTTCTGGTAGGAGCAGAAAAAAAATTGAAGACTTTTCTGAAAGCTCTTTAAATTATCTAAGCAATGTTTTTTGTTTAACTCACCTCTTTCAAATAGTTTAGCCGCTAGAGCGTTTGCAAAGTTGAAAGAAATATGTGATTTAAATTATAACCGCTAAAGCGTTTCTCAAAACTCCAGATTTCTTGTGAACACTATTACCACGTCCCTGGTAGGAGTAGAAGAAAGACTGAAGACTTTCCTGAAAGCTAGTTAAATTATCTAACAAGTGCTTATTATTTGACTCAACTCGTTCAAATAGTTTAGCCGCTAGAGCGTTTGAAAAGTTGAAACAAAAATGTGATTTTTCTCAATACCCAACATTTTTTGTGAACACTGTTGCCACGTTTCTGGTAGGATTAGAAGAAAGATTGAAGACTTTCCTGAAAGCTCTTTAAATTATCTAAGCAATGCTTTTTGTTTAACTCACCTCGTTCAAATAGTTTAGCCGCTAGAGCGTTTGAAAAGTTGAAACAAAAATGTGATTTTTCTCAATACCCAACATTTTTTGTGAACACTGTTGCCACGTTTCTGGTAGGATTAGAAGAAAGATTGAAGACTTTCCTGAAAGCTCTTTAAATTATCTAAGCAATGCTTTTTGTTTAACTCACCACGGTCAAATAGTTTAGCTAGAGCGTTTGCAAAGGTGAAACAAAAATGTGGTTTTTATCAAAGCCCTATATTTATTCTGAACACTATTGCCACGTTTCTGGTAGGAGTAGAAGAAAGATTGAAGACTTTCCTGAAAGCTATTTAAATTATCTAAGCAATGCTTTTTGTTTAACTCACCTCGTTCAAATAGTTTAGCCGCTAGAGCGTTTGAAAAGTTGAAACAAAAAAGTAATTTTTCTCAAAACCCAACATTTTTTGTGAACACTGTTGCCACGTTTCTGGTAGGAGCAGAAGAAAGGTTGAAGACTTTCCTGAAAGCTCTTTAAATTATCTAAGCAATGTTTTTTGTTTAGCTCACCACGTTCAAATAGTTTAGCCGCTAGCGCGTTTACAAAGGTGAAACAAAAATGTGATATTTATCAAAGCTCCATATTTCTTCTGAACACTATTGCCACGTTTCTGGTAGGAGTAGAAGAAAGATTGAATGCTTTCCTGAAAGCTCTTTAAATTATCTAACCAATGCTTTTTGTTTAACTCACCACGTTCAAATAGTTTAGCCGCTAAGGCGATTGCAAATTTGAAACAAAAATGTGATTTTTCTCAAAACTCCACATTTCTTGTGAACACTATTACCACGTTCCTGGTAGGAGTAGAAGAAAGACTGAAGACTTTCCTGAAAGCTCTTTAAATTACCTAACCAGTGCTTATTATTCGACTCACCTCGTTCAAATAATTTAGCCGCTAGAGCGTTTGAAAGTTGAAACAAAAATGTGATTTTTCTCAAAACCCAACATTTTTTGTGATCACTTTTGCCACGTATCTGGTAGGAGCAGAAAAAAAATTGAAGACTTTTCTGAAAGCGCTTTAAATTATCTAAGCAATGTTTTTTGTTTGACGCTCAAATAGTTTAGCCGCTAGAGCGTTTGCAAAGGTGAAACAAAAATGTGATTTTTATCAAAGCCCTATATTTCTTCTGAACACTGTTGTCACGTTTCTGATAGGAGTAAAAGAAAGTTTTAATGCTTTCCTCAAAGCTCTTTAAATTATCTAAGCAATGCTTTTCGTGTGACTCACCTCTTTCAAATAGTTTAGCCGCTAGAGCGTTTGCAAAGTTGAAATAAAAATGTGATTTTTCTCAAAACCCAACATTTTTTGTGAACACTGTTGCCACGTTTCTGATAGGAGTAGAAGAAAGATTGAATGCTTTCCTGAAAGCTCTTTAAATTATCTAAGCAATGCTTTTTGTTTAACTCACCTCGTTCAAATAGTTTAGCCGCTAGAGCCCTTGCAAAGTTGAAACAAATATGTGATTTAAATTATAACCGCTAGAGCGTTTGCAAAGGTGAAACAAAACTGTGATTTTTATCAAAGCCCTATATTTTTTCTGAACACTATTGCCACGTTTCTGATAGGAGTAGAAGAAAGATTAAATGATTTCCTGAAAGCTCTTTAAATTATCTAAGCAATGCTTTTTGTTTAACTCACCACGTTCAAATAGTTTAGCCGCTAGAGCGTTTGCAAAGGTGAAACAAAAATGTGATTTTTATTAAAGCCCTATATTTCTTCTGAACACTATTGCCACGTTTTTGATAGGAGTAAAAGAAAGTTTTAATGCTTTCCTCAAAGCTCTTTAAATTATCTAAGCAATGCTTTTCGTGTGACTCACCTCTTTCAAATAGTTTAGCCGCTAGAGCGTTTGCAAAGTTGAAATAAAAATGTGATTTTTCTCAAAACCCAGCATTTCTTGTGAACTCTGTTGCCACGCCCCTTGTAGGAGTAGAAGAAAGACTGAATACTTTCCTGAAAGCTCTTTAAATTATCCAACTAATGCAAATTGTTTGACTCACCTCGTTCAAATAGTTAGGCCGCTAGAGCGTTTGCAAAGTTGAAACAAAAATGTGATTTTTCTCAGTATCCAACATTTTTTGTGAACACTGTTGCCACGTTTCTGGTAAGAGTAGAAGAAAGATTGAAGGCTTTGCGGAAAGCTCTTTAAATTATCCAACTTATGCAAATTGTTTGACTCACCTCGTTCAAATAGTTTAGCCGCTAGAGTGTTTGCAAAGTTGAAACAAAAATGTGATTTTTATCAAAACCCTACATTTCTTGTGAACTCTGTTGCCACGCCCCTGGTAGGAGTAGAAGAAAGATTGAATGCTTTCCTGAAAGCTCTTTAAATTATCCAACTTATGCAAATTGTTTGACTCACCTCGTTCAAATAGTTCAGCCGCTAGAGCGTTTGCAAAGTTGAAACAAAAATGTGATTTTTCTCAAAACCCTACATTTCTTGTGAACACTATTACCGCGTTCCTGGTAGGAGTAGAAGAAAGATTGAATGCTTTCCTGAAAGCTCTTTAAATTATCTAAGTAATGTTTTTTGTCTAACTCACCACGTTCAAATAGTTTAGCCGCTAGAGCGTTTACAAAGGTAAAACAAAAATGTGATTTTTATCAAAGCTCTATATTTCTTCTGAACACTATTGCCACGTTTCTGGTAGGAGTAGAAGAAAGTTTGTATGCTTTCCTGAAAGCTCTTTAAATTATCTAAGCAACGCTTTTTGTTTAACTCACCACATTCAAATAGTTTAGCCGCTAGAGCGTTTGCAAAGGTGAAACAAAAATGTGATTTTTATCAAAGACCTATATTTCTTCTGAACACTATTGCTACGTTTCTGATAGGAGTAGAAGAAAGATTGAATGCTTTCCTGAAAGCTCTTTAAATTATCTAAGCAATGCTTTTTGTGTAACTCACCTCGTTCAAATAGTTTAGCCGCTAGAGCCCTTGCAAAGTTGAAACAAATATGTGATTTAAATTATAACCGCTTGAGCGTTTGCAAAGGTGAAACAAAACTGTGATTTTTATCAAAGCCCTATATTTTTTCTGAACACTATTGCCACGTTTCTGATAGGAGTAGAAGAAAGATTGAATGCTTTCCTGGAAGCTCTTTAAATTATCTAAGCAATGCTTTTTGTTTAACTCACCACGTTCAAATAGTTTAGCCGCTAGAGCGTTTGCAAAGGTGAAACAAAAATGTGATTTTTATCAAAGACCTATATTTCTTCTGAACACTATTGCCACGTTTCTGATAGGAGTAGAAGAAAGATTGAATGCTTTCCTGAAAGCTCTTTAAATTATCTAAGCAATGCTTTTTGTGTAACTCACCTCGTTCAAATAGTTTAGCCGCTAGAGCCCTTGCAAAGTTGAAACAAATATGTGATTTAAACTATAACCGCTAGAGCGTTTGCAAAGGTGAAACAAAACTGTGATTTTTATCAAAGCCCTATATTTTTTCTGAACACTATTGCCACGTTTCTGATAGGAGTGGAAGAAAGATTGAATGCTTTCCTGAAAGCTCTTTAAATTATCTAAGCAATGCTTTTTGTTTAACTCACCACATTCAAATAGTTTAGCCGCTAGAGCGTTTGCAAAGGTGAAACAAAAATGTGATTTTTATCAAAGCCCTATATTTCTTCTGAACACTATTGCCACGTTTCTGATAGGAGTAAAAGAAAGTTTTAATGCCTTCCTCAAAGCTCTTTAAATTATCTAACCAATGCTTTTGTTTAACTCACCACGTTCAAATGGTTTAGCCGCTAGAGCGTTAACAAAGGTGAAACAAAAATGTGATTTTTCTCAAAACCCTACATTTTTTGTGAACTCGGTTGCCACCCCCCTGGTAGGAGTAGAAAAAAGATTGAAGATTTTCCTGTAAGCTCTTTAAATTATCTAACTAATGCAAGTTGTTTGACTCACCTCGTTCAAATAGTTTAGCCGCTAGAGCGTTTGCAAAGTTGAAACAAAAATGTGATTTTTCTCAAAACCCTACATTTCTTTTGAACACTATTACCACATTTCTGGTAGGAGTAGAAGAAAGTTCGAATGCTTTCCTGAAAGCTCTTTAAATTAGCTAATCCATGCTTTTTGTTTAACTCACCACGTTCAAATAGTTTAGCCGCTAAAGCGATTGCAAAGTTGAAAAAAAAAATGTGATTTTTCTCAAAACTCCACATTTCTTGTGAACACTATTACCACGTTCCTGGTAGGAGTAGAAGAAAGACTGAAGACTTTCCTGAAAGCTCTTTAAATTATCTAACCAGTGCTTATTATTCGACTCACCTCGTTCAAATAGTTTAGCCGCTAGAGCGTTTGAAAAGTTGAAACAAAAATGTGATTTTTCTCAAAACCCAACATTTTTTGTGAACACTGTTGCCACGTTTCTGGTAGGAGCAGAAAAAAAATTGAAGACTTTTCTGAAAGCTCTTTAAATTATCTAAGCAATGTTTTTTGTTTAACTCACCTCGTTCAAATAGTTTAGCCGCTAGAGCCCTTGCAAAGTTGAAAGAAATATGTGATTTTTATCAAAGCCCTATATTTTTCTGAACACTATTGCCACGTTTCTGGTAGGAGTAGAAGAAAGATGAATGCTTTCCTGAAAGCTCTTTAAATTATCTAACAATGCTTTTTTTTACTCACCCGTTCAAATAGTTTAGCCGCTAGAGCGTTTGCAAAGTTGAAACAAAAATGTGATTTTTCTCAAAACTCCACATTTCTTGTGAACACTATTGCCACGTTTCTGGTAGGAGTAGAAGAAAGATTGAAGACTTTCCTGAAAGCTCTTTAAATTATCTAAGCAATGCTTTTGTTGACTCACCTCGTTCAAATAGTTTAGCCGCTAGAGCGTTTGACAAAGTTGAAACAAAAATGTGATTTTTCTCAAAAGCCAACATTTCTTGTGAACACTTTGCCACGTTTCTGGTAGGAGTAGAAGAAAGATTGAATGCTTTCCTGAAAGCTCTTTAAATTATCTAACAATGCTTTTTGTTTACTCACCCGTTCAAATAGTTTAGCCGCTAGAGCGTTTGCAAAGTTGAAACAAAAATGTGATTTTTCTCAAACCTACATTTTTTGAACACTATTGCCACGTTTCTGAGTAGGAGTAAAAGAAAGTTTAATGCTTTCCTCAAAGCTCTTTAAATTATCTAAGCAATGCTTTTCGTGTAACTCACCTCTTTCAAATAGTTTAGCCGCAAGAGAGTTTGCAAAGTTGAAATAAAAATGTGATTTTTCTCAAAACCCAACATTTTTTGTGAACACTGTTGCCACGTTTCTGATAGGAGTAGAAGAAAGATTGAATGCTTTCCTGAAAGCTCTTTAAATTATCTAAGCAATGCTTTTTGTTTAACTCACCTCGTTCAAATAGTTTAGCCGCTAGAGCCCTTGCAAAGTTGAAACAAATATGTGATTTAAATTATAACCGCTAGAGCGTTTGCAAAGGTGAAACAAAACTGTGATTTTTATCAAAGCCCTATATTATTTCTGAACACTACGCCACGTTTCTGATAGGAGTAGAAGAAAGATTGAATGCTTTCCTGAAAGCTCTTTAAATTATCTAAGCAATGCTTTTTGTTTAAATCACCACGTTTAAATAGTTTAGCCGCTAGAGCGTTTGCAAAGGTGAAACAAAAATGTGATTTTTATCAAAGCCCTATATTTCTTCTGAACACTATTGCCACGTTTCTGATAGGAGTAAAAGAAAGTTTTAATGCTTTCCTCAAAGCTGTTTAAATTATCTAAGCAATGCTTTTCGTGTGACTCACCTCTTTCAAATAGTTAAGCCGCTAGAGCGTTTGCAAAGTTGAAATAAAAATGTGATTTTTCTCAAAACCCAACATTTCTTGTGAACTCTGTTGCCACGCCCCTTGTAGGAGTAGAAGAAAGACTGAATGCTTTCCTGAAAGCTCCTTAAATTATCCAACTAATGCAAATTGTTTGACTCACCTCATTCAAATAGTTGCTAGAGTTTGAAAAGTTGAAACAAAAATGGTTTTTTAAACCCAACATTTTTTGTGAACACTGTGCAGTTTTGTGAGTAGAAGAGATTGAAGTTTCCAAAGCTCTTTAATTATCTAAGCAATTTTTTGTTTAATCACCTTTCAATTTTTAGCCGCTAGAGCGTTTGCAAACTTGAAAAAAAAAACTCCCATTTTTTGAACATTTCATTTCTGGAGTAAGCAAGTTGAAACTTTCCGAAGCTCTTTAAAATTAGCAATTTTTTTTTAACTCCACTTCAAAGTTTCAGAGCGTTTGAAGGAAAAAAAATGTGGTTTTTATCAAAGCTCTATATTTTTGTAACTTTCAGTTTCTGAAGTAAAAGATTGAATCTTTCCTGAACTTTAAATTATTAACAATGTTTTTGTTTATCACCACTTTAAATTTTGCCGCGAGCGTTTGAAAGGTGAAAAAAAAGTGATTTTTCAAAGCCCTAATTTCTTCGAAACTATTGCCACGTTTCTGAGGAGTAAAAAAGTTTTAATTTCCCAGCTGTTTAAATTATCTAAAATGTTTTCTACTCACCTCTTTCAAATAGTTTACCAGGCGTTCAAAGTTGAAAAAAATTGATTTTTCTCAAACCCACATTTCTTGTGAACTCTTTGCCACGCCCCTTGTGAGTAAGAAAGTAATGCTTTCCTGAAAGCTCTTAAATTATCACTAAGAATGTTTACTTTCAAAATTGCGCAGAGCGTTTGCAAAGTTGAAACAAAAATGTGATTTTTCCAAATCCAAATTTTTTGTAACACTTTCCCGTTTGGTGAAGAAAGATTAAGGGTTTGAAAGCTTAAATAAAAGTGCTTTTTATCACTAATTTTCAAAATTCCAGTTTGAAAGTGAAACAAAATTGATTTTTCAAACCTAAATTTCTAGAACTTTTGCAACCCCTGTAAAATAGTGAGTTAAACTTTCAAAGTTGAAATAATAAGCATGTTTTTTTAACCACAGTTCAAATGTTTGCCCTAAGTTTAAAGTAAAAAAAATTTTTTTACAAACCATATTTTCCTATTGCAGTTTGAAATAAGAAATTAAATCCGCAATCTTTAATACTTCAATTTTTTGTAAATGTTAATGTTTACCACCTTTTAAATAAAACTTTTTGTTTAACAACGCAGACGTTTGCAAAGGTGAACAAAAATGTTTCTAAATTTTTTTAACTAGACGTTTTGTAACAAAGTAAAATTGAATCCCTAACTTTTAAATTAACAATTTTTTGTAATACACGCAAATAGTTTCCAAAACTTTGAAAGTTATCAAAAACTTATTTTTATCAACACTTATTTCTTTGAAGATTCAGTGAAAGATAAGAATTATGACCCTAAATTTTAAATATTGCATCTTTTGTTTAATATCGTTAAAATTGACGCTGAACTTAAATTGTAAAATGTTTTAAATTTAACCCTGTTAAGTGAAAAACTGATTTTTAAACTTATTTTCTAAATTGCAAATTTGAAGGTGAAAAACTGATTTCTGAAAGCCCTTTAATTAAACAATGCTTTTTTTTACTCACACTTAAATTTTACCTACATACAGTGAAAAAAAAGTTTTTCTAACCACTTTTAATTTACCCACCTGTAAGTGAAAAAAATAGTTTTCCTAAAGCTTAATTAATAAAAAATTTTAACACCTGTTAAAATTTACATCTTGAGTTGAAAAAAGATTTCTAAACTCTTTGAAATATTAACATGTGTTTAAAAGCAATTTTTCTAAACTTTAAATTTCTAATCAAGTTTTTGATAACTCAAAAGCTTCTTAAACTATTCAAATTTCTGAAAAAAAAATTTGATTTTCACATTTAAATATTAAAAATGGATTTTTAAAACCAAACTTTTTAAAGTCAATTTCTAAAGTATAGTCCTCCTAAAGTTTACTATTAAATTGTAAATTTATTTTACCTTTAAATTTTACAATTGGATTAAAAAATAACTTTTAAACACTTTTATCAGCAATTTTTGAAAGCTTTAATTTCTGAAGTTTTTTTGTTTGACCACCTCGTTCAAATAGTTTAGCCGCTAGAGCGTTTGCAAAGGTGAAACAAAAATGTGATTTTTATCAAAGCTCTATATTTCTTCTGAACACTATTGCCACGTTTCTGATAGGAGTAAAAGAAAGTTTTAATGCTTTCCTCAAAGCTCTTTAAATTATCTAAGCAATGCTTTTCGTGTGACTCACCTCTTTCAAATAGTTTAGCCGCAAGAGCGTTTGCAAAGTTGAAATAAAAATGTGATTTTTCTCAAAACCCAACATTTTTTGTGAACACTGTTGCCACGTTTCTGATAGGAGTAGAAGAAAGATTGAATGCTTTCCTGAAAGCTCTTTAAATTATCTAAGCAATGCTTTTTGTTTAACTCACCTCGTTCAAATAGTTTAGCCGCTAGAGCCCTTGCAAAGTTGAAACAAATATGTGATTTAAATTATAACCGCTAGAGCGTTTGCAAAGGTGAAACAAAACTGTGATTTTTATCAAAGCCCTATATTTTTTCCGAACACTATTGCCACGTTTCTGATAGGAGTAGAAGAAAGATTGAATGCTTTCCTGAAAGCTCTTTAAATTATCTAAGCAATGCTTTTTGTATAAATCACCACGTACAAATAGTTTAGCCGCTAGAGCGTTTGCAAAGGTGAAACAAAAATGTGATTTTTATCAAAGCCCTATATTTCTTCTGAACACTATTGCCACGTTTCTGATAGGAGTAAAAGAAAGTTTTAATGCTTTCCTCAAAGCTCTTTAAATTATCTAAGCAATGCTTTTCGTGTGACTCACCTCTTTCAAATAGTTTAGCCGCTAGAGCGTTTGCAAAGTTGAAATAAAAATGTGATTTTTCTCAAAACCCAACATTTCTTGTGAACTCTGTTGCCACGCCCCTTGTAGGAGTAGAAGAAAGACTGAATGCTTTCCTGAAAGCTCCTTAAATTATCCAACTAATGCAAATTGTTTGACTCACCTCATTCAAATAGTTAGGCCGCTAGAGCGTTTGCAAAGTTGAAACAAAAATGTGATTTTTCTCAATATCCAACATTTTTTGTGAACACTGTTGCCACGTTTCTGGTAGGATTAGAAGAAAGATTGAAGGGTTTGCGGAAAGCTCTTTAAATTATCTAAACGATGCTTTTTATCTGACTCAATTCGTTCAAATAGTTCAGCCGCTAGAGTGTTTGCAAAGTTGAAACAAAAATGTGATTTTTCTCAAAACCCTACATTTCTTGTGAACTCTGTTGCCACGCCCCTGGTAGGAGTAGAAGAAAGATTGAATGCTTTCCTGAAAGCTCTTTAAATTATCTAAGCAATGCTTTTTGTTTAACTCACCACGTTCAAATAGTTTAGCCGCTAGAGCGTTTGCAAAGGTGAAACAAAAATGTGATTTTTATCAAAGCCCTATATTTCTTCTGAACACTATTGCCACGTTTCTGATAGGAGTAAAAGAAAGTTTTAATGCTTTCCTCAAAGCTCTTTAAATTATCTAACCAATGCTTTTTGTTTAACTCACCTCGTTCAAATAGTTTAGCCGCTAGAGCCCTTGCAAAGTTGAAACAAATATGTGATTTAAATTATAACCGCTAGAGCGTTTGCAAAGGTGAAGATTAGATTATTATTAATTGAGGTAATGCACCGCGACCTAGGGTCTATTGTGCCCTCTCCTATATCACATGACCTCACAGAGCCCCAGCAGCCTGAACAGTTCCAGTAGTTTGCCGGGCTCAAGCGAGGTTATGTGATCCCTGCTGATATACACTGAATCCAGGGCCTTAAGCCTTTTCCCACAGATTGCTGTGCAATCCTGGATAAGGTGTGCTGGTGTCTCCTGTTCCAGGTCGCAGAACCGGCAGTTGGCACAGGAGACCATGCCCATGTTGGACAGGTGCTTCCTGAGCTTGCAGTGGCCGGTGTATATTGCGACGAGGAGACGGAATTTCTCGCGAGGTAGGTTAATTAATTCTTTAAACCTGGAGAGATTATACCCTCCCAGGAGCAGCTTAGCGTGGCGCATACCTGCTGCCTGCCGCCAGTGCCGCTCTCTATCCTGTCTTTCCTCCGTGCGGAGCAGCTCCTTGAGAGTGTGGGGTCCTACCGCTATGTATGGCTCTGGTCCCAACATCTTGGATGCTGCTGCCGTGCGTGCCAGCTCGTCAGCCTTCTCATTACCTTCTACTCCTTTGTGCCCTGGTACCCAGATTAGATGTACCCGATTGCACAGGGACAGGCGGTTTAGCCTTTCTACACATTCCTCGACTAAAAGCGATTTGGTCTCGTATGATAGGATCGCTTTTAGTGCCGCTTGACTATCACTGAGAATAGCTATGCGCTGGTTGCGATAGTTGCGGCTGAGGTTTACTTCCGCGCACTGACTGATGGCAAAAACTTCAGCCTGGAAGATACTTGGGAAGCTGCCCATGGGTATGGACAGCTTAGTACGCGGTCCCGCGATACCTGCCCCAATACCGTCCGGCGTTTTTGAGCCATCAGTGTACCACTGAATGGTACTTTCTTCCAGCAGCTTTTCCAGAGTGGAGTCATTCCACTCCATCTTGCTGCCTAGAGTTACTGTGAAGTTCTTTTTGAGATTAATTTTCTTAGTTGTACCATCTCGCGGGAGGAGGGCTAGCGGTGTGCTCTCCGCTAGGGCGTCCATCTGTTTAGAGGACATGATCTTCCCTATTCCACAGCCTTCTGCTGACATCAGCAGCATGGTGTGCTTTGCTGATATCTTGATCACCTGATGAAGCGGTGTTAGCTCTAGCAAGACTTCCAGTGCCACAGTGGGACATGTGCGCATTCCCCCCTGAAGCACAGACACATGCAAGTCTTTGCAGCTTTGACAGTCTTCCTATCACTGAAGACTGCGTAGCTTTGGTGGCCCAAGCAACTGCTCCATAGGTGACGATAGGCCTTACTATCATGGTATACAGCCATCTGATGATGCTTGGCTTGCATCCCCATGATCTGCCGGCTAGGCGTCTACAAATCATTAGCGCTCTAGTTGCCTTGGATACAGTTAAGTCCAAATGCCTACTCCATTTTAACTGTGAGTCTAAGATGAGGCCGAGAAATTTGACCTCCTTAGACATTTCCACCTCTGTGCCTCCGATTGTAAGGGGTCTCAGGCCCGGAAGAGATCTCCGCTTAGTGAATGGGATCACGGTGGTCTTCGCTGGGTTGATGTTAAGCCCTACCGTGTTGCACCATCCCTTTGCCAAGTTTAGGCCCCTTTGAACAATGTCACGGAGAGTGTTTTCAAATTTGCCTCTTGCCATTATGACGATGTCGTCCGCGTACCCTAGGCAGCGGATTCCATTGCTTGTGAGTAACTCGAGTAATTCGTCTACAATCAGGCTCCATAGCAGAGGGGATAGTACTCCGCCCTGAGGGCAGCCCCTTGTGGTGCCAAGACGAATCTTACTTTCTCCCACTATTGTTTCTGCTACCCTAGTGCGCAGAAGGGTTTCAATCCATCTGCGTATCGGAAGGGGTACACTCCTTCTCTCGAGTGCCTTAATCACGCTTGTATGAGACGCATTGTCGAAGGCACCCTCAATGTCAAGAAAGGCGCAGATCGCTACCTCGCCATTGACCAGCGAATCCTGCAGGTCAGACGTGAGTTGGTACAGAGCAGTATTCGTTGATCTCCCCGCTCTGTACGCATGTTGTCTGGCATGCAGGGGTGCGACTTTTAGCGCTTCCGATCTTATGTGGTTATCTATTACTTTTTCCATCCCCTTTAGAAAGAAGGACGTTAGACTTATGGGCCGAAATGATTTTGCTAACGAATAGTCTCTTCTTCCTATCTTGGGAATGAAAATTACTTTGGCAATTCTCCAAGGTTCGGGAATATACGACATTGCCAGGCTGTCTCTCATCAGCCCCAGCAGGTGTGGTAGGAGAATGTCGATACCTTGCTGCAAGAGGGCTGGGAAGACGCCATCCACTCCCGGTGACTTGTAGCTCGAAAAGGAGGCCAGTGCCCACCTGACTGAGTCTGCAGTGAACAGGTTCCTTGCAGTCAGCCAGTCTGAGCGATCCGGCCTACGCATGACCGAAGCTGGGGTTAGGTCAGCTTGAACAGTGTCCGGGAAGTGCGTTTGTAGGAGTGTTTCCGCCCTCTCCTCTGCACTTGTCGTATAGGTCCCGTCCTGTCTCTTTAGGGATAGTACTGTGTCCATCTTACCCTTCGACAACGCCTTGTGCAGTCTGGCTGCCTCCGGGGTCGAGGAGACGCTCTCACAGAATTTCCTGAAACTGTTTGACTTGGCAAGCCTAATCTCCTTGTTGTAGATTGTTAGCTGCCGCTTGTATTCTTCCCAGCTACCCGTGCGCTTGGCTTTATTAAACAGCTTGCGCACCCTAAGTCTAAGAAATGAGAGTTTACTGGACCACCAGGAGCAGATTTGTTTGCTGGTGGTCGCTTTCAGTGGACAGGCACAATGGTAGGCGTCTACAATGGATTGGTTTATGGCACTTAGTCTGCTCTCCAGCCCAACTGTGGTGGACCTACCATCCGCTTGCTCCACTTCACTTAGGTTCCTACTTAGATTCTCTCTGAAGATACCCCAATTTGTATTTCTTGGGGTACGAGTCGGAGGTCGGTCCCCGATTGTCACCCTCAGAACAAAGCGGATGATCCTGTGATCCGACAGTGAGGGTTCTTTAGAAACCCGCCACTGTGAGATCAGACCAATCACGCTGTCGTTGCTCAGGGTAACATCTAGGACCTCACTCCGAATACTTGTTACGAAGGTTGGCTCGCAACCTACGTTCTCTATATTAATATTATTGCTAAGTATAAATTCTAAAAGTGACTCACCCCTCACGTTGCAATCCGTGCTGCCCCATTCTGTGTGATGCGCGTTGGCATCGCAACCTATGATTAGGGGCAGATTGTTTGCCTTACAGTGCTCCACCAGTTTAAGAATCAATGGGGGGGGGGTGCCGTGGCTGTTTCTCCCGGAAAATATCCTGACGCAAGGACGAAGTCCGATCCTTCCTTGTCCTTTATCTGCACAGCCACCAGATCTTGCGTTAGAAACTCTGAAATACAGAAGAAGTTTATATCGTCTCTAACGACTAAACAGGAACGGGGTCTCTCGCTGGAGAGATCCCAGACTACCTTGCTTTTTCTTGTGTTGAGGCCTCTTACCTCTCCTCTGACCACCCAAGGCTCCTGGATTAGGAGGATTCCCAGGTTATCCGAAATGAACCTCCTCACGATGACCGCCGAGGCTGCCGATGCGTGATGGAGGTTCACCTGGGCCACCTCTATACCGGTACTGGAGATTATGGTAGGGGTTCGACGAGAGACAGCCCTTCCAGAAGCTCTTGGGTGGACGGCATCACACCTTCCTGCGCTGTGGTGATCCCGTTTCCACTGCTCACGTCTGCGGCGGTGGTGGCAACCTGCCCAGCCGAGATTTGGTCGTTGGGGGACTCGTCTTGCTCACCCGAAACCACGGCGGCAGTCGCTTCAGGCGCGACTGGGCGGGTTATGGGTGGAGCTGGTGTTGCGGTCGTCCCCGTTGGAGGTTCTTGGCTCGTGGTCGTAGCCTTGGGCCTCCATGGCCTCACCACAATCTTGCCGAAGCGGAAGTTCAGCCTGTATCCTTTCTGCTTAATGTACGTGTATGATACGTCGTCCATCGTAATGTTGAGGTTCCAACCGGAACCTTCAACACTGCTTGCTACGACCTTCCACGCTGAGGTACTCAAACCTTCATTCTGGTTTCTCACCAGATTGAGCGCGAAGTCATAGCTCTTGTCTGCACTCCTGGGAAAGAACGCCACCATACTGTGCAGTTGCGGAATTTCCTCTCCTCTTCTGACACACAGGGCCGGACCCTCCCAGCCCTCTAGCCTCGGCGTGATGTTCTTCAGCCAGGTGGCCGACTTTTCATCCTGGCAGTCGACCAGCAGCATGCCGCCTTTGAAAAAGATGCCATTAAAGGCACCGGTATAGCCGACGCCGATGGTTAGGGCATTGACTAGACAGTCTTGGAGAGCCGTCAGCTGCTCAGACCCTAGTGCCTCCGCAGGGTAGTTGCTGGGCAGCACTGCCATCCGTATGTTGCTGACGGCCTCCGAGTATTTGCGGCTCGTGGTCTTCATCGGCTGCTGGTTGGGGTTAGGGCGTTTTCCACCGGCTCCCTGTGGTCTGTCTTCCCGTATTCTCTTGGGCAATGGTGGCTCCTGAGGTGTTATCTGGACGCTCTTCCGTTTCTCCATCCGACTGGGTTCCTCTTGGGGTGCTGGCCTTGCTACGATTCGCCCCTCCGCTTGGGCTGCTTGAGCTCGGCGGCGCCTCCGGTTCCTGCGTCTAGTTGCAGACGAACCGCCATTGGTACCTACACGTCGTGTATTGCTTGGAGAGGGGATGTTCCCACTGCTCCTATTCAAGGCCCGCTTCTCGGCTGACTCCGGCGTCATGCCATCCTCAAGGAACCTCAGGTACCACTTTAGAGTGGCCCCACTCATTCCAGCTCTACGCGGGTCGTCGTGGCCTCCTGGCCGTCCTGGCTCCGGGGTACATGGGACGTTCCCTCGTTGTCTTCTCCTTTTTCGTTCTCCCCTCGATTCCACTTTCGTGAAACCACCCTCCTGTCCGCAGTCGATCCTGCTCGAGGGGGTTGCGGGGGCAGCGCTTGCGCGATTTTCAGTGGTTGACACACTGCGCTGAGTGCCGCTGCAGGAGGGCACATCGTCGTCATCACGTGCGTACTCCTCAAAGAGTGCACGTTTATCTGGCGACAATGCATCCAAAAAGCTAGGCTTCCGTCCAACTCCGGGGCCACTCCTGCGAGCGGCACTGGTGCCGCTGCTGCTGCTGGCTATTGTTGTAGATGTTGTTGTTGTTGTTGTTGTTGTTGTTGTTTGTTGTTGTTGTTGCTGTTTTTGTTGTTGTTGTCGGATCATCTTTTTCGTACGACCGTTTGGCCCGTGTTGTGAGCCTCCCGGTCTAATTTTGGAAAGGGGAAGCTGAAAGTCCGCTGCGCCAGAGCCCCTTGACGCAGTAAGGCCACCGTTACTTCCCAAGGCGGCCCGGTATTGGGAAGGCTCCGTGCGAATACAGCCGAATTTACCTCCTGGCTGCAAATCATCCAATGGGCACGGGTCGCATGACACCCTGGATTAGGAGGTGGTAGCTCTTGGTCGCCGCGCACATGCAGCCTCTGCCAGCCCTCAGGAGAGATGCTATGCGGCATCTCTCTTGGTGGTTGGGAGATGCTGTGCTGCGCTGCGGTTTAAGCCCCTGCACCACGTCAAGGTGCCTACCATTCGCAGGAGTTGCAAAGGTGAAACAAAACTGTGATTTTTATCAAAGCCCTATATTTTTTCTGAACACTATTGCCACGTTTCTGATAGGAGTAGAAGAAAGATTGAATGCTTTCCTGAAAGCTCTTTAAATTATCTAAGCAATGCTTTTTGTTTAACTCACCACGTTCAAATAGTTTAGCCGCTAGAGCGTTTGCAAAGGTGAAACAAAAATGTGATTTTTATCAAAGCCCTATATTTCTTCTGAACACTATTGCCACGTTTCTGATAGGAGTAAAAGAAAGTTTTAATGCTTTCCTCAAAGCTCTTTAAATTATCTAACCAATGCTTTTTGTTTAACTCACCACGTTCAAATGGTTTAGCCGCTAGAGCGTTAACAAAGGTGAAACAAAAATGTGATTTTTCTTAAAACCCTACATTTTTTGTGAACTCTGTTGCCACCCCCCTGGTAGGAGTAGAAAAAAGATTGAAGATTTTCCTGTAAGCTCTTTAAATTATCTAACTAATGCAAATTGTTTGACTCACCTCGTTCAAATAGTTTAGCCGCTAGAGCGTTTGCAAAGTTGAAACAAAAATGTGATTTTTCTCAAAACCCTACATTTCTTTTGAACACTATACCACGTTTCTGGTAGGAGTAGAAGAAAGGTTGAATGCTTTCCTGAAAGCTCTGTAAATTAGCTAATCCATGCTTTTTGTTTAACTCACCACGTTCAAATAGTTTAGCCGCTAAAGCGATTGCAAAGTTGAAAAAAAAAAAGTGATTTTTCTCAAAACTCCACATTTCTTGTGAACACTATTACCACGTTCCTGGTAGGAGTAGAAGAAAGACTGAAGACTTTCCTGAAAGCTCTTTAAATTATCTAAGCAATGCTTTTTGTTTAACTCACCTCGTTCAAATAGTTTAGCCGCTAGAGCGTTTGCAAAGTTGAAACAAAAAAAACTCCACATTTCTTGTGAACACTATTGCCACGTTTCTGGTAGGATTAGAAGCAAGATTGAAGACTTTCCTGAAAGCTCTTTAAATTATCTAAGCAATGCTTTTTGTTTAACTCACCACGTTCAAATAGTTTAGCTAGAGCGTTTGCAAAGGTGAAACAAAAATGTGGTTTTTATCAAAGCCCTATATTTCTTCTGAACACTATTGCCACGTTTCTGGTAGGAGTAGAAGAAAGACTGAAGACTTTTCTGAAAGCTCTTTAAATTATCTAACTAGTGTTTATTATTTGACTCACCCTTTCAAATAGTTTAGCCGCTAGAGCGTTTGAAAAGTTGAAACAAAAATGTAATGTTTCTCAAAACCCAACATTTTTTGTGAACACTGTTGCCACGTTTCTGGTAGGAGCAGAAGAAAGATTGAAGACTTTCCTGAAAGCTCTTTAAATTATCTAAGCAATGTTTTTGGTTTAGCTCACCACGTTCAAATAGTTTAGCCGCTAGCGCGTTTACAAAGGTGAAACAAAAATGTGATTTTTATCAAAGCTCTATATTTCTTCTGAACACTATTGCCACGTTTCTGGTAGGAGTAGAAGAAAGATTGAATGCTTTCCTGAAAGCTCTTTAAATTATCTAACCAATGCTTTTTGTTTAACTCACCACGTTCAAATAGTTTAGCCGCTAGAGCGTTTGCAAAGTTGAAACAAAAATGTGATTTTTCTCAAAACCCTACATTTTTTTGAACACTATTACCACGTTTCTGGTAGGAGTAGAAGAAAGGTCGAATGCTTTCCTGAAAGCTGTTTAAATTATCTAATCCATTCTTTTTGTTTAACTCACCACGTTCAAATAGTTTAGCCGCTAAGGCGATTGCAAATTTGAAACAAAAATGTGATTTTTCTCAAAACTCCACATTTCTTGTGAACACTATTACCACGTTCCCGGTAGGAGTAGAAGAAAGACTGAAGACTTTCCTGAAAGCTCTTTAAATTACCTAACCAGTGCTTATTATTCGACTCACCTCGTTCAAATAGTTTAGCCGCTAGAGCGTTTGAAAAGTTGAAACAAAAATGTGATTTTTCTCAAAACCCAACATTTTTTGTGATCACTTTTGCCACGTTTCTGGTAGGAGCAGAAAAAAAATTGAAGACTTTTCTGAAAGCTCTTTAAATTATCTAAGCAATGTTTTTTGTTTGACGTTCAAATAGTTTAGCCACTAGAGCGTTTGCAAAGGTGAAACAAAAATGTGATTTTTATCAAAGCTCTATATTTCTTCTGAACACTATTGCCACGTTTCTGATAGGAGTAAAAGAAAGTTTTAATGCTTTCCTCAAAGCTCTTTAAATTATCTAAGCAATGCTTTTCGTGTGACTCACCTCTTTCAAATAGTTTAGTCGCAAGAGCGTTTGCAAAGTTGAAATAAAAATGTGATTTTTCTCAAAACCCAACATTTCATGTGAACTCTGTTGCCACGCCCCTTGTAGGAGTAGAAGAAAGACTGAATGCTTTCCTGAAAGCTCCTTAAATTATCCAACTAATGCAAATTGTTTGACTCACCTCATTCAAATAGTTAGGCCGCTAGAGCGTTTGCAAAGTTGAAACAAAAATGTGATTTTTCTCAATATCCAACATTTTTTGTGAACACTGTTGCCACGTTTCTGGTAGGAGTAGAAGAAAGATTGAAGGGTTTGCGGAAAGCTCTTTAAATTATCTAAACGATGCTTTTTATCTGACTCAATTCGTTCAAATAGTTTAGCCGCTAGAGTGTTTGCAAAGTTGAAACAAAAATGTGATTTTTCTCAAAACCCTACATTTCTTGTGAACTCTGTTGCCACGCCCCTGGTAGGAGTAGAAGAAAGATTGAATGCTTTCCTGAAAGCTCTTTAAATTATCTAAGCAATGCTTTTTGTTTAACTCACCACGTTCAAATAGTTTAGCCGCTAGAGCGTTTGCAAAGGTGAAACAAAAATGTGATTTTTATCAAAGCCCTATATTTCTTCTGAACACTATTGCCACGTTTCTGATAGGAGTAAAAGAAAGTTTTAATGCTTTCCTCAAAGCTCTTTAAATTATCTAACCAATGCTTTTTTTTTAACTCAACTTGCAAAGTTGAAACAAATATGTGATTTAAATTATAACCGCTAGAGCGTTTGCAAAGGTGAAACAAAACTGTGATTTTTATCAAAGCCCTTTATTTTTTCTGAACACTATTGCCACGTTTCTGATAGGAGTAGAAGAAAGATTGAATGCTTTCCTGAAAGCTCTTTAAATTATCTAAGCAATGCTTTTTGTTTAACTCACCACGTTCAAATAGTTTAGCCGCTAGAGCGTTTGCAAAGTTGAAACAAAAATGTGATTTTTATCAAAGCCCTATATTTCTTTTGAACACTATTGCCACGTTTCTGATAGGAGTAAAAGAAAGTTTTAATGCTTTCCTCAAAGCTCTTTAAATTATCTAACCAATGCTTTTTTTTTAACTCACCACGTTCAAATGGTTTAGCCGCTAGAGCGTTAACAAAGGTGAAACAAAAATGTGATTTTTCTCAAAACCCTACATTTTTTGTGAACTCTGTTGCCACCCCCCTGGTAGGAGTAGAAAAAAGATTGAAGATTTTCCTGTAAGCTCTTTAAATTATCTAACTAATGCAAATTGTTTGACTCACCTCGTTCAAATAGTTTAGCCGCTAGAGCGTTTGCAAAGTTGAAACAAAAATGTGATTTTTCTCAAAACCCTACATTTCTTTTGAACACTATTACCACGTTTCTGGTAGGAGTAGAAGAAAGGTCGAATGCTTTCCTGAAAGCTCTTTAAATTAGCTAATCCATGCTTTTTGTTTAACTCACCACGTTCAAATAGTTTAGCCGCTAAAGCGATTGCAAAGTTGAAAAAAAAATGTGATTTTTCTCAAAACTCCACATTTCTTGTGAACACTATTACCACGTTCCTGGTAGGAGCAGAAGAAAGACTGAAGACTTTCCTGAAAGCTCTTTAAATTATCTAACCAGTGCTTATTATTCGACTCACCTCGTTCAAATAGTTTAGCCGCTAGAGCGTTTGAAAAGTTGAAACAAAAATGTGATTTTTCTCAAAACCCAACATTTTTTGTGAACACTGTTGCCACGTTTCTGGTAGGAGCAGAAAAAAAATTGAAGACTTTTCTGAAAGCTCTTTAAATTATCTAAGCAATGTTTTTTGTTTAACTCACCTCGTTCAAATAGTTTAGCCGCTAGAGCCCTTGCAAAGTTGAAAGAAATATGTGATTTAAATTATAACCGCTAAAGCGTTTCTCAAAACTCCAGATTTCTTCTGAACACTATTACCACGTTCCTGGTAGGAGTAGAAGAAAGACTGAAGACTTTCCTGAAAGCTCTTTAAATTATCTAACAAGTGCTTATCATTTGACTCAGCTCGTTCAAATAGTTTAGCCGCTAGAGCGTTTGAAAAGTTGAAACAAAAATGTGATTTTTCTCAAAACCCAACATTTTTTGTGAACACTGTTGCCACGTTTCTGGTAGAAGTAGAAGAAAGATTGAAGACTTTTCTGAAAGCTCTTTAAATTATCTAAGCAATGCTTTTTGTTTAACTCAACTCGTTCAAATAGTTTAGCCGCTAGAGCGTTTGCAAAGTTGAAACAAAAAAAACTCCACATTTCTTGTGAACACTATTGCCACGTTTCTGGTAGGATTAGAAGCAAGATTGAAGACTTTCCTGAAAGCTCTTTAAATTATCTAAGCAATGCTTTTTGTTTAACTCACCACGTTCAAATAGTTTAGCTAGAGCGTTTGCAAAGGTGAAACAAAAATGTGGTTTTTATCAAAGCCCTATATTTCTTCTGAACACTATTGCCACGTTTCTGGTAGGAGTAGAAGAAAGACTGAAAGCTCTTTTAATTATTAAACTAGTGTTAATTATTTGACTCACCCTTTCAAATAGTTTAGCCGCTAGAGCGTTTGAAAAGTTGAAACAAAAATGTAATGTTTCTCAAAACCCAACATTTTTTGTGAACACTGTTGCCACGTTTCTGGTAGGAGCAGAAGAAAGATTGAAGACTTTCCTGAAAGCTCTTTAAATTATCTAAGCAATGTTTTTGGTTTAGCTCACGACGTTCAAATAGTTTAGCCGCTAGCGCGTTTACAAAGGTGAAACAAAAATGTGATTTTTATCAAAGCTCTATATTTCTTCTGAACACTATTGCCACGTTTCTGGTAGGAGTAGAAGAAAGATTGAATGCTTTCCTGAAAGCTCTTTAAATTATCTAACCAATGCTTTTTGTTTAACTCACCACGTTCAAATAGTTTAGCCGCTAGAGCGTTTGCAAAGTTGAAACAAAAATGTGATTTTTCTCAAAACCTAACATTTTTTGTGAACACTGTTGCCACGTTTCTGATAGGAGTAGAAGAAAGATTGAATGCTTCCCTGAAAACTCTTTAAATTATCTAAGCAATGCTTTTTGTTTAACTCACCTCGTTCAAATAGTTCAGCCGCTAGAGCCCTTGCAAAGTTGAAACAAATATGTGATTTAAATTATAACCGCTAGAGCGTTTGCAAAGGTGAAACAAAACTGTGATTTTTATCAAAGCCCTATATTTTTTCTGAACACTATTGCCACGTTTCTGATAGGAGTAGAAGAAAGACTGAAGACTTTCCTGAAAGCTCTTTAAATTATCTAACCAATGCTTTTTGTTTAACTC
>CM050323.1:159692395-159718307 GCA_027475135.1 Bactrocera correcta
TCAATCTTTCTTCTACTCCTACCAGGAACGTGGCAAAAATTTTTTTGATTTAGAAAATCAGAAAGTCTTCAATATTTCTTCTACTCCTACCAGGAACGTGGCAATAGTGTTCACAAGAAATAGGTTTTGAGAAAAATCACATTTTTGTTTCAACATTGCAAACGCTCTAGCGGCTAAACTATTTGAAGGAGGTGAGTCAAGTAATAAGCATTGGTTTGATAGTTTAAAGAGCTTTCAGGAAAGTCTTCAATCTTTCTTCTACTCCTACCAGGAACGTGGCAATAGTGTTCACAATAAATGTAGGGTTTTGAGAAAAATCACATTTTTGTTTCAACTTTGCAAAGGCTCCAGCGACTAAACTATTTGAACGAGGTGAGTAAAATAATATGCATTCGTTGGATAATTTAAAGAGCTATCAGGAAAGTCTTCAATCTTTCTTCTACTCCTACCAGGAACGTGGCAATAGTGTTCACAAGAAATGTAGGGTTTTGAGAAAAATCACATTTTTTTTCAACATTGCGAACGCTCTAGCGGCTAAACTATTTGAACGAGGTGAGTCAAGTAATAAGCATTGGTTAGATAATTTAAAGGGCTTTTAGGAAAGTCTTCAATCTTTCTTCTACTCCTACCAGGAACGTGGTAATAGTGTTCACAAGAAATGTAGGGTTTTGAGAAAAATCCCATTTTTGTTTAAACTTTGCAAACGCTCCAGCGACTAAACTATTTGAACGAGGTGAGTAAAATAATATGCATTAGATGGATAATTTAAAGAGCTATTTAGGAAAGTCTTCAATCTTTCTTCTACTCCTACCAGGAACGTGGCAATAGTGTTCACAAGAAATGTAGGGTTTTGAGAAAAATCACATTTTTGTTTCAACTTTACAAACGCTCTAGCGCTAAACTATTTGAACGAGGTGAGTCAAATAATATGTATTTATTGGATAAATTTTAAAGAGCTATTTAGGAAAGTCTTCAATCTTTCTTCTACTCCTCCCAAGAACGTGGCAATAGTGTTCACAAGAAATGTAGGATTTTGAGAAAAATCACATTTTTGTTTAAACTTTGCAAACGCTCCAGCGACTAAACTATTTAAACGAGGTGAGTAAAATAATATGCATTAGTTGGATAATTTAAAGAGCTATCAGGAAAGTCTTCAATCTTTCTTCTACTCCTACCAGGAACGTGTTAATAGTGTTCACAAGAAATGTAGGGTTTTTAGAAAAATCACATTTTTTTTTAGACTTTGCAAAGGCTCCAGCGACTAAACTATTTGAACGAGGTGTGTCATGTAATAAGCTTTGGTTAGATAATTTAAAGAGCTTTCAGGAAAGTCTTCAATCTTTCTTCTACTCCTACCAGGAACTTGGTAATAGTGTTCACAAAAAATGTAGGGTTTTTAGAAAAATGGCATTTTTGTTTAAACTTGCAAACGCTCTAGCGGTTAAGCTATTTGAACGAGGTGAGTCAAGGCAAAAGCAGCGTTTAGATAATTTAAAGAGCTTTCAGGAAAGTCTTCAATATTTCTTCTACTCCTACCATGAACGTGGCAATAGTGTTCACAAGAAATGGAGGGTTTTGAGAAAAATCACATTTTTGTTTCAACATTGCAAACGCTCTAGCGGCTAAACTATTTGAAGGAGGTGAGTCGAGTAGTAAGCATTGGTTTGATAGTTTAAAGAGCTATCAGGAAAGTCTTCAATCTTTCTTCTACTCCTACCAGGAACGTGGCAATATTGTTCACAATAAATGTAGGGTTTTGAGAAAAATAACATTTTAGTTTCAACATTGCAAACGCTCTAGCGGCTAACCTATTTGAATGAGGTGAGTCAGGTTATAAGCATTGGTTAGATAATTTAAAGAGCTTTCAGGAAAGGCTTCAATCTTTCTTCTGCTCCTACCAGGAACGTGGTAATAGTGTTCACAAAAATGTAGGGTTTTGAGAAAAATCACATTGTTGTTTAAACTTTGCAAAGGCTCCAGGGACTAAACTATTTGAACGAGGTGAGTAAAATAATATGCATTAGTTGAATAATTTAAAGAACTTTCAGCAAAGTCTTCAATCTTTCTTCTACTCCTACCAGGAACGTGGCAATAGTGTTCACAAGAAATGTAGGGTTTTGAGAAAAATCACATTTTTGTTTCAACATTGCAAACGCTCTAGAGGCTAAACTAATTGAACGAGGAGAGTCAAGTAATAAGCATTGGTTTGATAATTTAAAGAGCTTTCAGGAAAGTCTTCAATCTATCTTGTACTCCTACCAGGGGCGTGGCAGTAGGCTTCACAAGAAATGTAGGGTTTAGATAAAAATCACATTTTTGTTTCAACATTGCAAACGCTCTAGCGTCTAACCTATTTGAAGGAGGTGAGTCAAGTAATAAGCATTGGTTAGATTATTTAAAGAGCTTTCAGGAAAGTCTTCAATCTTTCTTCTACTCCTACCACGAACGTGGTAATAGTGTTCACAAAAAATTGGGTTTTTAGAAAAATCACATTTTTGTTTAAACTTTGCAAACGTTCCAGCGAATAAACTATTTGAACGAGGTGAGTAAAATAACATGCATTAGGTCGAAATTTAAAGAGCTATCAGGAAAGTCTTCAATCTTTCTTCTACTCCTACCAGGAACGTGGCAATAGTGTTAACAAGAAATGTAGGGTTTTGAGAAAAATCACATTTTTGTTTCAACATTGCAAACGCTATAGCGGCTAAACTATTTGAAGGAGGTGAGTCAAGTAATAAGCATTGGTTTGATAGTTTAAAGAGCTTTCAGGAACTCTTCAATCTTTCTTCTACTCCTACCAGGAACGTGGCAATAGTGTTCACAATAAATGTAGGGTTTTGAGAAAAATAACATTTTTGTTTCAACATTGCAAACGCTCTAGCGGCTAACCTATTTGAACGAGGTGAGTCAGGTTATAAGCATTCGGAAGTAAAGGTTCAGGAAAGGCTTCAATCTTTCTTCTGCTCCTACCAGGAACGTAGTAATAGTGTTCACAAAAATGTAGGGTTTTGAGAAAAATCACATTGTTATTTAAACTTTGCAAAGGCTCCAGCGACTAAACTATTTGAACGAGGTGAGTAAAATAATATGCATTAGTTGGATAATTTAAAGAGCTATCAGGAAAGTCTTCAGTCTTTCTTCTACTCCTACCAGGAACGTGTTAATAGTGTTCACAAGAAATGTTGGTTTGAAAAATCACATTTTTGTTAAACTTTGCAAACGCTCAGCGGTAACTATTTGAACGAGGTGAGTAATAATAAGCATTGGTTGATAATTTAAAGAGCTTTCAGGAAATCTTCAATCTTTCTTCCACTCCTACCAGGAACGTGGAATAGTGTTCACAAAAAATGTAGGGTTTAGAAAAATCACATTTTTTTTAAACTTTGCAAACGCTCCAGGCTAAACTATTTGAACGAGGTGAGTAAAATAATACATTGTTGATAATTTAAAGAGCTTTCAGCAATCTTCAATCTTTCTTTTACTCCTCCAGGACTGGCAATAGTGTTCAAAGAAATGTGGGTTTTGAAAAATCACATTTTTGTTTCAACTTGCAAACGCTCTAGGGCTAAACTAATTGAACGAGGTGAGTCAAGAAAAGCATGGTTTGATAATTAAAGAGCTTTCAGGAAAGTCTTCAATCTATCTTTATTCCTACCAGGGGGGGCAGTAGGCTTCACAAAAATGTAGGGTTTGATAAAAATCACATTTTTGTTTCAACTTGCAAACGCTCTAGCGTTAACCTATTTGAAGAGGTGAGTAAGAAAAGCATTGGTTAATTATTTAAAGAGCTTTCAGGAAAGCTTAACTTTCTCTACTCCTACCAGGAACTGGAATAGTGTTCACAAAATGTGGGTTTTGAAAATCACATTTTTGTTAACTTTGCAAACGCTCCAGCGATAAACTATTTGAACGAGGTGAGTAAAATAAGCATTGTTGATAATTTAAAGAGCTTCAGGAAATCTTCAATCTTTCTTCACTCCTACCAGGAACGTGGAATAGTGTTCACAAAAATGTAGGGTTTTAGAAAAATCACATTTTTGTTTAACTTTCAAACGCTCAGCGCTAAACTATTTGAACGAGGTGAGTAAATAATATGATTATTGGATATTTAAAGAGCTTCAGGAAATCTTCAATCTTTTTTTACTCCTACCAGAACGTGTAATAGTGTTCACAAAAAATGTAGGGTTTTGAGAAAAATCACATTTTTGTTTAAACTTTGCAAACGCTCCAGGCTAAACTATTTAAACGAGGTGAGTAAAATAATAGATAGTTGGATAATTTAAAGATTCAGGAAAGTCTTCAATCTTTCTTTATCTACCAGGACGTGTAATAGGTTCACAAGAAATGTAGGGTTTAGAAAAATCACATTTTTGTTTAAACTTTGCAAAGGCTCCAGCGCTAAACTATTTGAACGAGGTGGTCAGTAATAAGCTTTGGTTAGATAATTTAAAGGCTTTCAGGAAAGTCTTCAATCTTTCTTCTACTCCTACCAGGAACTTGGTAATAGTGTTCACAAAAAATGTAGGGTTTTTGAAAAATACATTTTTGTTTAAACTTTGCAAACGCTCTAGCGGTTAAGCTATTTGAACGAGGTGAGTCAAGGCAAAAGCAGCGTTTAGATAATTTAAAGAGCTTTCAGGAAAGTCTTCAATATTTCTTCTACTCCTACCAGGAACGTGGCAATAGTGTTCACAAGAAATGGAGGGTTTTGAGAAAAATCACATTTTTGTTTCAACATTGCAAACGCTCTAGCGGCTAAACTATTTGAAGGAGGTGAGTCAAGTAATAAGCATTGGTTTGATAGTTTAAAGAGCTATCAGGAAAGTCTTCAATCTTTCTTCTACTCCTACCAGGAACGTGGCAATAGTGTTCACAATAAATGTAGGGTTTTGAGAAAAATAACGTTTTTGTTTCAACATTGCAAACGCTCTAGCGGCTAACCTATTTGAGCGAGGTGAGTCAGGTTATAAGCATTGGTTAGATAATTTAAAGAGCTTTCAGGAAAGGCTTCAATCTTTCTTCTGCTCCTACCGGGAACGTGGTAATAGTGTTCACAAGAAATGTAGGGTTTTGAGAAAAATCACATTTTTGTTTAAACTTTGCAAAGGCTCCAGCGACTAAACTATTTGAACGAGGTGAGTAAAATAATATGCATTCGTTGGATAATTTAAAGAGCTATCAGGAAAGTCTTCAATCTTTCTTCTACTCCTACCAGGAACGTGGCAATAGTGTTCACAAGAAATGTAGGGTTTTGAGAAAAATCACATTTTTTTTTCAACATTACGAACGCTCTAGCGGCTAAACTATTTGAACGAGGTGAGTCAAGTAATAAGCATTGGTTAGATAATTTAAAGGGCTTTCAGGAAAGTCTTCAATCTTTCTTCTACTCCTACCAGGAACGTGGTAATAGTGTTCACAAGAAATGTAGGGTTTTGAGAAAACTCCCATTTTTGTTTAAACTTTGCAAACGCTTAAGCGACTAAACTATTTGAACGAGGTGAGTCAACTAATAAGCATTTGTTTGATAATTTAAAGAGCTTCCAGGAAAGTCTTCAATCTTTCTTCTACTCCTACCAGAAACGTGGCAATAGTGTTCACACGAAATGTTAGGTTTTAATTAAAATCCCGTTTTTGTTTCAACTTAGCAAAGGCTTTAGCGGCTAAACTATTTGAACGAGGTAAGTTAAACAAAAAGCTTTGCTTAGATAATTTAAAGAGCTTTCAGGAAAGTCCTCAATATTTCTTCTACTCCTACTCGGAACGTGGTAATAGTGTCCACAAGAAATGTAGGTTTTTGAGAAAAATCACATTTTTGATTCAACATTGCAATCGCTCTAGCGGCTAAACTATTTGAACGAGGTGAGTCAAGTAATAAGCATTGGTTTGATAATTTAAAGAGCTTCCAGGAAAGTCTTCAATCTTTCTCCTACTCCTACCAGAAACGTGTTAATAGTGTTCACAAGAAATGTAGGGTTCTGGGAAAAATCACATTCTTGTTTCAACATTGCAAACGCTCTAGCGGCTAAACTATTTGAAAGAGGTGAGTCAAGCAAAAAGCATTAATTAGATAATTTAAAGAGCTTTCAGGCAAGCCTTTAACTTCTCTTCTACTCCTACCAGGAACGTGGCAATATTGTTCACAAGAAATGTTGGGTTTTGATAAAAATCACATTTTCGTTTCAACTTTGCATTCGCTCTAGCGGATAAACTCTTTGAACGAGGTGAATAAAATAATATGCATTAGTTAGATAATTTAAAGAGCTTTCAGGGAAGTCTTCAATCTTTCTTCTACTCCTACCCGGGATGTGTTAATAGTGTTCACAAGAAATGTAGGGTTTTGAGAAAAATCACATTTTTGTTTAAATTTTGCAAACGCTCCAGCGACTAAACTATTTGAACGAGGTGAGTCAAGTAATAAGCATTGGTTAGATAATTTAAAGGGCTTTCAGGAAAGTCTTCAATCTTTCTTCTACTCCTACCAGGAACGTTGTAATAGTGTTCACAAGAAATGTAGGGTTTTGAGAAAAATCACATTTTTGTTTCAACTTTGCAAACGCTCTAGCGGATAAGCTCTTTGAACGAGGTGAGTAAAATAATATGCATTAGTTGGATAATTTAAGGAGCTATCAGGAAAGTCTTCAATCTTTCTTCTACTCCTACCAGGAACGTGGCAATAGTGTTCACAAGAAATGTAGGGTTCTGAGAAAAATCACATTTTTGTTTCAACATTGCAAACGCTCTAGCGGCTAAAAATCACATTTTTGTTTCAACTCTGCAAACGCTCTAACGTCTAAACTATTTGAACGAGGTGAGTCATGTAATAAGCATTGGTTAGATAATTTAAAGAGCTTCCAGGGAAGTCTTCAATCTTTCTTCTACTCCTACCAGGGATGTGTTAATAGTGTTCACAAGAAATGTAGGGTTTTGAGAAAAATCACATTTTTGTTTCAACATTGCAAACGCTCTAGTGGCTAAACTATTTGAACGAGGTAAATCAAGTAATAAGCATTGGTTTGATAATTTAAAGAACTATTAGGAAAGTCTTCAATCTTTCTTCTACTCTTACCAGGAACGTGTTAATAGTGTTCACAAGAAATGTAGGGTTTTGAGAAAAATCACATTTTTGTTTCAACATTGCAAACGCTCTAGCGGCTAAACTATTTGAACGAGGTGAGTCAAGTAATAAGCAATGGTTAGATAATTTAAAGGGCTTTCAGGAAAGTCTTCAATCTTTCTTCTACTCCTACCAGGAACGTGGTAATAGTGTTCACAAGAAATGTAGGGTTTTGAGAAAAATCACATTTTTGTTTAAATTTTGCAAACGCTCCAGCGACTAAACTATTTGAACGAGGTGAGTAAAATAATATGCATTGATTGGATAATTTAAAGAGCTATCAGGAAAGTCTTCAATCTTTCTTCTACTTCTTCCAGGAACGTGGCAATAGTGTTCACAAGAAATGTAGGGTTCTGAGAAAAATCACATTTTTGTTTCAACATTGCAAACGCTCTAGCGTCTAAGCTATTTGAACGAGGTGAGTCAAGTAATAAGCATTGGTTAGATAATTTAAAGGGCTTTCAGGAAAGTCTTCAATCTTTCTTCTACTCCTACCAGGAACGTTGTAATAGTGTTCACAAGAAATGTAGGGTTTTGAGAAAAATCACATTTTTGTTTCAACTTTGCAAACGCTCTAGCGGATAAGCTCTTTGAACGAGGTGAGTAAAATAATATGCATTAGTTGGATAATTAAGGGAGCTATCAGGAAAGTCTTCAATCTTTCTTCTACTCCTACCAGGAACGTGGCAATAGTGTTCACAAGAAATGTAGGGTTCTGAGAAAAATCACATTTTTGTTTCAACATTGCAAACGCTCTAGCGGCTAAACTATTTGAAAGAGGTGAGTCAAGCAAAAAGCATTGGTTAGATAATTTAAAGAGCTTTCAGGGAAGTCTTCAATCTTTCTTCTACTCCTACCAGGGATGTGTTAATAGTGTTCACAAGAAATGTAGGGTTTTGAGAAAAATCACATTTTTGTTTCAACATTGCAAACGCTCTACCGGCTAAACTATTTGAACGAGGTGAGTCAAGTAATAAGCATTGGTTTGATAATTTAAAGAGCTATCAGGAAAGTCTTCAATATTTCTTCTACTCCTACCAGGAACGTGGAAATAGTGTTCACAAGAAATGTAGGGTTCTGAGAAAAATCACATTTTTGTTTCAACATTGCAAACGCTCTAGCGGCTAAACTATTTGAAAGAGGTGAGTCAAGCAAAAAGCATTAATTAGATAATTTAAAGAGCTTTCAGGCAAGCCTTCAACTTTTCTCCTACTCCTACCAGGAACGTGGTAACAGTGTCCACAAGAAATGTAGGGTTTTGAGAAAATCACATTTTTGTTTCAAATTTGCAAACGCTCTAGCCGCTAAACTATTTGAACGAGATGAGTCAAATAATATGCGTTAGTTGTATAATTTAAAGAGCTTTCTGGAAAATCTTCAATCTTTCTTTTACTTCTAGGGTTTTGAGAAAAATCACATTTTTGTTTCAACTTTGCAAAGGCTCTAGCGGCTAAACTATTTGAACGAGGGGAGTCAAATAATATGCATTAGTTGGATAATTTAAAGAGCTTTCAGGAAAGTCTTCAATCTTTCTTCTACTCCTACCAGGAACGTGGCAATAGTGTTCACAAGAAATGTAGGGTTCTGAGAAAAATAACATTTTTGTTTCAACATTGCAAACGCTCTAGCGGCTAAACTATTCGAAAGAGGTGAGTCAAGCAAAAAGCATTAATTAGATAATTTAAAGAGCTTTCAGGCAAGCCTTTAACTTTTCTTCTACTCCTACCAGGAACGTGGTAACAGTGTCCACAAGAAATGTAGGGTTTTGAGAAAAATCACATTTTTGTTTCAACTTTGCAAACGCTCTACCCGCTAAACTATTTGAACGAGGTGAGTTAAATAATATGCGTTAGTTGTATAATTTAAAGAGCTTTCAGGAAAATCTTCAATCTTTCTTTTACTTCTGGGGTTTTGAGAAAAATCACATTTTTGTTTCAACTTTGCAAAGGCTCTAGCGGCTAAACTATTTGAACGAGGTGAGTCAAATAATATGCACTAGTTGGATAATTTAAAGAGCTATCAGGAAAGTCTTCAGTCTTTCTTCTACTCCTACCAGAAACGTGTTAATAGTGTTCACAAGAAATTTAGGGTTTTGAGAAAAATCACATTTTTGTTTCAACTTTGCAAAGGCTCTAGCGGCTAAACTATTTGGACGAATTGAGTCAAATAATATGCATTAGTTGGATAATTTAAAGAGCTATCAAGAAAGTCTTCAATCTTTCTTCTACTCCTACCAGAAACGTGTTAATAGTGTTCACAAGAAATGTAGGGTTTTTAAAAAATCACATTTTTGTTTAAACTTTGCAAACGCTCTAGCGACTAAACTATTTGAACGAGGTGAGTAAAATAATATGCATTAGTTGGATAATTTAAAGAGCTATCAGGAAAGTCTTCAATATTTCTTCTACTCCTACCAGGAACGTGGCAATAGTGTTCACAAGAAATGTAGGGTTCGGAGAAAAATCACATTTTTGTTTCAACATTGCAAACGCTCTAGCGGCTAAACTATTTGAAAGAGGTGAGTCAAGCAAAAAGCATTAATTAGATAATTTAAAGAGCTTTCAGGCAAGCCTAAACTATTCGAAAGAGGTGAGTCAAGCAAAAAGCATTAATTAGATAATTTAAAGAGCTTTCAGGCAAGCCTTTAACTTCTCTTCTACTCCTACCAGGAACGTGGCAATATTGTTCACAAGAAATGTTGGGTTTTGATAAAAATCACATTTTTGTTTCAACACTGCAAACGCTCTAACGTCTAAACTATTTGAACGAGGTGAGTCATGTAATAAGCATTGGTTAGATAATTTAAAGGGCTTTCAGGAAAGGCTTCAATCTTTCTTCTACTCCTACCAGGAACGTGGTAATAGTGTTCACAAGAAATGTAGGGTTTTGAGAAAAATCACATTTTTGTTTAAGTTTTGCAAACGCTCCAGCGACTAAACTATTTGAACGAGGTGAGTAAAATAATATGCATTGGTTGGATAATTTAAAGAGCTATCAGGAAAGTCTTCAATATTTCTTCTACTTCTTCCAGGAACGTGGCAATAGTGTTCACAAGAAATGTAGGATTCTGAGAAAAATCACATTTTTGTTTCAACAATGCAAACGCTCTAGCGTCTAAACTATTTGGACGAGGTGAGCCAAGTAATAAGCATTGGTTAGATAATTTAAGGGCTTTTAGGTTAGTCTTCAATCTTTGTTCTACTCCTACCAGGAACGTGGTAATAGTGTTCACAAGAATGTAGGGTTTTGAGAAAAATCACATTTTTGTTTAAATTTTGCAAACGCTCCAGCGACTAAACTATTTGAACGAGGTGAGTAAAATAATATGCATTAGTTGGATAATTTAAAGAGCTATCAGGAAAGTCTTCAATCTTTCTTTTACTCCTTCGAGGAACGTAGCAATAGTGTTCACAAGAAATGTAGGGTTTTGAGAAAAATCACATTTTTGTTTCAACATTGCAAACGCTCTAGCGGCTAAACTATTTGAACGAGGAGAGTCAAGCAAAAAGCATTAATTAGATAATTTAAAGAGCTTTCAGGCAAGCCTTTAACTTTTCTTCTGCTCCTACCAGGAACGTGGCAATATTGTTCACAAAAATGTTGGGTTTTGATTAAAATCACATTTTTGTTTCAACTTTGCACACGCTCTAGCGGATAAGCTCTTTATACGAGGTGAGTAAAATAATATGCATTATTTGGATAATTTAAAGAGCTTTCAGGAAAGTCTTCAATCTTTCTTCTACTCCTACCAGGAACGTGGCAATAGTGTTCACAAGAAATGTAGGGTTCTGAGAAAAATCACATTTTTGTTTCAACATTGCAAACGCTCTAGCGGCTAAACTATTTGAAAGAGGTGAGTCAAGCAAAAAGCATTAATTAGATAATTTAAAGAGCTTTCACCCAAGCCTTTAACTTTTCTTCTACTCCTACCAGGAACGTGGTAACAGTGTCCACAAGAAATGTAGGGTTTTGAGAAAAATCACATTTTTGTTTCAACTTTGCAAACGCTCTAGCCGCTAAACTATTTGAACGAGGTGAGTCAAATAATATGCGTTAGTTGTATAATTTAAAGAGCTTTCAGGAAAGTCTTCAATCTTTCTTTTACTTCTAGGGTTTTGAGAAAAATCACATTTTTGTTTCAACTTTGCAAAGGCTCTAGCGGCTAAACTATTTGAACGAGGTGAGTCAAATAATATGCATTAGTTGAATAATTTAAAGAGCTATCAGGAAAGTCTTCAATCTTTCTTCTACTCCTACCAGAAACGTGTTAATAGTGTTCACAAGAAATGTAGGGTTTTTAGAAAAATCACATTTTTGTTTAAACTTTGCAAACGCTCTAGCGACTAAACTATTTGAACGAGGTGAGTAAAATAATATGCATTAGTTGGATAATTTAAAGAGCTATCAGGAAAGTCTTCAATATTTCTTCTACTCCTACCAGGAACGTGGCAATAGTGTTCACAAGAAATGTAGGGTTCTGAGAAAAATCACATTTTTGTTTCAACATTGCAAACGCTCTAGCGGCTAAACTATTTGAACGAGGTGAGTCAAGTAATAAGCATTGGTTTGATAATTTAAAGAGCTTTCAGGAAAGTCTTCAATATTTCTTCTACTCCTACCAGGAACGTGGCAGTAGTGTTCACAAGAAATGTTGGCTTTTGAGAAAAATTACATTTTTCTTTCAACTTTGCAAAGGCTCTAGCGGCTAAACTATTTGAATGAGGTGAGTCAAATAATATGCATTAGTTGGCTAATTTAAAGAGCTATCAGGAAAGTCTTCAATATTTCTTCTACTCCTACCAGGACCGTGGCAATAGTGTTCACAAGAAATGTAGGGTTTTGAGAAAAATCACATTTTTGTTTCAACATTGCAAACGCTCTAGCGGTTAAACTATTTGAACGAGGTGAGTCGAGTAACAAGCATTGGTTAGATAATTTAAAGAGCTTTCAGGAAAGTCTTCAATCTTTCTTCTACTCCTACCAGGAACGTGGTAATAGTGTTCACAAGAAATGTAGGGTTTTGAGAAAAATCACATTTTTGTTTTAACTTTGCAAACGCTCTAGCCGCTAAACTATTTGAACGAGGTGAGTCAAATAATATGTATTTATTGGATAATTTAAAGAGCTATCAGGAAAGTCTTCAATATTTCTTCTACTCCTACCAGGACCGTGGCAATAGTGTTCACAAGAAATGTAGGGTTTTGAGAAAAATCACATTTTTGTTTCAACATTGCAAACGCTCTAGCGGCTAAACTATTTGAACGAGGTGAGTCGAGTAATAAGCATTGGTTGGATAATTTAAAGAGCTTTCAGGAAAGTCTTCAATCTTTCTTCTACTCCTACCAGGAACGTGGTAATAGTGTTCACAAGAAATGTAGGATTTTGAGAAAAATCACATTTTTGTTTAAATTTTGCAAACGCTCCAGCGACTAAACTATTTGAACGAGGTGAGTAGAATAATATGCATTAGTTGGATAATTTAAAGAGCTACCAGGAAAGTCTTCAATATTTCTTCTACTCCTACCAGGAACGTGGCAATAGTGTTCACAAGAAATGTAGGGTTCTGAGAAAAATCACATTTTTGTTTCAACATTGCAAACGCTCTAGCGGCTAAACTATTTGAACGAGGTGAGTCAAGTAATAAGCATTGGTTAGATAATTTAAAGGGCTTTTAGGAAAGTCTTCAATCTTTCTTCTACTCCTACCAGGAACGTGGTAATAGTGTTCACAAGAAATGTAGGATTTTGAGAAAAATCACATTTTTGTTTAAATTTTGTAAACGCTCCAGCGACTAAACTATTTGAACGAGGTGAGTAAAATAACATGCATTAGTTGGATAATTTAAGGAGCTATCAGGAAAGTCTTCAATCTTTCTTCTACTCCTACCAGGAACGTGGCAATAGTGTTCACAAGAAATGTAGGGTTTTGAGAAAAATCACATTTTTGTTTCAACTTTGCAAAGGCTCTAGCGGCTAAACTATTTGAACGAGGTGAGTCAAATAATATGCATTAGTTGGATAATTTAAAGAGCTATCAGGAAAGTCTTCAATCTTTCTTCTACTCCTACCAGAAACGTGTTAATAGTGTCCACAAGAAATGTAGGGTTTTGAGAAAAATCACATTTTTGTTTCAACATTGCAAACGCTCTAGCGGCTAAACTATTTGAACGACGTGAGTCAAGTTATAAGCACTGGTTAGATAATTTAAAGAGCTTTCAGGAAAGGCTTCAATCTTTCTTCTGCTCCTACCAGGAACGTGTTAATAGTGTTCACAAGAAATGTAGGGTATTTAGAAAAATCACATTTTTGTTTAAACTTTGCAAAGGCTCTAGCGACTAAACTATTTGAACGAGGTGAGTAAAATAATATGCATTAGTTGGATAATTTAAAGAGCTTTCAGGAAAGTCTTCAATATTTCTTCTACTCCTACCAGGAACGTGGCAATAGTGTTCACAAGAAATTTAGGGTTTTGAGAAAAATCACATTTTTGTTTCAACATTGCAAGCGCTCTAGCCGCTAAACTATTTGAACGAGGTGAGTCAAGTAATAAGCATTGGTTAGATAATTTAAAGGGCTTTCAGGACAGTCTTCAATCTTTCTTCTACTCCTACCAGGAACGTGGCAATAGTGTTCAAAAAAATGTAGGGTTTTGAGAAAAATCACATTTTTGTTTCAACATTGCAAACGCTCTAGCGGCTAAACTATTTGAACGAGGTGGGTCAAGTAATAGCATTGGTTGGATAATTTAAAGGCTTCAGGAAGTCTTCAATCTTTCTTCTACTCCTACCAGGAACGTGGCAATAGTGTTCACAAAAATGTAGGGTTTTGAGAAAAATCACATTTTTGTTTCAACATTGCAAACGCTCTAGCGGCTAAACTATTTGAAGAGGTGAGTCAAGAAAAGATTGTTAGATAATTTAAAGGGCTTTCAGGAAGCTTAACTTTCTTCTCTCCTACCAGGAACGTGGCAATAGTGTTCAAAAGAAATGTGGGTTTTAAAAAATCACATTTTTGTTTCAACTTGCAAACGCCTAGCGGTAAACTATTTGAAAGAGGTGAGTAAAAAAAGATTAATTGATAATTTAAAGAGCTTTCAGGAAGCCTTTAACCTTTTTCTACTCCTACCGGAACGTGTAATGTGTTCACAAGAAATGTAGGGTTTTGAGAAAAATCACATTTTTGTTTCAACATTGCAAACGCTCTAGCGGCTAAACTATTTGAAAGAGGTGAGGGCAAGTAATATGCATTAGTTGGATAATTTAAAGAGCTATCAGGACAGTCTTCAATCTTTCTTCTACTCCTACCAGGAACGTGGCAATAGTGTTCACAAGAAATGTCGGCTTTTGAGAAAAATCACATTTTTGTTTCAACATTGCAAACGCTCTAGCGGCTAAACTATTTGAACGAGGTGAGTAAAATAATATGCATTAGTTGGATAATTTAAAGAGCTATCAGGAAAGTCTTCAATCTTTCTTCTACTCCTACCAGAAACGTGGCAATAGTGTTCACAAAAAATGTAGGGTTTTGAGAAAAATCACATTTTTGTTTCAACATTGCAAACGCTCTAGCGGCTAAACTATTTGAACGAGGTGAGTCAAGTAATAAGCATTGGTTAGATAATTTAAAGAGCTTTCAGGAAAGTCTTCAATCTTTCTTCTACTCCTACCAGGAACGTGGCAATAGTGTTCACAAGAAATGTAGGGTTTTGAGAAAAATCACATTTTTGTTTCAACATTGCAAACGCTCTAGCGGCTAAACTATTTGAACGAGGTGAGTCAAGAAAAAGCATTAGTTAGATAATTTAAAGAGCTTTCAGGAAGTCTTCAATCTTTCTTCTACTCCTACCAGGAACGTGGCAATAGTGTTCACAAGAAATGTTGGGTTTTAATTAAAATCACATTTTTGTTTCAACTTTGCAAACGCCTAGCGGATAAGCTATTTGAACGAGGTGAGTCAAAATAATATGCATTATTTGGATAATTTAAAGAGCTTTCAGGAAAGTCTTCAACCTTTCTTTTTACTCCTACCAGGAACGTGGCAATAGTGTTCACAAGAAATGTAGGGTTCTTTAGAAAAATCACATTTTTGTTTCAACATTGCAAACGCTCCAGCGGCTAAACTATTTGAAAGAGGTTTAGTCAAGTAATAAGCATTAATTAGATAATTTAAAGAGCTTTCAGGCAAGCCTTCAACCTTTCTTCTACTCCTACCAGGAACGTGGCAATAGTGTTCACAAGAAATGTAGGGTTTTGAGAAAAATCACATTTTTGTTTAAACTTTGCAAACGCTCCAGCGACTAAACTATTTGAACGAGGTGAGTCAAATAATATGCATTAGTTGGATAATTTAAAGAGCTCTCAGGAAAGTCTTCAATCTTTCTTTTTACTTCCAGGGTTTTGAGAAAAATCACATTTTTGTTTCAACTTTGCAAAGGCTCTAGCGGCTAAACTATTTGAACGAGGTGAGTCAAATAATATGCATTGGTTAGGATAATTTAATTGAGCTTTCAGGAAAGTCTTCAATCTTTCTTCTACTCCTACCAGGAACGTGGCAATAGTGTTCACAAGAAATGTAGGGTTTTGAGAAAAATCACATTTTTGTTTCAACATTGCAAACGCTATAGCGGCTAAACTATTTGAACGAGGTGAGTCAAGTAATAAGCATTAGTTAGATAAATTAAAGAGGGTTTCAGGACAAATCTTCAATCTTTCTTCTACTCCTACCAGGAACGTGGCAATAGTGTTCACAAGAAATGTAGGGTTTTGAGAAAAATCACATTTTTGTTTAAACTTTGCAAACGCTCTAGCGGCTAAACTATTTGAACGAGGTGAGTCAAGTAATATGCATTGGTTAGATAATTTAAAGAGCTTTCAGGAAGCTTTCAACCTTTCTTCTACTCCTACCAGGAACGTGGCAATAGTGTTCACAAGAAATGTAGGGTTTTGAGAAAAATCACATTTTTGTTTCAACTTTGCAAAGGCTCTAGCGGATAAACTATTTGAACGAGGTGAGTCAAATAATATGCATTAGTTGGATAATTTAAAGAGCTATCAGGAAAGTCTTCAATCTTTCTTCTACTCCTACCAGAAACGTGGCAATAGTGTTCACAAAAAATTTAGGGTTTTGAGAAAAATCACATTTTTGTTTAACTTGTCAAACGCTCTAGCGGCTAAACTATTTGAAAGAGGTGAGTCAAATAATATGCATTAGTTGAATAATTTAAATAGCTATCAGGACAGTCTTCAATCTCTCTTCTACTCCTACCAGGAACGTGCTAAAAGTGTTCACAAGAAATGTAGGGTTTTGAGAAAAATCACATTTTTGTTTAAACTTTGCAAACGCTCCAGCGACTAAACTATTTGAACGAGGTGAGTAAAATAATATGCATTAGTTGGATAATTTAAAGAGCTATCAGGAAAGTCTTCAATCTTTCTTCTACTCTACCAGGAACGTGGCTTTCAGAAATGTAGGGTTTTAGAAAAATCACATTTTTGTTTCAACTTGCAAAGCTCTAGCGGTAAACTATTTGAAGAGGTGAGTCAAAAAAATGTATTGGATTGAGATAAATTAAAGAGCTTTCAGGAAGTTTCAACTTTCTTCTACTCCTACCAGAACGTGGAATAGTGTTCACAAGAAATGTAGGGTTTTGAGAAAAATCACATTTTTGTTTCAACACTTGTCAAACGCTCTAGCGGCTAAACTATTTGAACGAGGTGAGTCAAATAATAGCATTGTTAAATAATTTAAAGAGCTTTCAGGAAAGTCTTCAATCTTTCTTTACTTCCAGGAACTGCAATTGCAAAGCTCTAGCGGCTAAACTATTTAAACGAAGGTGAGTCAAACTATTAAGCATGAGTAGGTATAATTGGTTAAAGAGCTTTCAGGAAAGTCTTCAATTTTCTTCTACTCCTACCAGGAACGTGGCAATAGTGTTCACAAGAAATGTAGGGTTTTGAGAAAAATCACATTTTTGTTTCAACATTTTCAAACGGGTCTAGCGGCTAAACTATTTGAACGAGGTGAGTCAAATAATATGCATTAATTAGGGTAATTTAAAGAGCTATTTAGGAAAGTCTTCAATCTTTCTTCTACTCCTACCAGAAACGTGGCAATAGTGTTCACAAGAAATGTAGGGTTTTGAGAAAAATCACATTTTTGTTTCAACATTGCAAACGCTCTAGCGGCTAAACTATTTGAACGAGGTGAGTCAAGTAATAAGCATTGGTTAGATAATTTAAAGAGCTTTCAGGAAGTCTTCAATCTTTCTTCTACTCCTACCAGGAACGTGGGAATAGTGTTCACAAGAAATGTAGGGTTTTGAGAAAAATCACATTTTTGTTTAAACTTTGCAAACGCTCTAGCGGCTAAACTATTTGAACGAGGTGAGTCAAATAATATGCATTAGTTGGATAATTTAAAGAGCTATCAGGAAAGTCTTCAATCTTTCTTCTGCTCCTACCAGAAACGTGGCAATAGTGTTCACAATAAATGTAGGCTTTTGAGAAAAATCACATTTTTGTTTCAACATTGCAAACGCTCCGGCGACTAGACTATTTGAACAAGGTTAGCAAAATAATATGCATTAGTTGGATAATTTAAGGAGCTTTCAGGCAAACCTTTAACCTTTCTTCTACTCCTACCAGGGGCGTGGCAATAGTTTTCACAAGAAATGTTGGGTTTTAATTAAAATCATATTTTTGTTTCAACTTTGCAAACGCTCTAGCGGCTACGCTATTTGAACGAGGTGGTTCGAGGAAAAAGCACCGTTTAAATAGTTTAAAGAGCTTTCAGGAAAGTCTTCAATCTTTCTTCTACTCCTACCAGGAACGTGGCAATAGTGTTCACAATAAATGTAGGGCATTGATAAAAATCACATTTTTGTTTCACCTTTGCAACCGCTCTAGCGGCCAAATTATTTGAAAGAGGTGAGTCAAGCAAAACATATTGCTTAGATAATTTAAAGGGCTTTCAGGCAAGCCTTTAACCTTTCTTCTACTCCAACCAGGAACGTGGCAATAGTGTTCACAAGAAATGTAGGGTTTTGAAAAAAATCACATTTTTGTTTCAACTTTTCAAACGCTCTAGCGGCTAAACTATTTGAACGAGATTAGTCAAATAAAAATAATTACTTGGATAATTTAAAGGGCTTTTAGGAAAGTCTTCAATCTTTCTTCTAATCCTACCAGGAAATGTAGGGTTTTGAGAAAAACCACATTTTTGTTTCAACATTGCAAACGCTTTAGCGGCTAAGCTATTTAACGAGGTGAGTCAAGGAAAAAGCATCGGTTAGATAATTTAAAGAGCTTTAAGAAAAGTTTTGAATCTTCCTTCTACTCCTACCAGGATCGTGGTAATAGCGTTCACAAGAAATGTTGGGTTTTGATAAAAAATCACATTTTTGTTTCAACTTTGCAAACGCTCTAGCGGCTAAACTGTTTGAAAGAGGTGAGTCAAGTAAAAAGCATGGTTAGATAATTCGTAGAGCTTTCAGGAAAGTCTTCAATCTTTCTTCTATTCCTACCAGAAGGTGGTAATAGTGTCCATAAGAAGTGGTTCGAGGAAAAAGCACCGTTTAAATAGTTTAAAGAGCTTTCAGGAAAGTCTTCAATCTTTCTTCTACTCCTACCAGGAACGTGGCAATAGTGTTCACAATAAATGTGGGTTTTGATAAAAACATTTTTTTTCAACTTTGCAAAGCGGCAAAGTTAAAGAAGAGTAAGAAAAAGCACGTTAATTTAAAGAGCTTTAGAAAGTTTAACTTCTTCTACTCCTACCAGGGCGTGGCATAGGTTCAAGAAATGTTGGGTTTTGATAAAATCACATTTTTGTTTCAATTGCAAACGCTCTAGCAGCTAACTATGTGAACGAGGTGAGCAATAAAAGCATTTGATTTAAAGAGCTTTCGGAAAGTCTTCAATATTTCTTCAACTGAGGGTTTAAAAAATTGTTTAATAAAGCAAAGTTGTTCAACATTAACGGGTCATATTTGCATTAAAAATTATCTTGTTATATTAAAGACTTGGAAAGTTTCAAATTTAATTTTAGGGTTTTGAAAAAATCACATTTTGTTCAACTTTGCAAAGCTCTAGCGCTAACGTATTTGAACGAGGTGAGTCAAAATTTGATTATCAGGAAAGTCTTCAATCTTTCGTCTACTCTACCAGGACGTGGAATAGTGTTCACAAGAAATGTAGGGTTTTGATAAAAAATCACATTTTTCTTTCAACTTGCAAACTTAACGGGTAAATAACGTGGTAGTAAAAAGCTTAGAAATAAATTTGGCAACCTTTACCGTCTGCATCTCCACGAATAGTGTTCAAAAAATAGTTTTTTAAACTTTTCGTTACGTTAAACTTAACAGGTAGTAGAAAAAGGTAGAATCGTTAAGATTTAAAGAGCTTTCTGGAAAGTCTTCAATCTATCTTCTACTCCTACCAGGGGCGTGGCAGTAGGATTCATAAGAAATGTAGCTCTGCTTAGATAATTTAAAGAGCTTTCAGGAAAGTCTTCAATCTTTCTTCTACTCCTACCACGAACGTGTTAATAGTGTTCACAAGAAATGTAGGGCATTGATAAAAATCACATTTTTGTTTGACCTTTGCAAACGCTCTAGCGGCCAAACTATTTGAACGAGGTGAGTCAAGCAAAATGCATTGCTTAGATAATTTAAAGAGCTTTCAGGCAGGCCCTCAACCTTTCTTCTATTCCAACCAGGAACTTGGCAATAGTGTTCACAGAAATGTAGGGTTTTGAAAAAAATCACATTTTGTTTAACTTTGCAAACGCTCCGGCGACTAAACATTTGAACAAGGTTAGCAAAATAATATGCATTAGTTGGATAATTTAAGGAGCTTTCAGGAACCTTTAACCTTTCTTCTACTCCTACCAGGGGCGTGGCAATAGTTTTCACAAGAAATGTTGGGTTTTAATTAAAATCATATTTTGTTTCAACTTTGCAAACGCTCTAGCGGCTACGCTATTTGAACGAGGTGGTCAAAAAAATTAAATATTTAAAGGCTTTAGGAAAGTCTTCAATCTTTCTTCTATCCTACCAGGAATGTAGGTTTTTGAGAAAAACACATTTTGTTTCACCTTTGCAACGCTTAGCGGCCAAATTTTTTGAAAGAGGTGAGTAGAAAAATATTGTTGATAATTAAGGGCTTTCAGGAAGCCTTTAACCTTTCTTCTACTCCAACCAGGAACGTGGAATATGTTCACAAGAAATGTAGGGTTTGAAAAATCACATTTTTGTTTCAACTTTTCAAACGCTCTAGCGGTAACTATTTGAACGAGTTAGTCAAATAAAAAAATTTTGATAATTTAAAGGGCTTTAGGAAACTTCAATCTTTCTTCTACTCCTACCAGGACGTGGCAATAGTGTTCACAAAAATGTAGGGTTGATAAAAATCACATTTTTGTTTCACTTTGCAACCGCTCTAGCGGCAATTTTTTGAAAGAGGTGAGTCAAGAAAAAATTGTTAGATAATTTAAAGGGCTTTAGGAAGCTTTAACCTTTCTTCTACTCCTACCAGGCGTGGAATAGGTTCACAAGAAATGTTTTGTTTTGATAAAATCACATTTTTGTTCAACTTTGCAAACGCTCTAGCAGTAAGCTATGTGAACGAGGTGAGTCAACGTAAAAGCACCGTTTAGATTTAAAGAGCTTTCTGGAAAGTCTTCAATCATCTTCTACTCCTACCAGGGCGTGGCAGTAGGATTCATAAGAAATGTAGGGTTTGATAAAAGTCACATTTTTGTTTCAACATTGCAAACGCTCTAGCCGCTAAATAATATGCATTAGTTGGATAATTTAAAGAGCTTTCAGGAAAGTCTTCAATATTTCTTCAACTTTTAGGGTTTTGAGAAAAATCACACTTTTATTCAACTTTGCAAAGGCTCTAGCGCCTAACGTATTTGAACGAGGTGAGTCAAATATTATGCATTATCAAGAAAGTCTTAATCTTTCTCTACTTCTACCGGAACGTGGGAATAGTGTTCCAAGAAATGTAGGGTTTTGATAAAAATCACATTTTTGTTTACCTTTGCAAACGCTCTAGCGGCTAAACTATTTGAACGAGGTGAGTCAAGAAAAAGCATGGTTAGATAATCAAAGCTTTCAGGAAGTTCAATCTTTCGTCTACTCTACCAGGCGTGGAATAGGTTCACAAAATGTGGTTTGATAAAAATCACTTTTTGTTTAAACTTTGCAAACGCTTAGCGGTAAACTATTTGAACGAGGTGAGTCAAGAAAAAGAATTGTTAGAAATTCAAAGAGCTTTCAGGAAAGCCTTAACCTTTCTTCTACTCCTACCAGGACGTGGAATAGTGTCCACAAGAAATGTTTGTTTGATAAAACACATTTTTGTTAACTTTGCAAACGCTCTAGCGCTAACTATTAACGAGGTGAGTCAATAAAAGCACGTTTAATTTAAAGAGCTTTCGGAAAGTCTTCAATCTTCTTCTACTCCTACCAGGGGGTGGCAGTAGGATTCATAAGAAATGTAGCTCTGTTAGATAATTTAAAGAGCTTTAGGAAAGTTTAATCTTTCTTCTACTCCTACCAGAACGTGTTAATAGTGTTCCAAGAAATGTAGGGTTGATAAAAATCACATTTTTGTTTACCTTTGCAAACGCTCTACGGCCAAACTATTTGAAGAGGTGAGTCAAGAAAAGCATTGTTAGATAATTTAAGAGCTTTCAGGAGGCCTCAACCTTTCTTCTATTCCAACCAGGAACTTGGAATAGTGTTCCAAGAAATGTAGGGTTTTGAAAAAAATCACATTTTTGTTTAACTTTGCAAACGCTCCGGCGACTAAACAATTTGAACAAGGTTAGCAAAATAATATGCATTAGTTGGATAATTTAAGGAGCTTTCAGGAAACCTTTAACCTTTCTTCTACTCCTACCAGGGCGTGGCAATAGTTTTCACAAGAAATGTTGGGTTTAATTAAAATCATATTTTTGTTTCAACTTTGCAAACGCTCTAGCGGCTACGCTATTTGAACGAGTGGTCAAAAAAAATTTAATAATTTAAAGGGCTTTTAGGAAAGTCTTCAATCTTTCTTCTAATCCTACCAGGAAATGTAGGGTTTTGAGAAAAACCACATTTTGTTTCAACTTGCAAACGCTTTAGCGGCAATTTTGAAGAGGTGAGTGAAAAATATTGTTGGATAATTTAAAGGCTTTCAGGAAAGCTTACTTTCTTCTACTCCACCAGGACGTGGAATAATGTTCACAAGGAATGTAGGGTTTTGAAAAAATCACATTTTGTTTCAACTTCAAACGCTCTAGCGGTTAAACTATTTGAACGAGGTAGTCAATAAAAATTTTGATAATTTAAGGCTTTAGGAAAAACTTCAATCTTTCTTCTACTCCTACCAGGGGCGTGGCAATAGTGTTCACAAAAATGTAGGGTTTTGATTAAAATCACATTTTTGTTTCAACTTTGCAACGCTCTAGCGGCAAATTTTGAAAGAGGTGAGTCAAGAAAACATGGTTAGATAATTTAAAGGCTTTAAGAAAAGTTAACTTCCTTCTACTCCTACCAGGCGTGGAATAGGTTCACAAAAATGTTGGGTTTTGATAAAAATCACATTTTTGTTTCAACTTTGCAAACGCTCTAGCAGCTAAGCTATGTGAACGAGTGAGTCAACGTAAAAGCACCGTTTAGATTTAAAGAGCTTTCTGGAAAGTCTTCAATCCATCTTCTACTCCTACCAGGGGCGTGGCAGTAGGATTCATAAGAAATGTAGGGTTTGATAAAAGTCACATTTTTGTTTCAACATTGCAAACGCTCTAGCCGCTAAATAATATGCATTAGTTGGATATTTAAAGAGCTTTCAGGAAAGTCTTCAATATTTCTTCACTTTTAGGGTTTGAGAAAAATCACACTTTTTTTCAACTTTGCAAAGGCTCTAGCGCCTAACGTATTTGAACGAGGTGAGTCAATATTATGCATTATCAGGAAGTCTTAAATCTTTCTTCTACTCCTACCGGACGTGGAATAGTGTTCCAAGAAATGTAGGGTTTTGATAAAATCACATTTTTGTTTAACTTTGCAAACGCTCTAGCGGCTTACTATTTGAACGAGGTGAGTCAGGAAAAAGCACGTTTAGATAATTAAAAAGCTTTCAGGAAGTTTTCAATCTTCGTCTACCCTACCAGGGGCGTGGATAGGTTCACAAAAATGTGGGTTTGATAAAAATCACCTTTTTGTTTAAACTTTGCAAACGCTTAGCGGTTAAACTATTTGAACGAGGTGAGTCAGAAAAAGAATTGTTAGAAATTTAAAGAGCTTTCAGGAAGCCTTTAACCTTTCTTCTACTCCTACCAGGGGCGTGGCAATAGTGTTCACAAGAAATGTTTTGTTTTGATTAAAATCACATTTTTGATTCAACTTTGCAAACGCTCTAGCAGCTAAGCTATGTGAACGAGGTGAGTCAACGTAAAAGCACCGTTTAGATTTAAAGAGCTTTCTGGAAAGTCTTCAATCTATCTTCTACTCCTACCAGGGGCGTGGCAGTAGGATTCATAAGAAATGTAGCTCTGCTTAGATAATTTAAAGAGCTTTCAGGAAAGTCTTCAATCTTTCTTCTACTCCTACCACGAACGTGTTAATAGTGTTCACAAGAAATGTAGGGCATTGATAAAAATCACATTTTTGTTTGACCTTTGCAAACGCTCTAGCGGCCAAACTATTTGAACGAGGTGAGTCAAGCAAAATGCATTGCTTAGATAATTTAAAGAGCTTTCAGGCAGGCCCTCAACCTTTCTTCTAAAAAAAAAAAAAAAAAAAAAAAAAAAAAAAAAAAAAAAAAAAAAAAAAAAAAAAAAAAAAAAAAAAAAAAAAAAAAAAAAAAAAAAAAAAAAAAAAAAAAAAAAAAAAAAAAAAAAAAAAAAAAAAAAAAAAAAAAAAAAAAAAAAAAAAAAAAAAAAAAAAAAAAAAAAAAAAAAAAAAAAAAAAAAAAAAAAAAAAAAAAAAAAAAAAAAAAAAAAAAAAAAAAAAAAAAAAAAAAAAAAAAAAAAAAAAAAAAAAAAAAAAAAAAAAAAAAAAAAAAAAAAAAAAAAAAAAAAAAAAAAAAAAAAAAAAAAAAAAAAAAAAAAAAAAAAAAAAAAAAAAAAAAAAAAAAATACTTGGATAATTTAAAGAGCTTTCAGGAAAGTCTTCAATCTTTCTTCTACTCCTACCAGGAAATGTAGGGCATTGATAAAAATCACATTTTTGTTTCACCTTTGCAAACGCTCTAGCGGCCAAACTATTTGAACGAGGTGAGTCAAATAATATGCATTTGTTGGATAAATTAAAGAGCTTTCAGGAAAGTCGTCAATCTTTCTTCTACTCCTACCAGAAACGTGGCAATAGTGTTCACGATAAATGTTGGGTTTTAATTAAAATCAGATTTTTGTTTCAACTTTGCAAACGCTCTAGCGGCTAAACTATTTAAACGAGGTGAGTCAAATAAAAATCACCGGTTAGATAATTTAAAGAGCTTTAAGAAAAGTTTTAAATCTTCCTTCTACTCCTACCAGGATCGTGTTAATAGTGTTCACAAGAGATGTAGGGTTTTGATAAAAAACCACATTTTTGTTTCATCTTTGCAAACGCTCTAGCGGCTAAACTGTTTGAAAGAGGTGAGTCAAGTAAAAAGCATTGGTTAGATAATCCGAAGATCTTTCAGGAAAGTCTTCAATCTTGCTTCTACTCCTACCAGGTTTTGAGAAAAATCACATTTTTGTTTCAACTTTGCAAACGCTCTAGCCGCTAAACTATTTGAACGAGTTGAGTCAAATAATATGCATTAGTTGGATAATTTAAAGAGCTTTCAGGAAGGTCTTTCAGGAAAATCAAGGCAATAGTGTTCACAAGAAATGTTGGGTTTTAATTAAAATCACATTTTTGTTTCAACTTTGCAAAGGCTTTAGCGGCTAAACTATTTGAACGAGGTAAGTTAAAAAAAAAAAGCTTTGCTTAGATAATTTAAAGAGCTTTCAGGAAGGTCTTCAATCTTTCTTCTACTTCTACCAGGAACATGGTAATAGTGTCCACAAGAAATGTAGGGTTTCGATAAAAAATCACATTTTTGTTTAAACTTTGCAAACGCTCTAGACTTTAAACTATTTGAACGAGGTGAGTCAAATAATATGCATTCGTTGGATAATTTAAAGAGCTTTCAGGAAAGCGGTTTTAAGAAAAATAACATTTTTGTTTCAACTTTGCAAACGCTCTAGCGGCTAAACTATTTGAACAAGGTGAGTCAAATAAAAAGCATCGGTTAGATAATTTAAAGAGCTTTAAGAAAAGTTTTAAATCTTTCTTCTACTCCTACCAGGATCGTGTTAATAGTGTTCACAAAAAATGTAGGGTTTTGATAAAAAATCAAATTTTTGTTTCAACTTTGCAAACGCTCTAGACTTTAAACTATTTGAACGAGGTGAGTCAAATAATATGCATTCGTTGGATAATTTAAAGAGCTTTCAGGAAAGCGGTTTTAAGAAAAATCACATTTTTGTTTCAACTTTGCAAACGCTCTAGCGGCTAAACTATTTGAACGAGGGGAGTCAAATAATATTCATTAGATGAATAATTTAAAGAGCTTTCAGGAAAGTCTTCAATCTTTCTTCTGCTCCTACCAAGAACGTGGCAATTGTGTTTACAAGAAATGCAAGGCTTTGATAAAAATCACATTTTTGTTTCACCTTTGCAAACGCTCTAGCGGTCAAACTATTTGAACGAGGTGAGTCAAATAAAAAGCATCGGTGAGATAATTTAAAGAGCTTTCAGGAAAGTCTTCAACATTTC